>VXBW01003967.1:1058482-1257551 GCA_013400375.1 Thinocorus orbignyianus
TTGAGCAACCTGCTGTAGTGAGAGGTGTCCCTGCCCATGGCAGGGGGGTTGGAACTTGATGATCTTTAAGGTCCCTTCCAACTCTAACCGTTCTATGATTCTATGAAAATGGCGTCTTTTTTTTTTTTCTGGTGAGGCCATACTTCTGCCCTTGAGCCTCTTTTCCTCTTTGTCATTTGCCATTTGTTTGTTCTGTGAGTCAAAAGTTTACTGCAGTATGGTAAAACACTCAGATTCCCTTTTGTTTCAAGCAGTAATGTTCTGTGGTCTGCCATTTGGCTAATTCCATCCTCTTACTCCTCTGACCTCTTTAAAAAAAACACACTTCTTTATGATGCCAAATTTGCAAGACTGATCTTCTCTAAGCATCTCACAATGTGTTGCCTTGCATATTTTATATCTGTGTTCTAATGTAGTCATCAGGTCATGATGGATAGGTGTTCACATCCAGTGACTCTTCTCTGAATGATGATCAGTGGAAGAAAATCTCCAGGAGCCTGGAAAGTGCATGCAAATGAGTTGGTCTTATGTGAACTTTTAACCTGCTCTTCTGGGCTGAGTTTGGAGCTGATACATGATCTCAGATGGGATTCCCTAGAACCTTAAAAAATTCTTCTTAGCTCTGGCTCTTCCAGTACATGCGCCCACTCTTCTCCTTGCGTGTTGGGCATCATTCCTCAGCTGTAGTGAGCCCTGGTGAAGGAGCATTACAGAAATGCTTCTCAAGGCTGAGTACCGTTCCTGTTAAGAAGGAAGAGGTAGTGGACTGAGACTCAATATTTGCTTTCTTTCCAGACTGATGTCAGCCACTTTTTAGTCTGCTCTGGCTTTCCACTACCCTTCCTGCCCTTCTCTCCATACGTGTCTGTCTGCTACAGCAGGAAGAAATGAAAGACTTTCTTTGCATTGTGGAACTAGTGAGTGGGATGTTCCTGGGTTCGGCAGTCAGTTCCAGGACAGCCAAGCTCATTTGTTTAGAGGATGTCCTTGCAAGACTTCTCACGCTTAATGAACAAGCCTTGCATAAGGAATAGCAATCTGCATACTGGCTGCCTCCATGCCTGGCATGGCAGCCCCTTTCCTTCCTCTGCCTGGCAGCGATGGGAATCGACTGAAACAAATGGGCAGCCAAGTGTAAATTGTAGCTGGCTACCTGGCATGATACTGTTCCATATCTGTTCACAGAGTATGAACAAAGCAAGAAAAAGGGCTTAACTCACCTTGCCTTTTTGTCAGGAGCTGGGTGGTGGGGTCTGCTGCCAGGGTTTCACCAGCTGGTTGGGTCTGGTTTGTCCAGATGGTTGATGGATTATGCAGCTTTTCTCAGTTTTTTAGCTGCTTTTGAGTTGCAGTTAAGTGCAATCTCAGAAGAGTCTTGGGGAGCCCATACATCCCTCCAGAAGGTGGGATATTCAGGGCAGGCAAGTAGAATGCCTGTGTGTGCTGCTGGAGCAACAATGAAAATTGCTGGGGGCTCAGGAACAAAGTCCTTTGGGAGAAGAGGAACCTGACATCATAAAGAGATAAGCCTTCAAATGTCAGTCTTGATAGAAGAGGGCAAATACCCACTTTCAAAACATATTGTGTTCAAGGCTCTTTGGTTTTAGGAGGTTTAATGAAGGTTCGTAACATCTTACAATTGTGTCAAGAAGATGCTCTCTCTGTCTTAGGCGTCTTCTTTTCATTCTTTTTTCTTTTTCTATTTTTGTGTCTGATGTTGAAGTTCATTTGATTATCTGATTCCTCCTGCATTTAATTTCTCCAAGTTCAATCTCTGCCTGGCTTTAGAGTCATAATCATTAGTATTTGGAAGTGTGGGGTTAAAATGATAAAATAAATTTGTTATAAGGTAGGGTTTTTTTCCTTCTAGCTTTTCAAGGTCTAATTATTTTGCAGCTGATCTAGTATGCAATTGATAAAATGAAAATGTAAATTTACACGTTTAGTATTCAAAGTATTTTTCATCTGATCAAAGAGAGGGAAGCATTTCACAAAACACAAAGCTTGCATTTTTGCAAATGCCTGAAGTTGTGTGGATGTAGTCAAGCCAGCAGGAAATCCACAGTGCATCAACTAATGTGTTTTTCATTTTTCTACAGGGGGTCTTGACCTTATCTTCATGCCAGGCCTCGGGTTTGACAAAAAAGGCAACAGATTGGGAAGAGGGAAAGGATATTATGACACCTATCTTGAAAGATGTATGAAACATCCCAGTGGAAAGCCTTACACGATTGCCTTGGCTTTTAAGGAACAGATTTGTGAATTAGTGCCCGTGACAGAAAATGATGTCCAAGTAGATGAAATCCTTTATGAAGACTGCTGAAAGTATCTTCCTACCAACCTACCTTCAGAGTGACCAACCGAAGACATCAAATCCGTCAGTCATGACTTTTTAATTGTCATATATGACTTGGGAGCAATAAAATACAGTATTTGTATTTGAACAAAAAACCCCGAACAGTGTGAATGTGGTAATGGTAGTGAGGATTGCATTGATTTGCTTCTAATTAGCAAATATCTGGTGTGAATTCTTATTCTAGAATTAATAGAAACAAGAATGTGTGACTGTTTACTACAGTAAGGACCGTTTCTTATCATCATACTTTCGAGGAACGAGCTATTTGATACATAACAGTTTTATTATTCCAGAGAACTGTCTACTGATGCAGTTTTTGATCCATTCTGGAATTAGGTATGTGTTATGGTAAAAGTTCTTAGTACTTAAATATTACATGCATCCATGAGGAAAACAAGAAAATGCCAGATAAGTCCTATAGTAAGCTGGGGAAAAAATGGTATTTGGAAAAGCCTTAATTGATTTATGGGTATACAAAAATGTTACTGTTTACTTGGTTTGAAGTTGTCTTAAAGCAAAAGGAGTATCTGTTAACAAAGAAAGACTTGTGTCCATACCGTTGATTTATGGTTCTTTCCTTTATCTGAGTACAAAATTGTAATGTATTCTGAAATGTGGTCAGTGAGCTCTCCATCTGGAGAAAAACAACTCTTTTTTTTTGTAAAATAATATTCAAAATCACTTTAAGTTCTATAATTTTGTACATGGGCCATTCATAATAACCCCAAATACTGTGTGAAGTACTGATACTATGTTAAAGAATAAACAAATGCTAAGAATTACAGTTAATAGGTTTTATGGATTGAGTAAGTTTTTAGGTGGAAAGTTGATTTTCTCCAGACCATCCTAGACATCAGATTTCCTCTGCATGCTGTCCTCATAGTAGTAGGAAACAATATTTCCAATCAGGATCAATCAAACTGTCAAAATTTTGTGTTCATTCTTCAATGCAACTTCATGTTTTCTACACCTTTAACTTCTTCCTCAATCAATAAATCAATGCATTTATTTTCACCAAACTACTCTGTGTCATCGTTAAAAAATCTATGAACTCTCAAGGACCAGCTGTGGAGCAGCTTAATGACTTCCTCAACGATGACTGCGTTTTTGAACAAAACCTTGCCTACAGCACGTATGAGCCTTTTCATCTCAGAATGCTTCTATTTAGTTTTATTTCCATTTTGCCAATAAAGTAACTAATTAAATCCTCTTGCTGTGGGTTGAACATAAACTTAGCAACTCAGGCTTCTCTGGCCTGTGGTCCACAGTGCTTCTCCATCCTGTGTTAGCAAAGGTCCATCTGGCTGGGGTGAAGGTACCTTCAGTACTGGCCTGCTGAGTTTCCCGCCAGTGTGTACAGAAAAGCTGCAACCTGAAGGAGACAGATGGTAGCAATTTCCAATACTTAGTGAATGTTTAGCTGCATGCTGGCAGCCCAGAAAGCGAACTGCATCCTGAGCTGCATCAAAAGCAGGGTGACCAGCAGGTCCAGGGAGCTGATTCTGTCCCCTCCTCTGCTCTCGTGAGACCCTACCTGGAGTACTGTGTCCAGCTCTGGAGTCCTCAACACAGGAAGGACATGGACCTGTTGGAGTGAGTCCAGAGGAGGGCCACAAAAACGATCAGAGGGATGAAGCACCTCTCCTACCTACAAACACAGGCTGAGAGAGTTGGGGTTGTTCAGCCTGGAGAAGAGAAGGCTCTGGGGAGACCTTAGAGCAGCCTTCCAGTACCTAAAGGGAGCCTACAGGAGAGCCGGAGATGGACCCTTTATCAGGGAGTGTAGCTTTAGGATGAAGGGTAATGGTTTTAAACTGGAAGAGAGGACATTCAGATTAGACATTAGGAAGAAATTATTTGCTGTGAGGGTGGTTGCCCAGAGAAGTTGTGGATGACCCATCCCTGGAAGTGTTGAAGACCAGGCTGGATGGGGCTTGGAGCATTCTGCTCTAGTGGGAGGTGTCCCTGCCCATGGCAGGGGGGTTGGAACTCAATGATCTTTAAGGTCCCTTCCAACTCTAACCATTCTCTGAGCCTCTGAAATGGTAGTGATCAGACACAGCCTTTCATCGGTTCTTTATGAAACTCTTTCATGGCTCCAAATGAAAGATGCCAGAGCAGGATGCGTTTGTGTGTCACCCAGGGCCATACAAGCAGCAGAAACATGACAGTATCAGTGCTGGTGCGTTCGGCAGAGCATCCTACAGCTCCTCTTCACTCTGCTATGTCACCGGCTGGACAGCCCCACGGGAGAGAGACAGACTTGTATCATTCAAGGCCTTTGGGGAATAAATGCGATAAGAAAATCAGACCTCTCTTGGAGGTATTTTAGTCCCATCTTCATTTCTGAACTTCTGTTCACATGTGGAGACCAAGAAAGGAAAGAAGATGGGGCAGGCTCTGTGTGTGGCAGACCCGTTTGTAGGTCTGTTTGAGCTCACCCATGGCATTAGGCTCAGTGCTCTGCCACATACATCAGGGCAGCTGTGCTGCAGCCAGTGTTTTTCACACTGGAAACCTGGATCCCATGTTAATGCATATAATTGATATTAATTAATGCATATATTAAATCCATCCCACCAAAAACCTGTGTGAGCTTTCAGTGGTGTCTTGTCTCACAGTTTAACCAAGGCTTTACCTGGCATCCTGAGACATCCTTACAATAATTTTGGTTAGCATGACACTAAGTGTGACTTCATGAGCATTCCTCCAGTTCTACTTCAGGCACAAAATTAAGAGGCCGTGTCAGTATAACAGAACATAATCGGAGGCTAATGGCCTCTTGCTGCTATGTTCAAGCTGAGGAGAAGCCATGATGTTTGGCTTTAAAACTGAATATTTTTTTGAGCTGTGTTTTATTAGGAGGCCTTGCACCACATAAATTAAATGGCTACCGTGAAAGTAAACTTTATCCAAAACCCCTGCATCTTGTAGCTTTGCTTTTCTGAGACATTCTTTATATACAAGGGGTTTTTTTATTATTATTTTTATTATTCTTTACCCGGTTAGATATGAGTTTATTCACAAAACTTTATGTCCCTTTTGGATTAGTTTTTGATCTTCCTGTCTGAGCTGTGATTTATTCACCAGAATAAGGGCTGCCCTGGCTCATACGTATTTCACTACAGGTGAATAACTGGCTACAAAAAGGCCGGCACATGACGAGGAGACTTCAGATGCAGCACTAAGGGCTGCACAGAAGCAAAGAAACTCAGAGAGAGACAAGGTTGTGCATTTTGTTGTGTGGGAGTTCAAAACAGAGCAGGGGGTGGGGGAAGTAAAAAGCAAGAGTTTGGGTGTAAAATACAGGCGCCCATCTGGCACAGCCACGGATAGGCACCAAGCTTTGCCCTTGTGGGCTTGCTGGAGTTGCTGTAACTAATCGGTATAGGAAAAGCAAGCAGGCTTTGAAGGCTTTTGGGGTTTAAGGCAATGCCTGTCCCCAAACTTTGAATCTTGCACATCACATTTCAATGCATCATGGAGCCATTCTCTCCCGCTTCCACTCCAAACTGCCCTTTTGGCTGCAGCAGGAAAGGATGGGGAAAGTATTTAATGTACTGTATCATTGGGAACAAGAGGAGCTGGCGCTTTGTTCCTTGCCAGGCTCTCCTGGGTCAGGAGGAAATGGGCATGGGCTGGTTGTCCAGGCGGGGGAAGCCGCAGGACCTGGCTGATGCAGATAGCTCTTAATATTTGGCTGGTGGGGACAGTAAACCGATATTTATGTATATTGTCTTGAGAATCACGGAGCTAAATAAACGTGACAGCTTTTATTTGACGTCCCCAACCCTGCTGCTGTCACTCAGGGTTTTCCTTTTTGCCACATAACATGAAATCACTGTCAGTTTGATAGTATATAGCAGTGTTTCTGAAGCACAAAGGTTAGGGGGCTGGTAGGTGCATCAGAATTATTTACATTTGCTATGCATAAAATGGCACTTGGGGAACAATGCAGGCTGCCAAGGAGAGGAATCGGGGCTGTGTGGTTGCTCTCTTGTATCTCTCCATGCTGGATTGTCAGGGTAGGATTTATAAAAATCGCTTCAAAACACTATCATCTTCCCTCAACTGGACGTGCCCCTGTCTGTTGCAGTGAATGCCATTATTGCTATTCTCATGACAAAGCGTCTATCAATCTCTACTTTGTTTATAAACAAATATGCCTGCCCTGCATAAGAAATGGATCAGCTGAGGAAAAATACTATTACCAAAGGAATAAGTTAATTATATTTCAGGATCTCAGCAGGGAATGCTATCTCGGAGTATTCAGTAAGATCTGACCAGTGGAGTTATAATTAAAAAACGTCCCCAGAGAGGAACTTGTAAATTATTTACCATAAGGGGCTTTTCCAGGCTCTTTTAGTTGTAATTACACACTCTGAAAGTGAAAGGCCTTGGAAACAAATTAACTACGAGGTTGAAATGGTTTTGTTAAAGTCACGTTCAGGGCTAAGCAAGTGAAAGACTGTGAACAAGGTTCAAATACAGGACAAATTGTTGGAAGTTGGCATTACTCATGGGCTAGAAATCACATGGAAAGCAACAAAATGCCCGTGCAGGGGAAATGCAATCACTGTTTTTCTCCAGTATTCCCACTTGCCTCAGATGTTGTGTGTAGTCCCAGGGCTCTGACGTGCCTCGTGTCCTCACAGCTGTTTGCTGTGTGGGGAGAGGAATTGACTTCTGTGGATTTTTTTGATAGGATAGAGATGAAGTCTTAGCAGAGGAGCATGAAAGACAGAGGTGATGGAAGGGCAGAATAAGAAGATTTGGGGATGGTATAAATTTTCTATCACTCTCACACCACCTGTGGCATTTTATCTCAGAACAGCCTGTTTAACACCTGGTTAGTGGCAGGTGGGCTGCGTGTGGCCCTTGGTGCGAAGAGGTGGGCACCCATACTGTTAGCAGTTGTGTCCTTCTCAAATGCATGGGTGAAATCTGACTTGCTTGCCCTCTCACATCAAACAGGCCTTAAGCTTTTGTTAGCGAAGCTGGCCACTAGAGTTGGCCTCTGCTGGAAGACAGCTGGTGTGATCCCTGGTCAGTTGTGGAAAATCAAAGTCAAGAGGCCAGAGCAATCCCCTCATCTCAACAACTGACTCATTGCTTGGCAGAGAGGGAGCCATTATCTAATATCTGTTTGCTAAGGAATAAGGCAGCCAGTAATACTATATCTGCCTGCCCATTGATGCCAAATGTTATGCATGCAATGGCCTTTCAGCTGCCATTGTCCTTGCATTTCTTTCTTTCTGAAAAAGAACCCACATCTGCTGTGGCACCCTCACCAAAGAGCCAACTGACTGAGCAGAGCATCCAGCCAGGAGCAGCTGCTGGCACACACGTGCCTGTTAGCCCACGTACACACATATAGCATTTATCTTTTCCTCGAGTCTCCTTTTTTCTTCCAAATTTATTGTGCCTACATGTCTTTCTTAGATGGAAACTGCCCCAGAGTTAGTCTCTACCCCTCTGCGTGTGTACCGTCTTCAACACATGGCATTTGATTATAGCCTGGGGGTACTGTTATCCCATTCCAAACAATACGTTCTCCACCTTCAGGCAAACTAGCTGAAAATCCACAGATGAAAGCTGCTTTAGTCATTCATCAGACAGATGAGATCTCTGCTTTTATTTTGTTATAGTGTAAATCTGCTGCTTAGTTTTCTAGTCTCTCTGAAAACTACTGAATCATAAAAATGTTGGTAGCAAATCCCAGCTTGTCTGTCAGCAGAATAATACATTAAATGGCTTATCAGCTCCAAGAGAAGACTACAATGCTTTTGAGATGATTTGGATATATAGTTAGGGAGCAAAATATGTTGACAGCTTTGGAATTGTATTGATCAGTAGATTTTATTTTGTATCTTGCTGTAGCATATCCAGTAGTACTTGGGCAGGAAAAAGAAGACATCCCTAAATTTCCACAGATGTCGCTTATTGATGGAGGAAACCACAGGAGAAGATTGGAGGAGAACATAAATGTAAAATGAAGGAATGTTCTTAAAAGGGTAAAACTGAATAGTCTCAGCAGAAGTGTTACCATTTAATTATTAGGAGTGGTGAGTCCATATTAACCTTTATGGAAAAGTACTTTGCACTATAATGAAGCTGAATACTTGTCTATAGCCTTTTGTTATCACCTTGTCAATTTTAATAAAAAATTACTAATAAATTCTATTAGAATGGCTAAAAGAGTTACTGGAAAGGGTAATTTACTATTAAATAGTTTTAATTCATAGAATGGTTGCTATTAGACCATATTAACAGTTGTATTACTTTTTCCATTCTGGATACAGCTGGAAAATATAATTATAGATAAACTATGAAAGGCCTTCGCTACTGTTGCCTTACCTGTGAATGAATTTCTCTGTGTGGTTTCCGATCACTTCCATCCTGCAGACACAGGGTAAATCGGAATTGAGATAACCCACGTGGGACAAGGCAGGGATAAGGTGGTCTCACCTATGTACTTCCACTGGTGTAAGACACCACAAAGTATAACAAGGGTAGGGAAGACAGGTACCATCTCTGACCACACAAGTCAAGGCAATCAGTCCAAAAGTCTTATCTGACAGAGCAAATTACCTTCAAGTGACGCCAGCTGATTGCTGTCCTGTGCTTCAGGTGCACTGGTGGAGATGGGCAGAATTGCCAACCCTTACCAGCTGTGAGGGCTTTACTTCCCCATCCCTGGCCCTGGAGAGGAGCTCACTCCCTCCAGCCCTCATGGAGAGTGGTGAGAATCTCTTCTCCAGGAGTCCCTTGAAGCTCATGCAGCTCCATGTCCAAGGTGGTACATCAGGCAGGGATGCCAAGAGAGAAGCAAACTGCTCCAGATTGTCTCTTTAACATCTGTAGTAGGATCAGGCTGCACAGAGGCTTTGAAAGCTGCAGACGTCAGGCTTTGCTTTTCAGTCTTGGAGTTTTCACATTATTTAGGGTGTGGGGATGGTCTAAGGTCCCCTGGGAGCACCCTTCTTGGAGCTCGCCAGCCCTTTGATACAGTCTGGGGCAAGAGTAAAATAATCTCAAGAGAAAGCAGTTAGATTTAACAGGAAGCAGGAGCTGAGGTGGGAATTTGGGGAGGTTGTGATTCAAACAAATCACTCTGGAAGAAGGGAAAAAGAGATTACCCTCTGTGAGCTGAATTGTGGTGGTTTGGTGGGAAGTGAAAGGGCTTAACTCAGACTTTAGCAGAAGACAGCATTTTGCAGCCACCCTCCCTGGGGATGCCTTGCAAGAGCCAGTGTCCAGATGCAAACTACTCTCTTATGACCATGATAAACACTTTGCAAAGATTAATGTCGTGGTTTCAGCTAAATTTACCAAAAACAGACTGACAGGTGACTCTTCTTCCTCACAGAAAGAAAGGAGAGGAACAGATAAGGAGGTTTATGAGTTTAGAATGAACTAATGAAGTATTAATACTAAGATTAAAAATAATAATAATAATGAAATAGGTAAAATATATACAAAACCATATCAAGCTCCCAGGATGATCACATCACCAGCAGGCATTGGGGAAAGTCCCAGACTGGACTTGGTGAGTGACAGGAGCTGGGTTCCAGATCTGCAGTCAGGAACACACAGATTGGGATCAAAAGCAGATGAACAGACAGGGTCCTCCTTGGACGTCGGCCATCAAAGAAAAAGAGTTGCCCTTTTGATCCCTCAGCTTTTAGGCTCAGCGTGATGTGGATGGAATGGAATATCCTGTTGGTCAGTTTTGGGTCACCTGTCCTGTCCACTTCTCCCTACAGGTGTGACCGCTCTATGCTTTTCTGCTTCCAACCTTCCAATGAGGCAAATAATGAAGTTACCTGGTCTTGGTTGTTCTAGCAATAAGTATTAACCAAGGGCCTCCCTGCACCATTCCTTGGTATAATCAGGTCTTAACAATGTGAGAGTGAATGGTTTTCTGAACAATATGCTGTTAATTTCAGAGTTTAGTTACTTAGAAGAGGCCCAGCTAAAAAAGTAAAATTGTAAAACAGAAGATTAGTTCGTTTTACCTCAAACCAGGACAACTGAAAAAGGCAACTTCCACTTTACAAGGGCAGTAAAAGCAACTTTGCAGCTTGTTAGCTGGGAGAGAGTGTCCTCCCTGAGACTTTGGCTGCCCAAACTGGCAGGTCTTTGGTAGACATCATGTGCTGTAATGCTGCCAGACACAGTGCTGTCTCCCTAACATGAGATGCTCATGTATGAGCACTGTTGTTATAATAAATTAAGAGTAGTAGGAAAGGTGCTGGAAGTTAGCCATAAATCTGGCAGTGAGTGCCAGTGAGCAGCAGGGGCTGAGCTGTACATCATTAATAAAGGTGCTGAGGAGGCGCAAGGCAGCGCGGTGCTGTGGATGTTGCTCCTCAGGTCCTCACCACAGCAGAGCTGAGATTTGATGCATGCAGCAACAATCAGGCAGAAACTCTGCTGTTGTAAAAATGATGCAGGCTACTTATTGACGGTAAAAAGCTGTTGGTGGTGGCGGGGTTATTGTTTTGCTTTTATTTAAAGAACGAAAAAGAGTCCAACTCCATTTTTCAGCATAATACAAATTCCAGAATAAGTTCCCCAGCTTGTTGAATGGTGCTGCGAACACTTTGTTTTACATGATATGCACCAAAATTAAAGTGAGGTTTAAAGCTCTTCAGGGCACTGTCTTGGCTTTGTATGCACAGTCTCCAGCACAACAGGCCTCTAGCTGGGATTAATACCAACACAATGCAGATTATTAAAGAGGGAGAATAAAGAAGCAAGAGGAGGGTATTTTAGTACAAGAGGCTTAAATCTGGTTTTAAGTAAGGGCTGTGGAGCAGCAGCAGGACCACTCAGGCTATTTTCTCATCAGTTGAATAGTTCAAACACAGCCTGGATATATAATTTTATGTCTTTCCCTCTTTTGTCCCTGATGAGTACCCAAGTTTTTGAAATAACAGTGTCTTCCTTCAGCATTTTTAGGACACTCTATGGTGCATGATCAGAAGTCATGAGGGGTCAGCAAGTGTCTTGCTCATCGTGGTACCCAGAAATGAAATGGGACAGCAGGGAGAGGACCGAAGCCATCTGGGCATCACAGTGGGGGAACAAGGAGCTGCAAGGGTGGATGGCTGGGGAGGAGAGAAGGGACCAGCTCTGCAGCAGGGGCTGTCACAGGCTTATCTCCTGTCAATCATGAGGCTTTATATAGTGAGCCAATGGGGAAGACAAGTGTTTGTGGCATTTGGGGGGAAGACAGAATGTAAATTAGATTTTAAAAGACCATTTGGCTAAAATTAGAAACTAAGGACCTGGTATGCTATAGGCTATGACAGGAGAAGTGGCTAATTGCAAGTGAGTTTCCACCCCACTTGATTATTGTTGTGACACACAGATCATTAACGTGATGGTCTAAACATGAAACAAATTGGTTAAATATTAAACTGTCAAGTCATTCCTCTGATCTCTAAATCACTACCTAAAGTAGGGGGGATGTGTGTGTAAAAAATGAGGCTTAGGCTCTGCCACTGTCTGATGCCGCGTTGCTCCCTGTCAGGGTGGCAACTGCTGCCAGGAGGCTGCGAAATGGCATTTTCAATCATCTGCTTTGTTTGCAGAGAGGTATTTAACACCTGATTACAGGCACTTTTCTGCAAGGTCTCAGGCAGGCACAGAGGCTGCTGCCTCCCTTGTGCCTCCCTCTCCCCCAGGTCTCCGACACAACTCGGGGCATTAGAAGGCAGGGAGATGGGGAAGGAAGAAGGCCATTTGTCAAACTGCTGCTCCAGCCTCTTCGGCTCCTGCAGATCCAAGTGGGAACTGCTCAACAGTGAACACTGACAGTTTCTGACTGTTTCAGCCACACAACGAGGTGGCTCCTCAGCTTCGAGCAGGTTGTGCAGGAGCTGGTTTTCCTAGAAAGCAGCTTTGGAGCAGGTGCAGGTAACTTCTGTGCTTCCCAGTACTTTGTTTCCTTTCCTTCCAGATCTGTGAGATCCGTGAGTTTGGGAAGATGCCCTAACTGCCAGTTTGTGCACTTTCAAACAGCTGCCTTCAGGTAGAGAACGAGGAGGAGGCCGCTGCAGATAGCTCTCCTTCTGGTATAGGAGTGCTGGAAGGACAAGCAAGAAGATCTACACTACATTACCATGCTACTACTCTGCATTTTCTCAGCCCACAGAACACCACAAACATCCCCTTGGTGTTCAAAATACAGTAAGGTGATTCCCAGGGAAGAAGAGTTTAGCTGTAGCTTCTTTGTGAGGTCTCCACAGTGGTGTTGCTCCATGAAGTGGCCTCTGTTCAGTGTCACCTTAAAGACGGGACGAGAGCAGTAAGCACACGCTGCCATCATTTACAGTTCTACCCTGTCGAATTCTATTTCTCAAATAGCTGTTGTGCCAAACAAAAGGCGGTGTGCATAAAAGACCTGGTAGAGAAACTGTTGTGCAAGAGAACAATACTGTTGGGAAAAAATACACTCATATTAATGGCATTCAACCATGGCGTTGTTAAAGACAATGAGCCCAGGGCACTTATTTAGGAAACTATTTATTCAAGGAGGAGCCTGTAACAGCTTTGGCTTCGTGATTTCCTTCCACTGTAATACATAAGAGTGTAGGAAACCAGCTCTTGAATTCATAGGTCATAACCCTATTTGCTGAAGAGCTTGAGTAGGATCAATATTAAAATGAGTCCTAGCACTGTTCTGCCTTTCCCTGAGAGCCCAGCAAAATTAATCCACCACTGAAGTTTCTCTCTGTCTCGAACTATAAAATACAAATAGAAGGTAAAATTTGTGCTGATAATTACTTTGACAGCCGTCACACATGCATGTTGTAAAGAATCAGCACAGACACAGCTTCCAATATGACGGTAACCCGTGGTAATAGCTATGATTAAGAGGGAGGTAATTAGAATGCATTATGCATTCAGTCCCCACAGTTCACTGTTCCTTAAGACAATTTGCATTTGGGAAGAGAGCCTTATTTTTAATATACACGGATAGTGTTGCCTGCAGACTTCCATTGATTTACACCGTAGCTATTTGTACCAAAGGATTTTCTTCGGTACCTCACCAAATGCAGCAGCGTTCCTTCACACAGCAACAAAACTCAGAAAAAGGTTTGTCCTGGTTCTCCTTACAGGCAAGCACATACAAACCCACCAAGCAATATGTAGTGGGAACAGGGATTTTAAAGGTTACCTATGGAATTTTGTCCAATGCTACTTTTTTAGAGATGTCTGGAACACTACCTGCTGTCACTGTGATACGTGGAATAATGGAGTGAGGATAAGTAGATCTGTTTCTCATACACGCATCCCAAAATCAGGCTTGGAATGAGTTTGAAGTTTTTGAATAGTACTTTGATTTCTAAGCCACGTAAGTATTTGCAATTTTACCCGGTATCGAGTTGCACATGCAAACAGACTAGTTTCAAGCAGCACGAACATATTCAAATTCTTTTTGTGCTGGAGGTATTAATCCACATATGGGTATTCAATTACTATCAGAACAAACTGTGCACTAGAATCAGATAAAAATATGCAAAGCAGGTAGCTTGAGCCTCATTTATACTAAAATTCCTCTAGCTGTTTGAAGAGACTTTGTAATGTCAGTATACTCCCACTTGAGTATATTCTTTATTGTGAGCATTGTAAATTGGCCTTCCTGGATGCAAAAAGGTGTATCTGAATATATTCACTTCAAGGATGCAGGTTTTTTTTCCTCTTAAATAAAAAACAACCAAAGTGGCAAAGTGATGTAATGATTTTCTTTCTTTCAGGAAATTATGGAGTTTATAGAGTGAGAATCTGTGAAAAATAAATTAAAACCTGGATTATCCCTGTTTTATTTTCTCCTGCTCGTCTTTTATCCTTTCTTGTCCTTGTCATCGTTTCCCCTTCTCCTCCACTACATTATCATGCTGCCTATCCTTATCAGCTTTATTACTTGTGTTGGCATCCAATTCAAAATCCTGCCATCCCATCATGAGTTTACATTTTCAGATGCAGGGCAGAGGTTTTGGATAGAATTCCACCTTTTTGGGGCCCAAGGAGATGTATGGGGAAAAAAAGCAGATAAGAACAGTAAGTCTATAAATCTTAACGTCTATAAATCTGAAAATGGATTACTGATGACAGTGACTCCTTAATGGAAAGAGTGACAGTTCATGTAGACGAAAGGCAGTGTAATTCATGGAGGCTATTAAATTTGAGAGGCCTTTTCATTCTCATTTGTCTTTCAATGTTATGTGTTGATTTCTGGGAGATTATTCTCTGGGGAGCAATGTGCCCTGCTCATCGGGGCCTGAAAAGTGCTGGTGTTTATTTGTTTGGCATTTTCCACAGTGGGTAATACATTTGCTCCTCCTGCTCCAGGGTGGAAAACCTGCAGTGCTGGAAGGGGCTGAAGAAGAGGGCATCCAACTGGCTGCCCTGCTGATGGTGCTTGAGAGCCTCCTGGTCTTACCCACTGTGTTTTTAGGGTTAAAATTGTCCAGAAACCTATCACAGGGCAGTAGGACACCCATGGCCAAGTTCTCCACATCTGTTGGTTAGCTGGGATGTGGCTGTGCTCAGACAACCCCTCCACAGCCCAGCATGACTGTCACGGGGTAGTGGTCACCTTCACTGCGTGGGACTCTGGTGGGGCTGTACTCTGGGAGCTCCACAGCCACAGTTTTTGAATAGGACTGATGTCTTGGCTGAGAGGTCAAGCCACTACAGAAATATACACCCAGCAAAAGCAGTTTGTGGTGTATAAATCCTAAAGCATCAGAATAAGAGTGCAGAACAGTGAGCGGGCACCAGGGGAATTTACAGCTAAACACACTCACTTTGCCAAGGCTGCGTTCCTTCATTTTGATCACGGATTGCCAAGTTACCGCGTAACGTGTTCCCAGGGGAAACTAAAGGCCAGCTGAGTTTCATCAAGAAATGAGTTGCTTCTTTGACTCCGAAGAGGCTGGGAACAGGATGGTTTCACTCCATGGAGCGGGAGGATTTACTGTGACACAGTCATTTCATGCAGGTGATTGACTGCTGCTGCTACCTGTGACAGCCTGAAATCTGTTGCCTTTGCGTCCTTGCTGTTAGTACAATTGTTCATTCAGGGACTGAGGCACCCTCGGCTTATCCAGTTCCTCCTTCTGCAAGTGCATGCGATCCCCATCAAAATCAATTGACTGAAGTCAGACCCTGCATCTTCATTTGCTAAGGAAAGAAAAACCAGTGTTGCTCATAAGAAGACTGCTGGTGCAGAAAGTCACTTAGCACAAGCAGCTGCTTTATGGCAGCAGAGTCCAGCAGAGGAGACTCAAAGATGAAAGCAGAGGTGGGAGTAGGGTCCTATATATTATGTAGGGGTCCTGGGGACATGGATGGGAGGAAACCTTCAGTAGAGGGCTGCTTCTTGACTGTGTGTGGAAGATTCCCATCTGTTTCTGAAAGAAAGTGTGTGTGTGCAATTTATTTGTTTACTTACTTATACAGCTGAAAAGATCAAGGACATTGCTGTCAATCTAGAGAGATCTGGCTCCAAACCCTCTCACTGCAGACAGGGGCTCCAGTGCTCTAAATTATTTACTAGCCAATTGACTATCTGCAATTATTTATTAGATTATTATTATTAGCTAATTGGCCCTTGGCTGGCCATTGCAGCAGCCCCATCTGCCTTGCAAAGATGAAGGCCTGCTTGCTCCCATGGCCCAGGCCAGTGGTGGCAACCTAAAATTGCTGCCCTTTCCTACGGGAAATAGGTGGGTCAGTCTCACCCTGAATTCTGGCATGTTGTACCTTTGTCACAACACCCCACTCACCTTTTTGGCAGTCTCACTGTTGGGTTTGGGATGAGTCACAGGAGGCTGTGCTTTCTGGTCAGGTTGAGGAGAAGCTGGGTTTTGGAGCTGAGTCACTGCCAAGGTGGTGTGGGCAGCCTGGGACTGCGGGTGTATTGTGCTTCCTGCTTCATAAAGGGCTTTTGCTTATTTTTGCCCCTCAAAAAGGTCGTGCATCCGTATGCGTCCCTTTACTGGTGTTTCTCCAGCACATCCAGCCAAGGATGGGTTTGCTGATTTGTGGTCCTCCCTGAGGAAGTAAGGGTTTTGTCATGGTGCGTAACCCTATCCACGGTGTGGTTGCCTGCAGTCTGGCTCTGACACCAAGACAGATTCTACTTTTTTCCAAACAAACCCAAAGTTTTTATTGTTATATATTATTTATATCATGGAAAAAATATTGAGAGGAAGAAGTGGGAAAAATTAGCTCATTCTTTCTGGAATCTGTGAGCAGCTGAAAGAAAGACGGTACAGAATTAAAAACAAAAAACAAACAAACAAAAAAAAAACACCCAAAAACCCAACAACCCCCGGCTAATTTTGGGGCATGTTTTATCTTCACAAGAGCCATTCATTTTGTAGCTAATTCTTTACAAACCTTTGTTTCCTTTGTTGTGAGTTTGGTATAATTTTACATTATACCAAGTTCAATGGAAGCAAAAAAGGGAGTGATGGTTTGAATTACTCCCCATCCCCCCATCGCACAAGAAAAACTTGGGTTTGAAGATAACTTTTTAATATTCAAGGATCCAGCCAAGGACACCCTTGCTAATCTTTCAAAATGCAGCATTGTGCTCCTTCAAAGTATTAAAAGCTGCTTGGATTTTGACTGAACGTGTAACCCCGTATTAAACTTCTAATGGCTAACGAGACAGAACTTGGTTATGAGGACTGAAATATAGAAAATATAAATCAGCTGCCTGGAATGAACACTCATCCTCTTTTACTTTCATTAAACCCATTTTAAACTAACTTTACCATTTATCTTTCATGAGATTTTCATTACTTTTCCATCCATTGAGGAGAAGATGGAACAGTCAGTTTTATTGTTCATTTGTCTAATCTTCTCTTCACTGTGGGTTACTCAGGCATCTGAGTGTGATATTTCACTGCCAGCCCTAGTTAGTGGTTTAGTCTGTGCTGTCCCTTCTCCTCCTTCTGTTCTCTGTCTTGCTGGAAGGACAAAATATGCTGCTTTAAAAAAATAAAAATCTCTTGCAGTGTTGTTCCAAGACAGAGCAAACAGTGAGAATGGTATAAACGGCTTTTGTCAGCCCTCTTTCCACTTAGACATTTGCATCCCCACTCCATATAGATTTTTCCTAGCTTGGAGTGATCTACTAGTTCTCCTGTCCAAAGATATAAAGCCACCATGCTGGATATCCTTTGGGTTCCCATTTGTGTAAGTCCATAAGAAACCCGAAGCTGTGAACATCCAGTGGTGTTTCACTGGCTAAATCCTTCTTACCTCATTTGGGCAAGAAGTTGCAGGAGTTACGTGGGGTTTTTCTGGCGTGAATAAAGTAGCAAGGTCTGATTCAGTAATGTCAATGAGATTTCTGACTTTGGCTGAACTATAAATCTTTAATTTTGATAATGCATAGCTATGAAATCCCTTGTAATGATGGCTCCTGTTACCTAGAAAACATTTGAAGGACAAAACCAGGATTTATTTAAGTCAATTGTATAGTTATTTGTGGGGACTGCTCTGTAGCTCTGCTGGAAATAATGGTAATTCTGCAGTTATTCATGTCAACAGAGTGATGTTATTCCCCGATTGCTCTGCAATTAACTTGTGCCACTGCCAAAGCCCAGGAATGGAGTAGGTAGGATATACTGTTAAAGAAAACTATACATTTTTTAAAGGGTTTCCCTTATGACCACCAGCCCCCAAATAGTCGTTCTGCTCAAGTAAGAGCTGGCTAAGCATTAGCAGAGAGGCTCCATGGCTATTTTTTTGAGACAAAGCTCTGTGTTCGGCTCAGCATTATTGATGGGGTCGTGTGTGAGGGAGGCTTACACCCAAGGGAAGAGTAATGGCATAAAAAGAGAGAATGGCAAATTGGCTGGGTGAGAAATTACCTGCATTCAGCCCCGCTGCATGGAGCACTTATGGCTGGGTAACCCCTTCGTGCTCGGGGGCTGGTGTGAGGGTAAGGCACAGCCCTTCCCTAAAAATACTGGGAAAGCTGGTTTTAGTGAAAATAGAAATACTGGTACTAGTTAAAAAGGACAAGTCAAAGGGGCATAGGCTGTTCCCTGTGGGGCGGGGTTGGCTTGAAGGTGAAGGATTGCTGTCTGCGTTTTTAAGGGGTTTAATTCATTTTATCGGGGAGCAGGTGCCTGTGATTGAAGCGTTAGGAGGCAAACCCTGCAGCCGTGAGAAAGACACGCAGGTCTCAGGAGCCGCTCTTCAACCTGAACACGGGGAGAGAATTTACAGGTGATCGATCCCTTCATATGGAATGAGTTTGGTTAAAGCAAAGTGTGGCAAGAAGCCTGGATTTGCTGCAGGCGTTATTGCCAGCAATAATTCCCTCACCTCCACTCCTGTCAGCTGCCAGAGTAGAGTGAAAGAGAAGGTGCTGAGTGGTGACAGTGTCAGGGACTGTGTGTGGAACCATGGGCCTGGAGACAGAAGCTGGGACAGGCAGATCCTGGCAGGAATCTCTGTGGCTTCTTAAACCCATTTCTGGGCACTGGAGTAGACAGAAGGAGGGTGACACGGCTGTGAGGAAAACAGAGATGCTGCTTCTGTGAAAACAGATGTGTATTCCCAATATGTGCCACTGTTTCAACAGCTGGATTGTGTCCTCATTCCCATTGCTCCCTCTTGCACACTTAACGTGAGGCTTCTAATTCTTTTTATAGAAAGTCTTACACAGTAATACGTTTGCATGTGTGGGTATGGGGCTGGTTCCCATCCACAGATGCAGTGCTAGATGATGATGAAGAAACCTGAGATGAAAGATTTGGTCCCTCAGGGACACGGTACAAGGACATGGGGTGCAGACTCGTCAGTCCAGTGGGCAAGGAATAAATCACCGTATTTTAAGCTTGACAGCCAGTTTTTTATAATTACTTGAGAGATAGTAATTAAATATCATCGCATTAGAACCAATGTGTCCCAAGTAGAGAACAAACTCATACTCATAATTATGTAGCCATCACATTAAACAAATGAGCTGCTCATTAAAAATAGATGCACAAGATTCAATTAGATCTAATGCCGTATTAAGGATTTGATGACATGCTGGCTTTATTTCCATTGGTTCTAGGCAATAATGAAACAGCTTTTCATAGTGACCCAAGAGAATACATTTCTTTTTTAAATACCCATTTCCTTCTTAATCTTAAAACTACTATTAAGCACCTTTTCCTTTAAGTACAGGGAGTGGGGGAGGGGGAGGAGAAAAAGGAGCTTTATTGTTTTCTAGCATTCCAGCTGGGTTTAGAGGCATAAAAGAATGAGGGAGCCCAATCTTTATTCTGTGTGCTACCTCTAATGTAATTCAGAACAATGTAATAGGGAATCAAATCTCTGTAAGAATGATTATTGAATGTGCAGAAAAGGATGATTATTGAACGTACAGAATTTCTTCTAACCATTATCTGCCTCTCCTATACGTGCACACCACAGCACCAAAGGAGCTGTGTAATGGTCACTTGGACCCAGTTCTGATGAAACCAATGCCTTTGGTCTGTCCTCCCCACACAGCTGGGCACTGGCTGCAGCTTCTGCTTCAACTTAGCAATAGATCTTTTTCTCACAGGCTGGTTTTATTTAAACCCTTGTCTGTCGCCCTGCCCCTTGTGTTTTGGAAGCACGTTACACTTTGCCAAGCAATCAGGATTACACTTGTTCCATCGCTGCTCCCCTTTCTCCTGAAAGGCTGCCCAGGGGACAGAGCTGTGAATTGCATCCCAGCTCCATCTTAATCCATCACCTGGAGCAGGCAGCAGAGTCCTAGCAGAGACTGAAACAAAATCAACTTTGATTTTTGCCTGAATCTCTCGTCCAGCTCACAATACAGACACTGACAACTTTTAATTATGTATGGGCAGATTATCCAGTTTGAAATGAACCGTGTTACACCAAAAATAAACCACTTTCATTCCTGTCGTTGACCTTTTTCTACATCATCACTCCAGTTTTCACTGAGATGAATATAGGAAACAAAACATTTGTTTTCACAATCTGACTTACACTGGTGTTGTTCAGCTCTGCTTTACTTCATTTGGGTTAGTTCAGCTTCCTCCTCGAGCTTGGATAATCACAAGTTGACTGACTCTACTGAGGAAAGACATATTAAAATTTATAGTTATAAAATAGCCTGATGCAGTGTCTGCTGTAGATGGCAAAATAGATCAGATTGATTGGGCATTTGTCTCTGAAACAGAGGGTGGTTTTGATGTATGTGCATAATTTGTAAGTGAATTTGCTTCTCCCTAGTATTGCTGTGGTAGATGCTGCATAATTAAGAATTTCATCACCGATCTGAAAAGTGCCCTTTGCTTTAGAGTGTGGTTTGATTTTGCAGAGAAATCACCATCTGGGCACAATGTATTTGGAAACCCCAAGAATCCCAGTCCCTCCGGGATATTTGCTATGATGGAAATTCACATGCTGTATGCTTATGAGTGATATTATAACAACTCGTTTCTTGACTCCACCTTGCAAATCGATATTCTGGCAAAGGGCACAAGCTTGAAAAGTTGTCTGAATAGTATGTTAATCTACAAGAGATGTTTAAAAGGGAATATATCAGGAAGATTTTCATTTCAACTGCAGCTCTTGCTACCATGTCCAGTCTACAGATAGCTGTGAAATCTCTCCTGCTTTTCAAGGTGTGTTGTAATATGGGAAATAACTTAGCAATGCCCCTAGAGCAGAGCAGGAGATAGTGGTCGCTTTGCCAGCCTGGTGGCTGCTGTGTTTGTATGTTTCTCAGGAAGATGCAGACTCCTTTAGAAGTGTAACACATGCCGATTTGGTCTGTAGTGCACATAAACTTGTGCTTTCAGGTGGAGAACTACAGACTGGAAAGAAACAGACTGTCAGTCTCTGCTGAAACTTGAAAACATATTTTTTTCCACTTTTGCCCACATATTTTTCCCTAACCAGCTCATTTCCCTTTTAAAATATTTTTTTTAAAACTTACTTTTTTCTCAAATGAGTAACAATTCCTTATGTGCCCTTTTGCTGTCATATCCAGGAAGGAGTTGCCATGAAAGGAGTGGAAGAAATCTATCTGAGCATTTCTTCTGATAAGGGGAAAATTGTGACCATCCTTAGCTGAGTGAGCCACTGTTGGTACTTCCCTTCACATCATTCTCTGTTCCAAAAGCTCTTGACTGGAGGAAAAAAAGCAGGTTAGGTTTTCTTTACACTTACAGAACCTTTCATCCCCCAATGACTGAATTTATTTCAGCCATAAAACAAGAGTCTCAAAGGATCCCACCCTCCTGTACATGAGGTGGGTTGATTTGTATTCTGCTGCTGTTTTCTATAAGATAACAAAAACAGGAAGAGAACATCAATCCTGATTTCTTTTCTTTATCTCTCCTCCCGTTCTCTGTTGTGCCTCGACTGCTAATAGCATTCTAGTTTAGTGGTGGATGTAATAAGATATGGATGCTGGATATTGTCTTTTTATACCTATTGCACCTATACAAATGCTGACTGCAAGCTTCCCTCCTCCTCTCCTCCTGCTCTCTGAACTGAATTTGTTTACCTCAAAATTACAGAGCTGTAGTCACAAATCCATTGGGTCAGCGAAGAAAGATGGAGTGTGCTCACCCCCCTCCTATACGGTCTCACACTGTTATCACTCCCTCGTTTCTCTTTTTTTTCTGAAAAAGAGGGACAAATACTCCATTTTTTCACTTAAATTTCAGATCATTCACTAAAGTCATTGTGTGTAACCAACTTTAATTATTTATAAAGGTGAGACTTTCTGTACTTGTAATAAATTTCTATACTCATAAAAAGCCAGGATTCATAACACCCAGAACTAAATTATTAATCAGTCAGAAAGATGGCTTGATCCACAGTACAGGGTGTTTCTAAGGACCTCAGATGACCAGAAGGGTCATCTCCTTTGGGCTGAGAAGGGATTTGACCATGCTTTTCCTGTTCCCTAGAGCTCTCCTGACAGGAGAAAGTGGTGGGCATTTTTCAGGCACAGATTAGGTTTTGAAAATTATTCATTTACTAGGAAAAATGTAGCATGGAGACATGATGGGAAATTTAGGAACTGGGTATCTGTCCTTCATTCGTCAGATAGGAAGAACGAAGGACCATCAGAGCTACTCAAGGCTGGTCATGAAGGGCAGCATATTCTGCTGCTGCTCATATTTTGCCCCAAAACACAGATTTTCCTCATGCTGAGTCGCCTGAATTCACATGATGCAATCTGTCTATGCTCTCGATACAGTTTAGCTGGGTGGGTGTTGAAAGGCCAGACCGGGGCTGTTGTAGGTGGGCTTGAAAGTGTGGTTTTGGAGAAGGAGGTGGTGCAGATCCCCACAATCAACAAACTGGTGTCCCTGGTGGGCCAGGATCCTCGCCCACCCTTGGTCTCACCAGCAAGCTCCATGGAGACCTGTCCCTGATAAGGCTTCAATGCCCCATGTGGTATTTTTACCCATCATGTACCCTGACCTGGAACCCACCTGCCTTTACAGCAGGATGTTACCCAATGCTCTGGCCCAGAGCCTTTGCCCATGAAAAACCCATTTTTTTCCTTCTATTGATGTAATTGCAAAATAAGGTTTTCCACCTGTGCCCAGAAACAGACAGAAGAAGAATAAAAAAAAATTCCACTTACCAGAGCTGATAGATGAACCTCATCGCACATTCATAGCTCTGCCTTTTCCCAGCAGCAAGGCTTCAGGGAAAAAGTCTTCCACAGCAGAGAGCAGCACAGGTGATCTAGTGCAGAGAACCAAGGGCAGGAAGTTTTCTCCAGGTTTGTATTTTCATAGGTAACTGAGATTCTCGGTTTACTTTCATGATGAAAGATGTGAGCAGAAAAAAAAATATCCCAGATCCTTCCATCATGAAATACATATTGTGGCAGAATGCTGCATGCCTTGTGTCAAAGGATCCATAGTATTGATTTCTTGAAATGAAAAATAAGTTTAAGGTGGAGTGCTTGGAAAAAAAAAAATCAATAAAATCTCAAGTGACTGAATAGAACTATCAATTGTAATGACAGCAGTCAAAAAGCCTTATCCAGTTCCATAACATTTTGGTGTCTGGACCTTTGTTTTCATTAAATTTGTCATTGACAGAATGCTGACCTTACCTTACCAACCTGTCTGAAATTAGATTAAAATTAGTGCAGCTCAAAAATGCCTGTTTTCATTCCACAAAATGTTTTTAAGCAAAAAATGGAAAACACAGAGCAGAAGTTTAAATGTCTGCAATGCAAATTGGGATACTACAACTCAGTCAACTCAGAAAGATATTCAAAAATATCTCCTGAGATTTAAGAAACAGCCTCAGCCTCCAGCAGCTATCACCAAAACCATCTCCCAGGCTGTGAGCAGGAAGGCCAGAACATGAGAACCTGGGTCTCTTCCAAAATCCTCAGTTTCTTGGTCATTTTCCCCTTTCCCCCGCAAGAATTGGATTATCAACAATCAATAAATGATCACCCCACGTGGGACAGAGCGGTGCAGCTCCTTGGGGTGGTTTCTCCCTGTCCATCTGGCTCATGGTGCAGGACTTGATTGTGAGCCATGCCCATTACTGTCATCATGGGCCTCTTGGGTGGCCAGCAAGGACTCAGGCTTGTGCCATCCCCAGGGCCCTCAGGATCCCATGGGAAGGATTTATGGGTCTGCCTCAAGGCATTTTACTCTGCTTGGTGTTTCCAGGTACCTCCTGCTTGCCTTATTCCATCCAGCCAAGTGGCTTGGGAGCAGGGTCAAACTCATTTTGATCCCTCTGCAGCGTCAAGCTCACTGCCAGCATGCAGTAAATAAAAAGTACATTAAAACTGTAGGAAGGAAGGAGGCTACTGGGGTGCTTGCACACATGGCAGAACAAACGCAGAAGACAACTGAGGTTCCTGAGGCAGGAGGGAAGGTTCATCATGTCTCATGAACTGCTGCAGTTGCCACCCTGGCTGGACCAACTCCTGGCACCCTGTGTTTCATAAATTTTTAAGATGAATGATGGCAGCGCTGGGCACAGGTGCATGTGGGGAGAGGGGGCCAAATCAAGCACTTTGTTCTTTGGAGGTGTCAGGTTTGTGCTGCAGCTCCCATTAAGATGTGTAGGAATTCATTATTCATTCATTATAAATCATCTTGCTCCACTATAAATCACATAAACAACACCATCCTTTTCTCCAGAGGTTGCTCACTGCACTATACATCACCGTAATCCCTCCGTGGCCCGGTCAGTGGCTTTTCTGGTTGCCTCAGGGAAGAGCTGAGGCCAGTCAGGGACCATCAGGTCTTCTCCTTATTGGTTGCTTCAGAGCCTTGCTCCCTCCTTCATGCTTCTCCTTCCTTGGCTGCTTTCCCTACTTTTCCCTGCTTTGCTCCATGAAAGGAGGCTGCTGAGTGATACTGGCTCAGCAGCTCCCAGGGACATGCATGGCAAGTCCTCACAGTGAGAAGGGTGGCTGCAGCTCCCTCCCCACCAGACACTCATGCCCTGTCCCCTCTCTTGCTGCTCCATTGCCCACCCTTCCAGAGAGAGCAGGGGACATACTTTAGTCTCATACTCTACACTCTTTCTGTTTTCTGTCTTTTTCCTTTAGATTTTCCTCTAGATTTTCCTCTCTTTTCTGTTGTTGTTGTTAAAGCCTCCCCAAGCTTTGCAGGGGCCACCTCATCCTCTGCAGTGCTGGAGCATCTCACCATCTTGCTGCACTCTTCCCCATCTAGCATTTGGCCAGCTGTGCCAAAAGAGCTGGGTGCCTGTCTTGAGCAGGAGAAGGCATTCTCCCATCTCAAACAAGTTTCCCCACTCTGCAGTGAGCCAAGCAACCATCTAGCAAAATAATGTAGATTAATCCAAGTATTATCAGCGCAACACTCGTCTCTGCCTTCCAGGTAGCAAGAGCCCGTGTTGGCCGGCACGTGAAGGCTTTGCTTGGCTGGCCCTGAACACCCCCTCGCAGCCCCAGAGGCAGTGAAAATGTGGTTTCTGGCTGACCTTCTGGAGGCTGCAGGGACTCTGTTGAGATACTGCCTTGCACACCTACAGCAGCCTGACATGGCTGGAGAACCAGGGTGTTGATATCACTGTTTTGCAATATCTTACCATTTCTTTCGGTTTCCCCACCTGTCTGTCCACACTGACCTGCTATTGTTTGTCTTCTCCTGGGATAAAGGTGATGCGCTTGTTTTTTTGTTTGTTTTGTTTTTGTTTGTTTTCTAGCAGTAAGTGGGAGAGGAAGCCTTCCTGGGAGGTCTGAGCCTGTTGTGTCCCCTGGGAGACTCATTCCCAGCTGCGAGGGACAGCGGCACCTGCGAGCCTGGCATAGTCCTACCCTGTCCTTGCATTTCTGGGCAAAAAGCTGTTCCTTAAGTGTCCATGAAGTCCAGGGTACGCATCTCACAGCTGCTGGCCAGAAGAAGGTGCATCTGTACCTATCTTTCAGGGTAAAGTTCTTGGCCACCCTGAGTCACTGTGTGGTGGACTGGGGTCCATGCCCAACCCTGAGGCCCCTGCCGGCAGTACAAAAGAAAGGAAAACAAAGTCTACATTTTCCAAGCTCTTCTTTTCATGTCTTGCTCTAGGATGGTTTTTGATGCCATCGCACAAATGAGATGAAGGCAAAGCACTTGCTTTTGCTTTGAATTGACTTAAGACGGTTCTTAAAAGGCACAACCACATCTCAATGTGCATGGCAGCACCTCTGATAGGGAATGCACCGAACGCTCACATCTTGGCTGTCATCAAAGGCTTTGTGTCCTCCAGCATCTAGAGGTTCAGTCCTCCTCTTAGATGGAGAATTTTGGCCTTTTTTTGTTCCAAACAATGACACTGAATTTGTAGCAGCTCCCTGGAAATATTTCTTTGTATTTAAAAAAAGAAAAAAAAATCATTACTCTAAATAGTAGATCAGTGGCAAGTGATTTTATCTTTTTTAAAGCCTTTTGAACTTTTCAAAGCTCCAAGTGCTTGATTTACTTTGTGGTTCAGATGCCAGCTCAGGCTGATTATTTTTGAGACTTGTTCTTTTGTCCCGGGTCATTGAGTTTTGCACTTGATCTTCAAGAGCACCTTGGCTTCCACTACGGGGTTCCTTTGGGAATATATGGTCTTGCATTCAGCTGCGAGGAAAGCAAATACAACTCACCCCAAAGTACTGGAGTTGATTTACAGGAAAAGGGCCAATTTTTTCCTTTATCGCTTCTACTGTTGCAGAGAGATGAATTCTCCATGGCATAATAGCAGAACAAAAATAGATTGCTTCTGTAATAGACTATACAACGGGCTGGAATACATCAGCCTTTTTCCTCAATCGTTCCTTGACAAATGAAGCTTTATCTAACCAGGTTCACCACGTCATTCTCCTTCGCCTTTTTGCTCCATTTTTCCCAAATTCTGACAAGTGCCAAAGTGGTCCTCGTGCAGGAACACTACTGTTAAGGCTGTGCATCGCCTGTAACTGCACAATGCTGCTACCAGAGACATGCAGTGAGGTTGCGAACGCCCCATTGCATGTTGGATGGACAGAGGTTTCCATTGATGACACTACTGGTGAGCAGCAGCAGTTGGGTGTTTGGGCTCTGGTTCTGGTACTGGCCATATTTCCCTTATTTTGGGTTGTATTTGTTGTCATGGATAACTCTCAGCAATTTTTGCATTGTTTCCCATTCTGTTCAGTCTTAACGCAGGAAAGGTATTAGGGAAATGCCCTTGTCTATAAAAAACCTTCTAATTAAAACAACTGCTTAGCTCTGTGCTACTGAGAGCAAACAACTCTGAAGGGAGCATTTGCTCTATCTGTACGTGGAGAAAAAGCAATAAAACACTCACAATCTGGCTAAAAATGGATGTCAAAGTGAAATCACTGTTTTGAGGTCTACAAAAAGTAAAACCTTTCTTTAAAAAATTATGCTATTTGTCAAATGTTTCAGACTGTAAGGAAAAGCAATTCCTTTCAATCCAGGTGAAATGTTCCCTTCAGCACATGGACTTTACGGCTTTACCCTCCCTCAGGTTCCCAGCCCATTTTTTTCTATAGAAAGGGATATCAGATGAGACCAGTTCCTCCATTTATTTGGATTGTCTATCAAATATGTGTGTTTTGACCTCATTTTCTTTTATCTGATTTATTCTAATCCTCATTACACTTGGGCAAGCCCTTATGGCTGCATGCAGGGCTGCATGCTGAAGGCTACTAGTCTGTCCAGCCCCGAGAGAGAACACATTTGCTCCCATCCCACTGCCATTCTGCAACTGCCCAGTGATCTTTGTTACCAAATTCAAAGGAAAAGCCCGTAACTGCAAATAAGAGAACTGTTTTAGGAGAGTCTGGGTTTGGGGATGTAGGGGATGTGGTTTGGCATAGCTGACACTGCACCTCCAGCACTCCTATTGCTGCCCGGGGCTAGAGCAGTCCCAGAAGATGCAAAGAAAGTGTTATAGCAGGAATATGGGTATTTTATGATGGGTGAGGCTGACAGTTGGGTGGCAGCTCAAATCTCAGCAGATTTCAAGAGACTTCATGAGAACAAACAGGCAAAACTTCTCTGCAAGAGCCACCCCATGCAGACTTTCTCCCTGGGGTAGGAGCTAAGAGGTACCACAGAGCTGCCTGCCCTCATAGTGTGGTAGAACTTTCCCTGAACCCTTCATTGTCATTCCTGGGAGTGTTGACAACATCCACAAATGTCTCACAGACTAACCAAAATGCACTTGCCCAGCCCTATCTGTGTTCCCAGAGCACAGCAGCAGCCCAGCTCTGCCCCTGTGACATGCCAGGGTCTCCAGGTGACCATACTCACGGTGGCCTGTGGGGTTTGTCATGGCACAGGAGCCTCCTCATCCCAACTGGGGACAGGGATGCAAAGGTGCTTGCAGGAAAGTGCTGGTTGCTTTCAAGACTGACAAGAAAGTAACTGGTGGGTTTTGGCACCATTGTAGGATGAGACCCCTTCGACGTGTACTGCCCCATGCCTTTAGCTGCGGCCCCACCAGGCAGTTTGGGTGAGGGCAGCCAGGTTTTGGGTGAGGGCAAGGGGGATGCAGATGGCAGGCACAGCTTGTGAGCCTAGTGTTCTACCCTGAGACCTGCTGGGCAGGATTGATTACGCCACTCGGAAAGTGGCATTAGCAGATGTTATTGATGTGGGAATGGCATTATCCACAGCACATGCTGTTGATGTAGAGAAATACCACAGATGGTATCATTTTTTAAAACCCCTCTGCCAAAATCTTTTAAAACAAAACTTGCCATTTCTGTTAGCATTGATCCTCCTTTCCTGCTATTGATTTTTGCTCTTTGCCATTACTGATGCGTGGAGCTGGGAGCAGCCGTTGTCGCGCCAGCACGTGGATGGAAGGAAATCATTTCCAGAAATCCTGTTGACGGTGGGGGGACCTTGTTCGGTTTGGGTTTTGATTTTTGTTTTTGCTCTACCCTTACTGCTCTATTTAACATCAAAATAACAGGGCTGTTAGACTGGCTACCAAGTCCCCAGATGGCCATAAGGAGGACTTGGTGCTGTATTTATGTGATGGCTGTACCATAAAAATGGATCAGTAAATGCTTCAAGCAGAGAGCTTGGCTTGAGCTGAGGCCCATGACCTGACACGAGTTGGAGCTGAGGAAAGATTTCAGAAGCTGAACACTGCATTTCCAGGAGGGCAAGGAGGAACAGGACTTCTGGATAACGCAAAAGAAAGCCTGAGACGAGCAAGGTGTCAGGAGTAAGGCTTGGTCTAAGCTTTCCTCTGTGAAGGGGTAAGCTTGAAATGTCACAGTGATTTTGAGCTTGCTTTTCATTTTCATGTTGCAACTTCAGTCCTCTGCTGTTCTCAGCCTTACTGATAACACACATAATAGGACATGGCTTTGCCCTTACAGTTTCAAGAAAGAGTTAGACCTGAAAGATTTCCCTAAGGTAGGGGTCTGCACACAGACCCCTGTGGGTCTTCAGCACCAGGAGGCTGGAGCCCATCTTCTCCTTTGGAGCAGCTCATTGCCTCATCTAGATGTCCCAGTGCAACCAAGGAGGCAGTGACCCGCAAGAGGGCAGGATTTAAGGAGTAAAGAATGTCCTCGACCCTGGCATTCATGGCCAGAGCTACCACCAGCAGTTGTAATGTGAAACTGCACTTCTGGCTAGCACCAGGAGGAGGATTCAGGACTCAGCGGCATCTTCCCACATGAAGCTAGAAAGAAGCCAAGCCAGAAAAGCAAAACCAGACCTTGATCTTTCCAGGCAAGTGCTGCAACCATGAGTCCTGTCCTCTTACTGTGACCCACCAGTCTTTCCCTGCTCTGCAAGCAGTGACAGCACCCTGTGAGAGGAGAGAGATGAGCATTGGATAAATTCTCCCCAGCTACAAGTCTGATTTTGGCCTTGGAACCTGCCTTATGTAAACCTGAATTACAGAAAAATTTGTGCTGTCTTTTGTACCAAGATGACTAATTTGTGGTCAGTGCATTCTCCGCTGGCCAAGCACAGCTGAAAGAAAGGCCTGATGATGCACTTTTGCGGGATGCTGCTTGTTACCGCCTTTAGCTTGCCAGCTCAAAAGACACTTGTTATTAACTAATTAGTCAGTAATCGTGTACTGCTTGGTTAAGGACTTGGGGGACACAGCCTCCCCAGTGGAAATGTTTGAATGTAGATGGGGTGTTTTTCTCAGTGAGTTGTTCTACTGCAAACAGGATCTTCTTTGAGGAAGATCTATAGATTAAGCTACACTAGGCGTGGATCACAGGATCCCTCCTGGTTACTCTGATCCCTGTGGCAAAATTCATGCACAGACATAGAGATCCACGTCTCCTCTGCCTGGTGGTGATCAGCTCAGGAGAACTGGAGGGAACACTGAAGAAAACTAAGCTCTGATTTTATTCTTACTTGCTCCACTCATTCATTCATATGAATAATAAAATATCTCAGCTCATCTAGGGTGTAGTCCTGATATTTCCACATGAAGGGATGGAGAAGTAAGATGTAAGTGAACAGTTTTGCTGAGAGCTCCCATATTTAAGTCCCCGGCAACCTAGACACTAGCATCTGGAATCAGGGCCAAAAGGCCAAATTCCCCCTTTTGGGGGCAAAGTTTCAGGATTCTAAAATATGACAATTGAGGAAATCCAGGTGCCTGGGATCCCCACTTTTAAGTGCAGACCATAAAGATTGTGTATGTTCTCAGTGCTATTACATTTGCAAGAGCAGACCTTTTCTTGCAATGTATTCACATGAAGTTTTGTGTCAAACAGCAGATAATGGAAATCATCCTGGTTCCCATCACTTTGGTGGCAGCCTACCTTGAATACAACTTTCAGTTCTGGACCACCTCATTACCAAGGAAAAAAAAGAAAGAAAAAAAAAAAAGGCAAATTGGAGACAACTCAAAGAGCAGCTAAAATGATTTTGGAGTTGAAAAAGATTGATTTATGAGGAAAGATGATGAACTAAACATATATATGGCTTCACTGAGAAATGACTAGAGTTATAGTTACTGTGTTCAGGCAGACAGAAAAGAATTATTTCGCATGTACAAAACCGTGATGCTAAGAGGAACACAATAAAAATGACAGAAGGGCAACTCTGAGCTAAGAAACAGGACAAAATCTCTGTGAAATAGACTCCTAAAAGGCATGGAAAAAAATCCCATCTTCTTATGAGCATTTTAAAGACAGGAAAATATATAGACGATACAGTTATTCATCCAATTCATCCAATTGCTTTTTTATCAATCCATAACCAAAAAATAAATTAGAAAAAAAAAAAAGGAATGGGGGGGCGGGGGCCAGGGACTAGTTTCTCCTATCTTCAGTATTTCTTAAAAGTACTTGATGATACTTTCTTGGTAAAACCCTGATGGAGGAGAAATTTGTTCAGACTATGTAACTCCCTGTGGGAGATCTGGATTTTATAACCTTGGCAGTTCTCAGAACCCAACAAATACTCCCTCACACTGGGGACAACACATCTAATCTAATTTTTCTGCGGGTTTTGGGAGGTAGGGGGTGGGGGGGATGGGGTTTCTTTTGTTTATTGCATAGTGCAGGACCCAGAGTCCGTGGGTGACACATCTTTGTGCCTGGTCCCGTGCTCACAGTTGTGCGTGGAGCCCAGTTGGTGCTGGAGCTGCCACCCATCAACTTCTCACCAGGTCTGGGACCCTTACAAGTGAAGAGCCATAAAGAAACCCAAGTTCAGCCTCCAGCCTACTCTTTTGACATTGCCAACTGGCTCCATACACTTGCCAGCAGTGCAGGCCCTGGTATATAAGGGACAGTTAGACAGAATGGACCCTTTTACCTGCTGTCCACAGAGAATAATCAAAGCTATGGAGGAAACACATGGTGGGTGGGATTAAGTGCTTTCATCAGACCCATTTTCTATACAGAAATGGTCTACTTTGAGAAAAACTGTTTTGGTCTGGACCATCTGAAGTCATTATTACTGCTAACCTTAGAGGTTGCAGTTGTGTGCTTAGAGCTGCATAAAAGACTACTATCGACACTGTGCCCAGCCAAAAAAGTCATGAAAAAAATCTTCCCTCTTAAAATGAGCTAATCAGCAGAATGGCTAAGGAAGAAGTTACTTCATTTAGAATGCAACAATGCTGGCACTTTGCACAGCAATGCCTGTAAAAGAAGTAGCATACAACATTAAGTGATGTAAGTGCATGTGTCATTAGAGAACTGAAGGGCTAATTTTTTCTAAATGTGACATTTAAAAAAAAAAAGACGCTTCATTTAAACTCGTCCAAAAGCTGTTAAACCATTTTAACACATTGCTGTTTACTTCTGAAAGATGTTGAGAGCTTATCTTATCTCCTCCTACCAGTGTTCGGGGCTAATCACAATATATTAATACATTCACAGTTTGAAAATATCTTTTCTATTGCAGCAAGTCAGTAAATTGAACTTAGAGATTTCTACATCCTCTGGTTACAAAAGACTTATTCTTTTTCTTGTCTGAAGTGCAGAAAGCAGCTAAAAGATTGGGAATGATGAAGGAACAGTGAAGCACTGGATGACACAGGCTCCTACTCATGGAAATCAACTACACAAAAGCTTCATGGGAAAACAGTGGGAGTTGCCTCAGGTTGTCCCAAAGAGGGAGGCTTTCCAAAATCCAGCCATCAGCAGGCTAGGGAAAAAATTACCCACCTCCTATCCCCTCACCCTCCCCACAGATCAACCCTATTTGCCAAAGGGGAAAAATATCAGCCCAGTAATAAAAGTTTTAGTTATTTGCTACCAGTAGAGCAGCCTGGGGTTACCTCCTCCCTGCAGAGCTCCAGACCAAGGGCAGTATGTGATAAAGGCAATGTACATTGATGAAACACTCTGATACAGGGAACACACAGGGACTTGGCTTTATTTTGTTTGCTCTCCCTGTTCAGGGAGGACAAGTAAACAAGGCACATTTCCATCTGTGGCTTTCCTGTTGCAAGAGGCTGGGAAGAAAATTTAGGGGAGGGCAGGAGAGATTGTAGAAAGCTTTGGGAGATAAAACCAAAAGGAAAAGAGCAAAAGGAGGGGACAGGGTAGTATAAAGGATCCAGAGATTTCCCCAATCCATATAGTAGGGAAATTGCTTTCTTTTTCTTAACACTGAACAGATCCGTGTTTTCCCCCTTCCCCAGAAAAAAACATGGTTTATCAAGGGTCAACAAATTTATGGTTAGCTTTAAATGAGTGCAACTTCACTTGGGAGGTTTAGTTTTGGATGTATTCAGGATGGGGAATAAACATATGAATTATTCTAGTATAGTGGTAGTAAATAGTCCAGCAGTCTCAGACCAATTTCTGTGGTGCCATATCTCATAAAGCCTGATAGATCCAGCATGCGCAGCTGCTGAGGCGTTTTGGCAGTAGAAAAAGTCCTATATACCAGTGAGCGTCTATATACCAGGAACTCACTGACCATTCACCAATCCCAGCCCTGGAAACTTGCTTTTGTGATGCTGAGATTTAGTTACAACCTCAGTCTCCCATGTTTTGGGTAAGCGATGAGAGTGAAGCTGGGAAGTGCAGAGAAATCATGGGGGAATTCGCTGGACTGTGTCATACAGAATTCCCCAGGTTGACAGGAAAGTTCTGCATGTCTGGATCTCTCATTTATGAGTTCATCACATTTATAGCAGGTCCAGAGATTTTTGGCTTTGTTGCTAACTGACCTCTCAAAGTCCTCTTTCCTACAGAGGTGCAGTGATTTGGATTCTCTGGACCAAAGAATGGGATCTACCCAAAAGGGAAATGATTTCCAATTCACTATATTTGGGTTACTTTAGATATCCCTCTCCCCTGCTTCCCAAAAAAGTCTTATCCACTCCATCACTCTATCCAACATGGTAATAGTTTTTTTCTAATATTGAGAATTAGTGACTGGCTAAATGCTATCTTTTTATTTCTTACAATTTATAAGTGAGATTCAGCTTTATATGCAAAACATGCCAGGAGAAAAAAAAATATCCCACTCACTAACTGGTTCTCAATATTAGAAAAAAAACCTATTACCATGTTGGATAATGAGAAAAACTATCTATGCAGCTGGAACAGTGACTCTTGTGCCCACTACTACAAATTAAAACAGGATTATAAAAATATTGTTGTGGATAATTTCAACCCAGAAATACCGAGTGGCTCTTCTGAATGATCATGTTTTCACTAATGCTTTCTGGCAGAGCTGCATCCTTATTCATACTGAAATCACTGGGAGCTACTCACCAGGAAGAGGGTGGTTTAACATGTTTAGGAGGCTTGGAGAGCTGTCTGAAAGCAGTCAATCAGTCTGCACTGTGATAGTGTGGTTCTGACTGCATTTTGTTTAAAAAGCAGAGGTAAATGTTGCCTGAGGAAGTAAAAAGATTTGAGAGAAAAATGTGGCTATGGAAGGCCAGCTGTCAGTTATCCAAAATGTATTAAATCCTGGCAAACAAGTCTCTAAAATCACCTCCAACCAATTTTCTCCTTATTTTCTTTTCCTCCAGCTACACACAATCTCTATTGCATCAGGGCACCTACAGAGAACTGAAGGTCTTGGTTCCCTGAACACGACCACCAAGGGGCCCGACATCAAACAAAAGCCCACCAGGAGCACACCTTGTGTGCGACACAGCGGTGCTGAAAATTGTGTGTTTGGGATAGCACTGAGCACCAGGCTGCAGTGGGGAAAAAACATGGAAAATTGCCCTCCAAACCCAAAATCTAACTTGCCTCAGATGGGTGAAATATTATCCTGTCTGCAGCATCTTATACAGCTGAGGCTTTACTTGCCAAGTGCCTTTCTCATGTGCTCTCCTCTTTGGGGCCGCTGGTTGCTGTATGTATGTATGTGGTAGTGGCTTTTTGCCAGAGCATTTTGGTTTCAGCAGCAGAGGTTGTCGGTTCAGTGTCTGCTTGATATTGTTCTTTGCTCAGGAGAACTCCCCTGTTTCCTCCTTCCCCTCGCAGCTATTGCTGTGCCTCTCCATGGAGCTCTTAGCACCATTTAAACCGTGCCAGCACATCCTATTTTTACACACTGAGAAATGGCAAACCTGTAATGAAATACAGGCAAGAAGGAGAGCAGTACAATAGGTGGCGCACAGCGCTTGCCGTGCAGATGAGTATATAAAGCCACTGTGTGTATAACATCCCCGAGCCCTGCTCTATTTTGGCAGCCTATTTCCTTCTGGTTACAATTCAAGCTCTAGTGCAGACTATAGAGATTTGCACGGTTTTGCTTTGGGGGCTGCTTGTCTGAGACGCGTACCTCTGCAGCTCAAGCCTTTCAGAGCAGTCAACATCAGATGGGATTTTTTTTAGCATCCGATCTGGGAAAGAGCTCTCCGGGGCTGGTATCACTGTACTCCACATGATAAATGTGCTTATTTCCCTGGCAGTCGGTCCCAGATGGTGTTTGATGTGGAGAAAGGTCTTTTTTCAAGCTGTGGACTAAAGTGACAGCCAAAGGACCAGGGGGCTCCTGGCCCCAGCCAGAGAAAATGACCCTCCTGCATGGAGAATTGGAAGAGAAATACAAGATGCCTGATTGCCTGCTGATGGACATCATGTGAAGGTCTCGCTGAACTTATTGCTCATCAGCCATTAGAGGCAATGAGAAACCATCTCAAATTCACAGGCAACCAGCGATCTGACTGAGGACATTCGGACTGACATTTCTGAGGGCAATGCTGCCTTTCACCAGGCAGGCAAAGGGCACCTGATGAATATTATGATCAGACAGCACTATTCGGCTGCTTTCATAGTGTCATTGTCTCACACAAGATAGTAAAGTTGGGGTATAGAAATCCTTCTGGCTTTTGAGTTTATTTTTATCCTCTGGCCCTGTTTTTTTTTTCTCTCAATACTGTAAAACACCATTCTCCAACTGCATCTGAGTCACCTGAAGCCTCAGAATGGCTGCATGTGAAGGTCTGAAAGCCTGCATGAGACAAGTCCTTCAGGGAAGAAAAAAATACCCATCCCATGGGCTTGTTTGAAAGTTGGGGTCCCCCCACTGTGACTGGGGAAGTCCAGGGAGCCATGGGTATGTGCTATGTGGGAAGCAAGAAAAAAAGAGAATGGTCTGGGAGAAGGAAAGTTGCAATATGGTCACTGTCCTCTGTCCCTCCCTACGGATGCCCTTGCAGGTTGTGGTACATCTGCTGTGCAGCCACAGAAACGTAGTCCTGGGAGGTCTAGGAGTGATGGCGTTACAAGGAGAATCACTCTCATTTGTCACTGGTATTCCAACCAGGAAGCAACCAGTTTTTGGTTACAGACAGCTTTTGTATGCCAGAATTTGGGGTTGCCCAGCTGGGGGTGCTGAGGCTGGCTCCCAGACTCGTGGTCACCACAGCCCAATGACCCCAGAACCAGCAGCAGCAAGAATCCCTGAGCAAAACAGGCCAAGCATGGCCAAGTCTGGCCAAAATCAGTGGGATCTGTAGAGGCAACAGCACCTGTGTAGACCAGCCCCAAGGGCTCTAGCAAGAATAACAAAGGCATTTTTTCTTAAATTTATCCACTTAATATTTGTGCTTTCTCTACCTGATGATGGGAACAGGCAGCAGTGACAGCACCTGTAGTTTTCAGAGTTGGAAGGGACCTCAAACGAGTTCCAACCCCCCTGCCATGGGCAGGGACACCTCCCACTAAACCAGGTTGCTCAAAGCCTCATCCAGTTTGGCCTTAAACAATTCCAGGAATGGGGCATCCACAACTTCTCAGGGCAACCTATTCCAGTGCCTCACCACCCTCACAGGAATCTGATCTAACAGATACCACCCTCTGGTATCTAATCTAAATCTCCCCTCTTCCAATTTAAAACCCTTACCCCTTGTCCTATCACTACACTTCCTGACAGAGTCCCTCTCTAGCTATCCTCTAGGTCCCTTCAGATAGTGGAAGGCCATTATAAGGTCTCCCCAGAGGCTTCTCTTCTCCAGGCTGAACAGCCCCAGCACTCTCAGCCTGTTTCCAAAACCTTCTCTGATCTGGGCAGAGCAGCTGAGATCAGAGCTCGGAGCATGGTTCATGTTTCTGCTTTTACGACCCAGATTTGCCCACTCTAAAGGCTGGACCTTGGGTAGAGTTAGGGTTGGTGAGTGCTTTTGCCTTTTCTCAGTGGTGCTCAATAGTCTGTGAAGAGGAAAGGCTTTGTTTTAGTGGGAGCAGGTGTTTGATTACCTCGCCTCTCTCTTTTCATATTTAACATATCCCTGGTTCACCTCTCTAGGAAGGATAAACCTGTGTTTGCAAAAGTGGCAAGGGAAATCACTTGAAAGGCGACATCGGAGGTAGGCTGTCTGCGCTGATGGTTTGATGAAACAAAAGAGCAAATCAATGAAATGAAAGCGTTTAAAGTATTTTCTGCCTATGGAGCACAGCTCAGAGCCATGCTGCAGGCCAGCCTATCTCTGGGACAGGGTTGCCTGCCTCATGGCGAGCCCTTTACCCTATGGCCTGCCAAGACTGGATCCTTGGACATTCAAGATTTACCAAGAAAAGAGGAGAAATTCAGCCCTTTTCCCCATCCTCAGTCCTGCCTCCCTGCTCAGAGGCTGTGCTTGTGGTGGGTACTCTCCTACCCTGGAGAACAGAGCCATGGCGTCCCCTTGCAAGACAGCATCCAAGGACAGCAAAGGCATCCCAAAAGGGGACATAAGATCCATTACTGTCCATGCCAGGCTGCAATCAGGCAGCGGTGCTGTGCCCAGGCACAGCAGCTGAGGACTTGGCACCTGAGCTGTCCTTGGCCTGAGCCCTGTGTGCGGAGTGCCAGCACCAAAAGGGATGGTGGGCTGGAAATGAAGAGTCACTCAGGGATGGATACATGGACCAACATTTTTGGATGTAGAAGAAGAAGTGGTGGGGACCCTGCCCGGCTTCAATGCACCCCATGTGAACATCCATCCCTTGAATTGGGCCGATTAAGTGAACAAGCAGAGAACTGTTATCCAGGTTAAATAGAAGGCGGCCATGCCTCAGTGAATAAAAGCCCGTTGCTCCCACTCTAACCATCTGTCAAGCTCCCTGCCACAGTGTCTGTGTGTTTGCTCAGGCGTTCATAGGGAATTACCCACCTTATATCATGGCAGATTGTCTTTCACCTTCTCACTACTCCAGTCCTCTTGAGAATCTTTTGGACCTTTGCCTGCAATGGCTCAAATGCAGGTGTTGGGTTATAGCTGAGGAGAGCCAGGGAGAGAGGATAAAGAAAATCTTGGGTGTTTTTGGATAAGATGAGGCTGGAAGGAGTTTGAGTCAGCTGTCCCAGAGTTTGCAGCTACCAGGGTAGCACTGGGATCAAAAGACCTATTGTTCCCCTTGGCACAATGCTGGAGCATGTTATCTAGAGACTGGTCCAGAAAATAAACTCATGGCCAAACTGGAAGCACATGCCTATTGGAAAAAATTTTCCAAAAATTATTTATTTTCTTTCTTTAGATCAGAACAGCTTGTTATGAGGTTTAATTTGTTATGTGTAATCTTGTGACACATTGCTGCCTGATGATGTAGGATATGGAGATGATGAAAGAGGATGACTGGAGTGTAAACACACCAGAAAGTGCAGTGCCCAGCCTGGAAGCTGTACAAAGTATTTTTGTAAGCATTAGATGGCTTTGCTGTTATTAGTCCTAAAAGCCAGAGAGAGAGAGAAAGTTACCACAGCCAAAGATAAAAGACCTTTCAACAAACTTACCTCGGAATTGACTGTCCTGCTGAAATTTCCAAGGTTCCTCCATTTCCTAATGTGACAAAGAGGAGTGTCCTGCACTGGTACCTAAGTTCCTCACTCCACGTATGAACATCTAGATATCTTCAGTCATTTTGTTTGCTTGGATGCACTGTAAACCATACTGCTCCCTTAAGAAGTACCCCCTGTGTGGTGTGGAATACCTCCCCTGCTCTAGCTAAACACTACTGCTTCATCCAGCCCTTTGGTTTAAGCATATCCTGAAGTGCTTTGCTGAATCAGAGCAGGCTTTCAGTGCCAGGAACGGTGAGGCTGCTCTCACTTCACTCCAGCTCTTTGGAGTTTCTCCAGGTTGCCCATCTCCAGAGTCAGAGTGATTTGACCCATCCAGAGCCTGGGATCTGAAATAGATGGGTTCAATCTGTTTTGCTCTGATTATGCCATTGTCTCTCCTCCAACGTGAAAGGGAACACAGGAGAACAACTTGGCAAGACACACAGTGTTTAGATAGAGAAAGTCCCCCCTGTCCTGTCCAAATGAATGCGAGTCTAGGTGCTGATGTTCAGCTGTTTCAGCCAACAAGATGTGAATGCTCAAAAACTTGTTTCCTACTGATTTTTGATTGGTTGAATTTACAGATCAAATACTACACTTTAACATTACAGTCATGCTTTATAAGAAAGATGAGTATATAAATAAGTTATAAAGGGCTAATGAAGAATTAATAGTTATTTCAAGAATTAGGTAATCAAATGTTATGGATTGTTGTATAGTCTAACAGGTCAATATGTTGTTTGTGACCAAAGATGATTGCTACCAATAACACCTTGAGTGAAGTGATTACAACCAGCTGTAACACAAGATGTTTGTGTCTGTGCAACATCTATTAACCCTCTCTCCACTATTCTAGAAAAAGAAACCTCCTCTAAAGCACGCCCAGGATTAATGGCTTATGATACGAACATAAGGCTGAGGGTTGTGGAGTAGCTCATTTGTAGCTCAAGAACTTGATTACAGATGAGTAGAAAGAAGTACAGACAGATGAATGCAGGCTGCAAACAATGAACAACATCTGCTAATGGAACAGGGAAAGTGTCAAGTGCCAGAACTGCACATCCAGAAATCCATGAGAAATGGGGTTTTTTAATGTGTGCTGGGGGGCTTTCGGGAGTATCCTAGAAATTCCTTCAAGGTTTAGCCACATGCTTAGCTGTCTGTCCTACTGTTTTAGAATTACAGCTTGCAGACCAGGTCATCTAGCTACCCCAGAGGGGTCTGTGCAAGAGAAATTGCTCCTTCATGATCTCAGCCTTGCTACTATACAATCAATTCTACTTTTAAGTAGTAAAGCAGCTCACTGGAAGTTGCTGGTTCTGATTACAGTGTGAAACACCTAACCTTGGTATACAGCAACTAGAGCTGCATTCCTCACAACCTGAGATTTACTTGGTCTGAGATGATGTTGAGCAAAGGAGGGAAAAACAGCTATGTTGAAACCTCCTGGAAGGCGCTGACCACTCGCATGAGATGGAAATGCAGCTGATGGAAGAGCAGGGAGGGCTAGCTGCACAACTGACCTCCCAAAATACAGCTGCTAGCGCCGAACATTGCAAGGAGCATTAATGCAGATGCTGCTTATTTGTCCTTGGAGCTGCGGGGATCGCTTGAGTGACGGCCGAGGCATTTCACGCATCAGATAGCACATTCTCCCCAGGTACTTCTGATCGCGGTACATTTTGTTTGCTGACAGGTTTGTGGCAATATGCTCACTCCAGCTAAAAATTACACACTGGCTAACAGAAGAACAGACCTAATTTTCCTCACTCTACACTGGTTTTGCAATCAGTGTAACTTCAACGACCCTCTACTTTTATACCAGAAATAGCACTGAGGAAATCGGATTTAACAGAGTAGAGCGATGTTCAACATAGCTACTGTAGGAAAACAAAGATAGGCAGAGCCAGTTTTCCACTCCTCCTGATTCTGGCATTGGCCAAAGGCCAAATCTGCCAGCAGTGCAAAGCAGAGCAACCTTCAGGCTGCTTTAAATGGCCTTGGTTCATAAAAGCTGCTGGAGAGACTTATGGTGCCCGTGGTTTCCACATCACCATGTGCATCCCCCTCCAAAACATGAGTAGAGTTGCTGCCCTAGCGTGTACGAGCTGGTTGTGTTCCCTGTATGGCTGGTTTAAAGACCAACCATGTCAGCCCAGCTATAAAGAGACATTAACATGAGCCATAGCCAGTCTCAAGGAACATCAAAGAAAATATTCCTTGTTTTGAGGTCTCTCGATCAATTTTTTCCATCTTCTCTCATTTTTTCTCCCACCTGCTGGGTGTTAGATGCTTGATCAGTCCGGTAGAACGTGCAAATATTAACATTTTTTCTCGAGAAGTGCCGACAGCCACATGTGTACCTTGCCAATGGGTGCAGTAACTGGAAGATGCCACTGAAACGTGCTCAGAAACTGTCTTGAGGAGCCAGCAGGAACCCCTCATGCCTGTGACCTTCAGAAGCTGCAGGAGCAGCTTCACCTCCCTTTGCATTTCTTGGCTGGAAGGACAGCCCACAGGGAAAGGCAGGGGGGAGCTGAAGGTGGGAATTGGCTGCATTCTTCAAGACATTTCAAACCATCTCAAGCATAGAGTAGAAAATACTTTTGAGCAAATGAATGACCCTCAGGCTCTTTTGGAGAAAAGAAAACATCCTTCCCTTAGAACTCCTATTGTCCACACCAGTGACCAAGTCATTATTGGGTGGGGGTTTTTTTTCTTAATTCTTTATAGCAATCTCGTCCTTGCCTAGTTTGCTGCGGACATTTGGATTTTGTCCCCTTCTTTTACAAGAACACAGGTAGGAATGGGCTAGGAAAGGAAAACTTTTCATTTGTGTGGGTGATACACAAGTGTCTACATCTCTGCCATGACAGGGTGTCCATGAGAAGCTTCTAGCTTCCTTATTCCTGCAGCTGTGCCTTAAGTCAAGGGTGGGTGGCTGCTGTGGGTTTCCATCCTCACTCTGTGCCAAGGACATCTTCCCAACTAGCTGAAGCTTACCTAACAGGGGGAAGGTGAAAAATAAACCCCGCCAGCTTGCCAGTGCCTGCTGGATGGGATGTGCAGCCTAGAGAGAGCAAGGTGTCTGCCTCGTCTATGCTGGACAATGAAAGGAATAAATCAATTCATGTCTGAACGTGGGAACTTCCAAGTTGATGGATGGCACTCAGTGAATATTAGGCTCCCTTTTTTGTGGGATGGATGTTCTTCAGCCAGACAAATTTTGTCCATTCACACTTCAGGTGAGGGAGCTGCAGTGAGCTATGCCAGTTGCTGAGGACTGGAAGAGAAAGCACCTGCCTGAGGCAAGTTTCTGTAGTGCTTCCAGAAGCAGCAATCTCTGCTTTAAAAGAAGCTTCAATACTACTTAAGGCTGAAATCAGTTAACTCTGAAAGAACTGAAAAAGGCCACATTCAGCAGGGATCTCACTATGGTGTTCTATTTAGCTATCTAGTGAAATTCATAAAAAAGGAAATAAACTTAGTCTGTTGGATCCAGCTGTCTAATAGCTCATGTGATACATGTTCTCGTATTGTACTTCCCAGAAGACCGTATTCCAGTCCCTCCTCCTCCTCCTTTTCCCAGTAGAGGTGATAATATTAGCTTTTATCCATTAATAAGATAGCATGGGAATTCTCATACAATTTTTAAATATAGAGAAATGTGATTTCTTTCATCCCTCAGCTTACATTGATTCCTCTTGATTGTGAAGAGGACAGGTTCTTCTCTAGGGCAGGATGAACAATGAACGCTGGACCAGAGACCTGTAAGATGATTCATGCAGCTATAGGGGGTCTCAAAGACACCACAGGATCAGATACTTGTTTCTAAAAACTGTCCTGGATGGGAAGAAGAAAACACTAAGCCAACATGACCATGGCAAGAAAGAAAAGGTGAATGATGAAAAGGAGGATGGGCCTCTTTAGAGGTCATCCAGTTCAGCAGCCTGCCTCACGGCAGAAGCAACTCTGCTGAAACTACTCCAACAAAGATTTCTCAAGCCCTTTCCTAAAAATCTCAGTGCCAGCTCCTGGTTTCCCAAACGGCTGGAAAGCTTTTGCTGCTGTCTTACCTCCAAGTTCATTGCATGGTCTCACCTCCAGAACAGCGGGAATTAGCAGATTAGAGCTGAGGACTCAGCCTTTCAAGTATAAAATTATACACTCCATGCAGCAGGTCTGAAAAGGCCCTGGGAAGAATGAAGCATTTCTAGTTTTCACAGAGAGAACTTAAAGAAGATAAAGCTGAGTATTAACTTCAAAAATAAGGGCTGTATTTCATATAATAACTTTCATTATCTTGCGCTGCTGGCCTGAGCTGTGTTAGTCAAGTGGATTTGTGGACTTCTAATCTGAATTGTTCTGCTTGTTATTACCCCACCGTTACCAAATGACTCTTCTGTCAGCTGTGAAATGGGAAAGGCTCATTCCTTCCTGAGCCTCCAGGAGCCTTTGGGACTCACAGAAGATCTGACCAAAAAGGCAGATGGAGTTCAAGGGAACTTTTCCAGCAAAGAGAAAAACCCAGTGGAGAAGACACTGCAGCTTCACTTCCTTAACAGCAGCTGTTTCTGTGGCTGATGGTGACACAGCTGGAGACCACCAGGACAGGGCTGGACTTGCGATACTCAGAAACCGTACTTTTCCACTTACTTCCACTTCTGTAAATTTTCAGCATAGCAAAAGATGCAGAAAGGAAAAAAGATGCTGTCCCAGGCCTCAGTTCCCCTAGTTTCCCTATTTGTGTCACTCTTGGAAGAGAGGGACTTTTATACCCCAGAATTCTTGTGGAAGTTTCATTTCTTACTGTGGGCAAATGCCGCTGCTTTGTTGTAGTCATGTCAGGCAGGGCATCGCTGGGTCCTCAGCTGGCTTCACTGGAAAGGCAGGGGATAATGACTTTTTACATTCATTGCCTTCTTCTCAGGCAGCTCAGCTCACACCACTGACTCCAACTCTCGGTAGACTTTGGGATACGTAATGCAATTAATTGTGCTACACTGCACTTTTCCAGAGGCTCATTTTTAGCACTTACTCACATGAGAGATTCTCCTTCTACTAATACAGTAGTAGTAGCATAAGAGAAAATTAAAAGGAGTTGAGAAAGCGTGCTATCTACCGCCTTGTTTTAATTTCTCTCCTGAAAAAGTACAGTAACACAATAATGCAGCAGCAAACTTACAAGTTTTAAAGTTTTCGCAATGCAATGGAGCTTCACCAAATTTATTTACAAAGTCTTTTTACATGGCCTTCTTGTTATGCTGTCTGAGTACCAAAGGTTGTTTCACTATCATGTGGACTTTGGGAGGTCATCAATATTTAATTTGTGTTTCAATATTACACATTTGTTTTCTCTGGTATCTGATTCTTTCTGTGAAATAGGTTTGGCCTGTTTAAATTTTGCAACTTTCTGTAAACTAAATACAGAGTTTCATAAATTTACCAGGTGGTCGTTGTAAGGATCTTATGCAGAAAAAAAAGAAAAAAAAAGAGCATTTCTCCATGAATCTCGTACAGCACTACAGAAAGCTTATACAAAACACTGCAGCAGAACAAAAATATGGGTTTTTTTTCCCAAGAAATAATCAATGTCCCCACAGCCTAGCTGGATCGGCTGGGTTACTTTATTTCTGTCTAGAATATCATCACTGGTGTTTTTATGTAATCTGCTTGAAAGCTATCTGCATGTTCCCATTAAGTGCTGGCTTTATGCTGACAGATGAGCATTACAACAATGTAATCCTAATCTGCATTATTTCTGTTGCTTCAGGAAAAAGAATATCTGGAGCCAATGTTATTTTAATTCTGATCCTCACTGTCTGTTTAAAGAAGTCCTTTTGTTCTGTTGACTTATTCCATCATTACAATGCCTGAATCCCTCAAAAATATTAATGCTCTTGTGTCAAGCCTGTGAGCTCAGGAATAGGACTAGAAGGGTCTGCATGTCACATGGGCGAGTTCCCTCTCACTGCAATGGTATCACACAGCCCTTTCCACGAACTGTGCCAGGGCACTTCTATTTCCTCAGCTGTAAAATGCAGATTATTACATAAAGATTGCTCAAGCACACACAATCTGCATCAGAGCCTCACAGCTAACCCCAGACATGCAGACACTTAACCAGAAACCAAGCTTTCCTCCCACGCGTTTGGATATGGAAAACTAGTTTAAGCACATATCTGGTACAGGATGAAGACAGTTCTAAAAACAACATTTTCTAATTTATTATTCTCTTGTTTAAAGGAAAATAGAAACCACTTCATCGTAAAAGTCTGCATGGTTCAGCTTTCCCTCTGCTGCCCTCCTTCTTAGGCTTAATGCAGAGGAGTATCTGAGAAGCATATGCCTTTTTATTAGCAGAAGGGACAGGCTAAATTGGGATATGATTCATGCTTCCAATTTATGCCTTCTCTTCCTTTATTGTCAATAGCTAATGAGAGGTAATTGCAAAAGCTCGCAGAGGGAGGCACTTTTGGAAGGAGAGAGAAGAATCAGAGAAGGTGCAAGTACAGTTGTTTTTAACAATTCAAGGCTTTTCATTCCACTGTTGGTCTGTTTGTGATTTTCCAAAGTTGCTTCTGTCAGAGCTCAATATAATTTCCAAAAGTTAGAAATTGCTGGGGTGGATCAATACTTGTAACAGCACCCTGGCCGCTGCTCAGGATGAGTAAGGAAAGAGACTACCTTTGCAATGAGCTGTTGCTGAGTCCTCACAGTGGCCTGATTTTCAGATGAGATTTCTACTCTGGGGTAGGAGCAACACATTTGGCAAGGACTGTCCCAATCAAATTACCTGGGCACACTGTATGCACAAAATGGCATCTACAGATGAAAGTCCTGCACCTATTTTTTTCATAAAAGAACTAGCAGGATTGGGTACCCAAAAAAAGCTTGGAAGCCAATGGCAATTTCCCAGCATTAGGCTCCAGATTTCATTGTATCAAACTTTTCCTGATTTGATGATATTTTTTATTAAAGGGCTTTTGTCAAGGATGGAGGCAGGGTTCAGTACAGGTCTATGAGGCAAACTGAGATCACTCGCCAGGAATCATTAGAGGAGAGTACTGGATGAGATAATTTTTCATCTTTTATCATTGATTTTACCTACCTACCTGCTCTAAGGCAGAGCTAGGAACATCTGTGCAGAGGCAGCCCCTGTGCAGAACTTTTCCAGGCGATGCAGTTTAAGCCTTTAGATGGCTCATGGGAGCGCTGGCCCATGAAATCTCAGTATTCATCTGCTCCCCCTGCCAGTATCACTCCTCTCTCCTTGGCTGTGAAAGGAGGGACTACGTGCCGAGGACAGGCTCAGATTCCCCAAATCCCTCACTGCAGTGCAATGTTGCATTCAGTTATGTAAAAGAACAGAGTTAAAGGATACTGCTCCATGTCCTGGCTCTTTCTGGCAATTTAAATGATGAAACACCATCACTGCAGAAAAAAAAATAAATTACATGACTAGACCCAGTCAGCTTGCAGCTTCAGAACTTCTTACAGCCATGCTGCAATACCTCATCTTGTAAAAGTTGCAGCTTCATGTTTTGTTATAACTACACGAAGGGACAATCATAGAATCATAGAATGGTTAGAGTTGGAAGGGACCTTAAAGATCATCCAGTTCCAACCCCCTGCCATGGGCAGGGACACCTCTCACTACAGCAGGTTGCTCAAAGCCCCATCCAGCTTGAACACTTCCAGGGATGGAGCACCCACAACTTCTCTGTGCATCCTGTTCCAGTGCCTCACGACCCTCACAGTAAAGAATTTCTTTCTAATATCTAATCTAAATCCCCCCTCTTCCAATTTAAAACCATTACCCTTTGTCCTATCACTCCACTTCCTGACAAAGAGTCTCTCTCCAGCTCTCCTGTACTCTCCCTTCAGATACTGGATGTACAGATACAGATGATGTCTACTTTGAAGTGATAAACCAGTGTTTACTCTGATAAACCATGGATAGCTAAACTGAGAACTAAGAACTATAAAAAACAACCACTGATCAGTGGTAAAAATAACTTGCTCTGCAGTCAAACTCTGATTAAAGTGATCTTTCTTGGTTGCCTGGTTTTAAAGGTAATATGTCAGCATAGTATGTCACATGCAACTCCCAATGAGTGATTTTGATCATCAATTCATTTGATGATTTTTTGTCAAGGATGGAGGCTGGGTTCGGTACAGGTCTATGAGGCAACATCACTATCTCCTTAAACACTCTTCTGCCACAATCCTTTGCCACAACTTTAGTGCATGAGGACCATGCCCAGTTGCACTGATGGATTTCCTCTAATTTTCTCCTCATACTTCTTTATCTCTCTGGCTCCATCTATTGCCTCTCATCTCAGACTTAAGCTGCCGGCTCTGGGACATGGACTGCCCATTGAGTCTATGCCTGATGCATCGCAGTAGGAACTTCAGGCACTGGGGTGATGTGGGTAATAAATAGATGGGTGGTGACATACAACTTCCATCCAGTATAACCCAGCATAGAAAGATCGAGTTCCCGGGGAATGGCAGTATATTTGTTTTTCAGATCGTTAGCTGATGCAAAGGAAAGTGAGAACATTTATTAGCCTCCCTCGGAATCACCTTTAACAAGAATGAATATTCACCACTATAAATAAAACTGTTTCAATTAAGTCTGCACATAAAATGCTCTACGGTGTCACAGAAGGCTGTGCTATTCAAAAAGAAGTGCCTAGACGGAAGTATTTAAGGCTGTATTTGGGAAAAAATTTAGCTGCCTCACTTCTAGTGTTTCATGGTTAATCACTGAAAGTTATGATGTTTTCATCTTATCTGAACGTCAGGACACAAGTTGAGATGCAGGAGAAAACTTGGGTTTGTTTTTTTCTACCTGTGTAATGGCAACCTGGCACCATTAATTCTTTATTGTTCAGCTTCTACCACATTGGCAACAGTTTTTGTTTTTCCCTGAGTTTCGCTAGCTAAAAGCAGTCACAGCACAGGGCTCCTCATTACAGCCTCCTGGGAACCTCACCCCTGACAGGGCACAGTGACCCAGCTGTCCTGTCCTGCTACACAGACTTGTCTCAGCGTATCCCTCCCTCTTTTGTGAAAAACACACACATTTTCAATACTTTCTTCTAAAAATCTTTTTTTTTTTTACCTTCACTGAAAATCAAAAGGAAAACAAAGTGAAAACAATGGCTCTAAAGCCAAATGTTTGTCCCAGGGAAAATGAAGGATAGACAACAATTTCATAAATGGAAATAAGTTGAACCATTTCTCCCAATAAACCTTTTCTTTCTTATCCACTGCGGGCTGTGATGAGCAATCACTGTTCTTCACCCCTTGAAGGACAAATGTGTAGATCGCCCTCTCTGTTTCATGTATGTGAATTTATCTTTTGTAATAATACTCATCCTAATAAGAAGAACTCCAGAGAAGCTTATCAAATAGCACTGAAAAACACGATGCTGAAAATTATAGAAAATCAATGAAGATATTTGCTGAAGTCAATGACCTAAATTACCAACAAAAAAGTGGCCAGTATAAGCAATTAATCTATACTTCTCTGGGATAAAAATCAGATCCTGTGTCTAAATATGGTATGGTTGCAAAAAGAATTTATCCTGTTGCAAGACTGCCATAACACAGAAAAGTGGTAATCTACTCTAAAATTACAAATTAAATTAATTCATTCAATTCAAATAACTTCATGAAAACCTGGAAACCATGACAGCTGTGTCACCCCAAGTAACAAATACAATGAGGCTTTGAGATGAACACCTACTGTTAAGCCAAAGAGAGTAATCTATAAGCAGTCATGGTTGAAACATCCTGATTAGCGTTAATTAAAATTCTGATGATCAGGAGGCTATGGAAGGGACAAAACTTTTAAAGAATTTAGGCAAGTGCGAAAGGCTGGAGATAGGGTAATAATTAGGAATAATATCTCTTGCTAAATTTACTTCCTTTAGCCTTGAAATTACCATGACAGATTTCAAATTTAGTGACAGTTTTCCAGTCACTAAAAAGAGCTTAATTATATAGTTTAAGACTTTGGGAGAACTGATTCAGATAAAGCTACATGTGGCCCATATCAACTGTGTGGTATGCTTGAATGGACTCAGATAAAGAAGGAGTAGATATGAACTTGTCCAAGAAGCTTGAGACACTGCATACCTGAACATTTTTTTTGAGACACCAAAAAAGTTTGGATAACTTTTTAACTTTCTCTTTTAATTAATAACAATCACTCTAATTCAATTTGCCTTTCTTCTTCTTGATTTCAGCTGGGACTAAGAGCAAGACAGAGATAAAGCAGCCAAAACTCTGAATAGTGCTGATACTAACAGAACTTCTTAATCATTGGAATTGGCCTATCTCTAGAGTCCAGGCAAGACATCTAGAAAGACAAGCAAAGTTCAAACCTGCAAGCTAATTCTCTGAGTTACAGGACACCTTGCAAAAATCATCACTGTATTTTAGTAACTGCTGTTAGTTTAGGACAAAATATAAGATATTTAAGAAAAAGTCAGATCCAGGAGTTCTGTCAAGTGGAAGAAATATTTATTCTAATATGCAGTTCCTGACAAAGCTCTTTCACATTTTCAGGGCCAGGGAACATCCTGAATGATGAATGGATCAGAAAAATAATAGCTGGAATTACAGACACAGAACAGTCTCCTCTCACAGAATCAAATTCAAGAAGAAAGATGTTAATATTATTTTAAAGCCACCTTCATTGGATTCTGCCATAGCTATGTAATACAGTTATATGATCTCATTGGCAGGTTAACTGAACACTTTACAGTTTTAAAGGCATTTATTCTCCCAAGTGCCCCATGAAGTAGGAAAATACAGTTGTCCCGTTACACAGATTTGGAGCCATGGCACAGAGCTGCAACATCACATATGGCAAACCAGGCAATTGAACAGAGCTTTCCTAAATCCGAGGTTGTCACCCTAACTACTGTTCCTACATACTCTTTCCATCAAAATGAATGGCTAAGCCTGAGTCCCTGCACAGTGTTTCCTTCTGTCTACATTAATCTCCAAGCACCACAGCAAACCTGCAAGAGTGCTACATAAAGAGAATAGAGTGGGTAAAGGAAAGAAGTGCTCCATTTATTACAGTTTCTTGTTCATGACTGAACTGATCATATGGTTTAGTATCCACTGCCAAAGAGTAAACAGTTCCCAGAGATAATCTTTCAACAGACAAGAATGCGATACAATACCTTACCAGAATACAAATGAACTCTCAGAAATGATAAAAGCAAGTGCAGCCTGGACTCGATGTGCAGAAAAGCTTCGTATTTCAGAAATTAAGTTCAAAAAATGTTCTAATTTAAAAATGACAACAATAACAACAAAACTAAACAAAAATACACCAAATAAGCAAGACACCCAGAAGTGCTTATTTTGACACTGCTGGGCACGGGGGAGCCCTGGGAACCCCACAGCTGCCGACAACTGCAAGGAGGACACTGATTCCCTCCTACTCAATGGATCATGTTTCAGAGAAGACAATTATTCAAGACAATTCGTTCCATCCCCTGCCACCATCGCCTCAAGCTTTAAGCCTTGTGGGTTTCTATGCCTGTTGGCATTGGAAAGGGGCAAACAAGTGCTGTTAAATAACCTCTTATTAGACTCAATGGTCTAGTAAGTGCCATTTCTGAGCATTTTTGTGCAATTCAGGAAAACAGGAATGGGAATATCTCAGAAGGTATCATTCATCTCCAAGGTGGGACCAACTTCATTTACAGCATTCCTGAAGGACCTGTATACTGTACTGTGTGGATACACAGTCTCAGCTGATTTTCTTTCCTGCCTTTTCAACAGTATCCAAACCAGAGGATGTGTGCTGCACTTCTTCAGTATTGAATCAGCACTCACAGCCACAGTGCAGTTGTTTTATGAAAGTTTCTGTGCATTTTCTCTTCACATTATATTACTGCAAAACTCTCAGGTGTAGACTATTCTTAGCTCTGAGCTGTTTTAAACTTCCTTAAAAATTAACACCTCATGGAGGTCTAAACCTAATTTTTCCTAATACGGATGTGAATCCACCATCTGGATCCTGGCACAAAGACACACCCTAACATTTTCAGGGAACAGATCAAATGTGGAAGTATTGCCAACGTGCTGCTACACAAATAGCTTCGTCTTTCCTCCTGGATGATACAAACATTTCACAAACGCGTACTGAAACATATCTTCTATTCATGCTAGCTTTGCCAGGACAGATTCATTTCATCATGCATGGAAATTGAAGAATTATTCCAGTTACATGCTCCTAATTGCAACCTCCTTTCTCTCCTAGGCTTTCTCTCTTCTGTGACCTTTTCTAATAAGTCACATTTGAATTTGAGGTTATAAAGTCCTTGGAGAAAATTAAGATGGCCCAACCACTTATTTCCCAAGACTGAATCTCCATGTCTTCATTAATCTCATAGGAACTTCCACCATGTAAAGCCGGAGTGGAAATGATGGGATGTTTCTGAGATACAGTGACTGAAGGAAGACACAGGAGAAATGATGGGTTTCTGTGTCTCCTTTGATTGAGGTCAGAATAGCACCACCAGATTTAAAACCTTTAAACTGTGGAATAGACCACTGAAGAACATGACACCATGAGATCAAGGAAGGATGGGAGAGACCCCAGGCAGGAAGGCACATGGGGCAAGAAGGGGCAGAAGTGAGGAGGAGGAGGCCTGCATGCCCTACAGTTGAACAAGGCTTCTAGAGAGTAACGCTGCCTATCGCTGGCCTTGTGCAGCAGACTAGGACTACTTCTGTACACTGCTTTTGCTGAAACCTTTGTCTAAGTAATATAATGTTAATAAGGGGTGCAGGATTTGTGAATGTACTACAGGAAATCACATGTTATAAGGGACAGCTGGTGTCGCAGCATGTGAGAGACTGGAGCCAACATGCTGTTTTCCCACCTAAAAGTCTGTCCCATCTCCTTTTACAAGATGCCTGCAGCAAATTCACCCATAACTGGAGTCTTTTTTGGTCCCCGAAACATGAACATACCAGTCTGTGTTTTTATTTCTTTTTAATAAAACTGCTGAACTTTGTGCTCCTCTGTTTTTATTGCAGAGCTTAGCCTCCCTGGACCCCATATTTCCTCTCATGGTTAAACTAAATTCTTCATTTTTCTGCTCCAAAGCTTCCACTTTGCTATGGAACCACAGTATCCATGTGTAGTTTTAGAAAAATAATTTTCAGTTGGAAGTCAGTGTGATACAGGATGCCAGGAGAGCAAGATCCCAGCCTGATTCCAGCATTTCTGTTACTACAGGGGTAAAGAGACCTTTCCCCATCTCTCTGTGCCACCAGCAACATTAATCATTAGGAAATGAACGTAAAGGCTGAACTAAGTTTTAATGACTATGCACAGCCTGGATCTCTGCAAAACTGGAATAATGTACTCTGGGCTCATGATTAATTATGGGCATACCAAGAGACTTCTCACTCGCTAATATAAAGGAAAACTAAAGCTCAAGGAGTTTAATTCAGAAAAAGAGTTATAAGAATATGATGTAGCTTCATTAAAAATAGACGTTGATTCTTTTACTCTGCCACAGTTCACCACAACACAGAAATCTGAGCCTTTTTCCAGCATGGATATATGTGGACGTGTGATAGTAGTAGAATGGTTAGAGTTGGAAGTAATAGTAAAGCAATTAATGACACACACTCCTGAGAAACAGCTAACTGTCTAGCTGTCTTGCAGAAACGCATACATCTGTAGAAGTTACCTTATTGTAACATTTACATAAAATTCATTTCAGTAGCCCTTGAATTTATTTTCCCATGTTGCTGCGAATGGAGGCAGATGGGTGCTCTGCCTTGCCACCAGGCCAGCCCCACACTCAGGACACGCAAAGCCTGGAGTAGTTACACAAATACTGAACAATTCCCTTAACATCAAAGATAAGTAGCGGTTCCTAATTGTTATTGCTTGCTTTCATGACTCTGACTCATTCCTGATTTTTTGCTTTTAAACAATACAGTTCATCTCTAGCGGAGTGGCAAAAGGGCTTACAGGGAAAAGAAAGAAGCACTTTGGGGCATCTTTGAAGGCTTTGTGGCTGGAACATGTTGACAAAGACCAGGGTTAAATTGTCGTTTGTAAATGGTTCAGGAGAGGAAGAAAAAGATAAAATAGAAATATAGACTCCTTTTGATGAAACAGTTCTTAGGTACTTGCTTTCTCCTGTGCTAAAGCCCAGCTATTTAAGACAGATGCTGGTGCAGCTATCCTGCAGCCTCTTTATAGAAAAATATTTAGAAGTATAATAACAGCATGATTTTAATATTGACATATTTATACCAGAGAGTATAAGCGTGAGAGTTTTTCAGCAAGAGCTTATAAGTTATTGTTTAAAAAACAGGGTTGAAACATTATTCCCTCTCACCACTACATACTCTGGATGTGCAGCAGTTTGTGGACAAGCTGCTTTAGAGTGTTATTAAATGAATACTTCCAATCTATTTTCTTTGCCTCCTTGCTGGTTCAGAAAGCTCTGTCAAAGTCACAAATCCAGCTACTCCAGGTGCAGAGAGAGCGCTAAATTCTCACTGACACATCACCGAATAAAACCCAAACCTATGAGGACTGAAAACAAGAGCCCAGTCCCACCAGAGAGGATCATTTGACTTTCTAGATGTCTAGAGCACTGAAAAGTCCTAAGGGTTCGATCCCCCCTTACCCAGCACCCATTCTGGCCCCAGTATAGCCCTATTGCTTTTGCAGGAGAAAAAGGAGGAGACCAGCAGAGCCTAGAGGGGTGAGAGCAGGAGCCACCATCCCCACAGGAGGGTCTAAGCAAAGGCATCTCTGCCCAAAGCAAAGAGGTACCAGTCAGGCCGTAGCACCCACTACGTGGACCTGACAAGCCTGAAAGTGCAGAAGCAAAGTGTTAAAAGGTGTAAGAGCAGTGTCACATAGCACGACCCATCATAAACCCCATCTCTTCACACCCCACATCACCCCCACAGCCCACTCACCCCCTCCCCCTTCCTTTCCTTCTAAAGCCTTGAGCTTGAGCAGATTCAGCTTTGCCTTATTAGCTCTCAGCTGGTCACATTTCCCTGAACTGTCTTTGAACATTGACAAGGCATTAACCTCTGAAATCCTTGGCTTTCCCTGGCTCAGCAGGGCTGTTGAAGGACACTGTGAGTGAGATGGGGAAGCCTCACCAGAAGGTAGGGTGCTGCAGACGCCCAGCTCACAGGGAGAGCATTCCTAGGGCAGGACACTCCCTTCTGTCTTCTCCCTTTGCTTGCTCCACAAATTGGGGAGAAATGGCCAGCAGAGGAAGGCTGGTGGCTTACAGAGCGTGTTTGTAGGCACTGGGAGGGTGACAGCACTTCAATGAGCCAGCCCTCCAAGCTCAGCGGGGCTGCGGCTGCTGTGGTGCTCAGGGTAGGGAGCTGTGTAAGCCTTCAGAAAGAGGGAATTTAACTTCACCCTCTGTGTTACAGAGCTAAGCATTTAAGTGTTTGGAAACCTACGGGATCTCTCCTGATGGGATGTGTTTTATCCTTTTAAAATGCAAAAAATTTAAAAAAAACCAAACTAACCACAAACCTGTACAAATTGAGCGTGTCAGCTGAAGTATAAAACTTTAATCTATGTTCTTATTTGAGCTCTAATTTTATGCCTGCTGGTACTCACTTATACAGAACTTCAGCAAACATTTATATCTCTCTTAATTATCCATTTTCCCTATTAATTTCTCTTATGTTCGATAAATGATCCTTATGCCTGCTGGTTTAAGACTTCCTTGCAAAGTTGTTTCTCCTTGCTTTTTCACAAGCCAGATATGTTAATTTCTTGCACTATGCCTCATTTGCTAGTAACAATGATATATTTTCCCTTTCCCCATGTATTTATTTTTACTGAGAGATGCAGCCGTTCATCACATTCAAATGAAGAATTATTACTTAGCTATTATTATTATTGCTAGCGATGGTATGTAAACAACTATAATGATGTGTGGGCTTGTGTAGGAGCAAAGACCACAATAAAGATGTTGCCTTAGGGGGAATGAATGAGGAAAACGTGCTAAGATTTAACCAGTGCACCCTTCTCCTTGTTGGTTTTGTCTCCTTTAACTGCTCACTTCAGCTCCATGGCCTATTTCCTTTTGTCTTGCTCTCCCACTAGACTGGGTTAGGAGCAACTGGTCAATGTGGAGCGAGCCCTCCCCAAAATACAACTAGACATCACAACCACAAGAAGGACACGTGCCAAGACACCTGAGAACACAAATGATGTGGGAAAGGAGGATTTGCTAATATTTTTGTGAACATGGTGGGGTGTGTGTGTGATGAGAAAGGAGTCTTTTAAGTGTGTGGGAAAAAGAGGAGCACCAAACGTGTTACAGAGATGATGACCCGAGAAAGGCTGCAGGAGAGCCTGGAATGAAGCTTTCAGAGACCACTGCTGGGCTAGTTTGGGTGCTGTGCACAGCAGCAGACCCTTCTTCCCTTGGTTTCCTTGTCTGGGAAATGAGTCTTTTTCATCTACATTCCTAATACACAAACAGGGTTACTCCAAAGGCTCTGATCTTCATTTCTCTCCTACCTGGAAACAATCAACAATAAATCATGTGTTTGCTCAGCTGCTCAAAGCAAGTTACACTGCTGCCAGGTGCCAACGACCCTGGCTAGAGTAAGTGTCTAGGTGACAGGAAGAAACAAGCCCCACACTAATTTTAAGCTCTTTAGTTATGTTTGCAGGCAAAAAAAATCAGCAGAAAACAGAGAGGAAGCACAAAGAGAGAGCCAGAACCACATGGCAAAACCCAGCTCTTTGGCAGACCCATAAACAAAATTCAGACTAATAAAGAAAGTTCAGTCTCTTTATTCTGTGCTGCCAGCAATTTACTGCCCTAAAATGAAGACAGTTGACTTTAGGAGGATCAGCCTTGAAGACAGTAAAATTTCAGCGTCGTGTTTTCACCTGCCTTTCCTTCCCACAAGTAGGAGAGTGAGCAGAAGAAAGAGTCATCAGCTCAGTCATCCCTCGTCCCATAGCTTATGGCTGCTTGATACAAGGAGACCAGCCTGACCTGATGAAGCTCCTAACACCCAGTCCTGGAACAGACCCACCTGCACGGTTCCCCAGAGCCGCTCTGAGCTTCGTGAGAGCTGATTTTCCACCTGAAGATCCAGGCTTGCTGCTGTTGGAGCCTTGTTACATTTTTCAGTATATTCCTTAATACTAACCCATTCCTGGTTTTGTCTGAATTTCCTTTCTAATCTTCTCTTTTTAAGAGCTTGTGGGGCTTTTTTAATGCCAATAATTTTCAACAATGAGCATTGTAAGCAAACCAATGGGAGGAAAATCCACTTAGGCTCTCCAAAGGGCTTACCAAGCAGTTTTCACAAAGAGCTGGCAAAAGTGGAGAAATAACTTAAAACATATTTTATGAATTCAGAAGCCTGTTCTGAAATAAATATTTTAGCCTTTCCTCTAAAAGAGGGATGAAAGTAAAAGAAAGATGGAGAAATGAAAAAATCATCTTTGTCAGGGATATGGCAGATACCACTAACAAAACACTTTCAAGATTTAATGTATACCAGAGCCCAAAAAGCTTTCATATTTATTACAGCTCTTTTGCATTCCTTACTGTATTTTGAAAGAGCTTCCCCAGTTTAAAACACCATTCACATGCTGTCACTTTTGTACCCACTTGCCTCTAACCAGCTAGAATTACATATACAAAATAACACATGCCCTGTGCAATTCTTCTGTGCCACCAAGGCACAGACTAGGTCCAACGTATTTAGCGATGTTAATGGTCCTGCTTCTGGGTGTCAGCTTCTGTCAGACCCAGATGATGGGAGTTGAGGGACACAGTTTGATAATCATACCATCTTAAATCATCCTGGTGTGGGAATATTTGATATAGTATTCTCCCCATTCTTCTGTTGTAGCTTTGCCACTTTTATATGGCTTTTTTTGGTGTTGGTTCATGTTTTTTAACTCTCCAGCCCTCCCCCCTAAAAAGACCTTTCTCTGCTTGTTTGTTTGATCATTCCCTTCCACAAGACCCTTCAACAAAATCACAGTCTGTCAAAAGCAAGGCGCTCACTTTTCTGAACCCTTGCTGCTTTCCCAGGTAATTTATGAAAATGGAAGAGCCTGTTTCAGGCATAATCCAATTTGTTCTCTCACAGTATCATAAGCACATTTGGAGCCAGATAAGACAATTATCACATGGATCTTTAATACCTGCAATTTATAGCTAAAATGTTTATTCTGATAACTTTGTTTTCAAGAGCCACGTATTAAAGCACCAGTGACGGGGGCTCTGCGGCAATGCGAGAGCAAAACTGTCCCCGTGGCTGTTCACCTGGCACATCCATGCACCATCAGTGCAGGACATATTTTAGGGGAGAAGATATACTCAGAGCAGCAACAGAAGGCCACCAACCCCATTTCTCCTCCGGGAGAAGGGACAGGCAGGAGACAGGGCTTGACTCCTTGCTGCATGGTGGCATGTGGCTTCCCCATGAGATGGGAGGGAGGTGCTCCAACCCTTCCACCACCTTTGACCAGGAGGATGATTTCAGAAAGCACCCCAGAGAAAGAGATTGCTCCTAAAACATGTTTTCATTAATTACTTAATTTTCATTTATGCCGTGTGATTTGCATACAGCACCTTCTGTGCTTTGCAGAGCAGGACCCCACGGCCCAACAGCCACATTCAAGGCTGAGCACCAAAAAGTCAATGTTTTCCAGAGTGTTCAGTGACGCTGCTAGCAAGCCTGTAGACATTTACTTTTTAGCACATTGCATGGACATCACAATATGATGCTCATTAGAAAAAGGACCCGATTTCTAATTGAATTACTACCTTTTTATCATTGTTTATGACTCAGGGTGCAGAACTAAAATATTCTAATTATTTCATGATAAGAAATAAAGATAGGAACTTGTGATTTCATTGTGTGGAATGGCCTGTGACTGTCTATTTTCAAAAGATAAGGTCTGATCTGATAAAGAATTAGCTTGTTTCACTTACGTGAGCAGAACAAACAGATACCATGAAAGGTAGTCAGGAGTTATCTTGAGAGAAGAAACATCAGGTACTTTTTAGTTTAATACACAAACTTTGAGCATTATTAGTGTTTCCATTTGGACAACAGTGAAAAATCAAATATATTGTGTCCACACACTGTAGGTTTGCAAATTAGAAAGGTATATATTTTTGTAAGGCAAAAATTAATTTATTCTAAAATGCTTGTAATTGTAGAAGAATAAGTCACCACCACAATTCAGGAGCCACACTACTTCTCATAGCTATGCATCTAGGGCACTACCCTACTTTCTTATCAATCCAAACATAAGAATATTTTATAACAGTTAAGAGTCTTTGATGTTTATGTGCTTTTTTGGTGAATTTTACTAGGAAGATCTTCTATCTAATGCTATTTTAGCTATCTCTTGATACATCCACACCATCAGAATATCGCAGCTCAGAAGGTCTATGGTGTATTTCTTTAGGGACTTCATTAGTGGAAGATATCCTGACTCAGTATACGGGTTACTTTTGATGCATCATTCATACATGCAATATTCAACTCTACATCACAGGGCTGGGAAGGGGGGGATATTTTGTGTAGTAATTTATAATAGTTACCCAAACAGTGTTCTAAAATTAAATGGCATTATTTGCATATGTATAAAATTAACTAAAGACTTTTAAACAATAAAAAAACTTGCTATCAGCTCATGCCCATGTGACCAATTAGCTTTTTCTGTGTAGATAATTTGACCTGCAAATTATCCAGGATGTTTCTGTCTGATCTGTACCTGCATCCAGAAGACATGGGTCAGGGCAGGTGTGGGAAGCCGGGCTGCAGCAGTGCACAGGGACACTTTGAAGGAAGGAGGAATGGGTCAGATTTGGGATAAATGAGGAGTGGGTTGAACTGTCCACTAAGAGGATGGTGCTTCTCCCCTATGTCTTTGCCTTTTTGAAGGAACTGCAAGAGATCAGAGTCAAGGCAGATAAAATCCCTGTGTTAGTCTGCTCATCCCAGAGGAAATTGCTCACATTTAGCCAGAAAGAAAAGTCTCAATGAGTAAATGATGAAACAGGAATTTTACCTTTTCTGGAAGATGGCATTTGGCCCTAAGACAGGCAAAGATTATCCATTCTCTATGCTTCTTATTTATACCTTGAGGAGCTGACAGCTCTTCTAAAAGCAGACAGAGTTTTTAGACAGTCTGAGGTTTAAAATTAGGCACTGGAACTAATAGGCTGTTATTGTCTCATAATTATATTTGACATGATGCTCTTAATTCTTTTCTGAAACATCACCCCGCATCAAATGGAGTCAAAATGCCAGGAGCAGCCAACTGCGCCATCACACAGGGGTATCAAGGCTGCTGCTCATCCCATCTCCCTCTGGATGACGCACAGAGGCCCCAGCTCAATAGAAACAGCCCACCTGGGTGAGGCTATACCTTTAGCTGCAAACCTAAATAAAAAGGTGCTGCTTAGGATTGCTGCTTGGAGACCTAGCTGAGAGGTGCAATTCCTGTCCTTCTCCTTCCTTGCACTGGAAACCGAGGCAACAATTTATTGTTGGACAATTCTGGCAGCTCCTTAAAACAGCTCCAGCAGCAGCTCAGGTGTCCTGGCTGATGCAGCTTCCAGATGGAGCTATGCCAAGTCAAGCCAAACCAAGTAAGGTCTTTCTTTCCTCTGTGGCCTTCCTGGTGGTGCAGGAAGCCATATGGACCTTTCCTTCATCCCTTTTCATAGCCTAGGACTCTGAGCAACCATGTTTTCATCACAGGATTCAGGCAGGCACCAGCCTTCTGTTGGAAAAGGAATAATAAAGGGCTGAAACTCAAGTGCCTTTAGTTACATGAGGCAGTTACGTGGTTTGAGTTTTAAGTTCTTTTGCCCAAGCTGCTGGAGCAGTGACCTTCAAGGTATTGCCTTGACAACTTGTGCTTTTTAATAAAGCACAGTCTGGTGGAAGAGAATTAATTTACACAAGTTTTCATTCTTCGAGCTCTGTCATCAGTGCACTAGCCTCACTTATTGAATTCCCCTGTCGATAGAGCAACCAGCTGCAGCACATTCACATCCAAGTGCCCAGATGAAGCATCTGTTCTCATCTACTTGAGGATTAATTCCTCTTTTCCGCTTACTTCCCTTTCTCTGGTTTTTGCTCCTGGTTGTCCTGGCATTGACACAAGTACTAGGAGGTCCAGTTGGGGATGCAGCTACCTTAAACAGTCCTTTTATTTGTTTAGTGCCTTTTCTTTATTTGCCTTGCTCTGCTCCTTCAGTTGCCCGCCTCTCATCAAAAGCCCAGTTCAAACCAATCTGTGCAATCTAATGCAAGCCAATAGGAAGTTCTTTAAAAAGAAGTTCTTTACTGTGAGGGTGGTGAGGCACTGGAACAGGTTGCCCCAAGAAGTTGTGGCTGCCCCATCCCTGGAAGTGTTTAAGGCCAGGCTGGATGGGGCTTTGAGCAACGTGCTCTAGGGAGAGGTGTCCCTGCCCATGGCAGGGGGGTTGGAACTTGATGATCTTTAAGGTCTCTTCCAACTCTAACCATTCTATGATTTTATGATTTTTGGTAGAGTTGTAAAAAGTCAGTAAATGAAAGAGGAGAATACCTGTATCTTAGGCAGGCCTCTTAGTCTTACCAGACTCTGCCATCAGACGTAGCATCCAAGTACTTGAGCATATGAGCACCTTAAAGAACCAAGTAGATCCCCTGAAACAACGCCTTCACTGTGGCTGCATAGTCCCTTGGGTTCTTAGTTACTTCCCAGATGGAGCACAAAGGACTCTGCAGCTTTTTGCAGCACCAAATGCCCACATTGCCATTTGACCCAGAAACCATTCTTTCATTTCTCCAGCGGTTGTGCCGGGATAGAGGAAAGAATGAGATCTTTATGACTGTCTAAGGATGGTTGCAACCATGGGTTAATTAATGCTTCAGCAGTAGTGATATAAGGGAGAGTTATGCACATTTAAGGTGATTCATGCCGCCTCACTGGATTTAGGTCTAATGGGAAACTTATTTCACTGTATTTATGGGTAACGTCCATCCATATTCTAGATATCTCTCCAGGGAGCCTTCTCTCCAAGGCCATCAAACTCCTGTGAAGAAATATGGACTCCTCTGTACCCATCTTGGCTATAAATCTACAATTAAGAGAACAGTCCATTTACTCCTGTTGTGATGCTCAGATGCTGCTAACTCGTGGCTCCATCAGATTGGTCCCTCCAGCCAACAAGCCCTCTCCGCACACGCCTTGCTGCGGCTCCCCAGACTGCCCCACAACCAGACAAAAAAACCACTTCCATAGTTGAACTGCATCTCCCCACACTGACTTTGCATCTCTTTTACTTTTCTCCCACTTCTCAGAGCCATTGCACACATCGATGGGACAGATCTGAGCCTGGCTTTTGGCCATATGAGCTGCTCCCCTCTCCCATCACAGCCAGTGCTATGCTCCCTCCATCACTGCTTTCCCTCATCCTCCCCAGAGGTCTGATTCACTCATGCCCTCGAGGCACAGCCATTTTTGGACTGGCCCTTCAGGGCTACCTTTTCTTTACATGACATGTGATTGATTTCCCGCTGAGGTGGCAGGAATAGAATGGTGACACAACAATCTGTTTAAATTCCCTTTTCTATCTCCTTTCCCTTTCCTTCTTTTATTGTTTCTTGGCTTACACTAAGCCTCAAGGAACTGCTGTCTAGTAACCCTCCACCATCTGCTGTGCTGCCAGCAGAGAGGAGCTATGGCCAGAGACTTATTTTATTCCTTCTTTTTCCTTTTCCTCTCTGCCAGGGTTTTGCACACTCACAGCTCCCTTTGGGCATATTCTCCCTCCAGCAATTCAAGGGCCACAAAGGTCTGGGCTGATAAATTAGCGTGTAGAAATATTAGTGTCAAATGATTCCGAGCCCGTTGTTCTCCTGGTATAGCACTCCATACAGCTGACTCTTCCTCCAACCACAGACAACAGCTTGAAAGCAGCCTGAGCCCAAGTGTTTGGAAACAGAGAGAGGCAAAAGGAAGGGGAAGAATACAAATCTGCCAAACTGCCTTACATAGCTCCTGGAGCAACTCTGAACCACAGCCCTGATTACCAGCACGGCTGGATCCAGGATCAATACAGCATTTGCTTGCACTGGGACAGGAGCTAAATGCCACCAATTCAGAAGGCTTCCTTGCCTGAAATGAAGCCTTCAAGAACAGAATTTCAGAGAAAACTCAATTGTCTGTGTAATCTGAACACTTCCATAAAAGGTTTTCATTGCATTAAGAAACACCTTCAAAACCCATTTTCCCATCAGGCAAGTACTGATGGCTGCAGTAAAAGTCTGAAGGTACCAGTGATGTTTTCAAAATATGCTGCAGATTTTGTGCATGTGAATACGGGTCTCACATAGCACAACAAGGCCCTGACCTATTTGGATGCCAGGCATGAATATATAAATATTAAATAACTGTTAAACTGCTACATCAATTCAATATCTTGACAAAAACCTTTGACTGAGGCTTTTTCAAACCAGCAAGATTTAGATTGTTTTCCCTTTGGGACAGTTTTATCTAAGTGTATTGCCAATGTTTACCTCATTAGATCTCTTTGTGGAGCTGAGCTGGAATATGTGTTGAACAAAGGGAAGTGCAAAGACTTTTTTTTTTAAGGCAAAACCAAGAAATCTTAGTCTAAGCAAGTCCCCGTTACTGCCCAGTCTGAGCTGCAGGAACAGGCTGGGGCTGAGTGTAGCACCCCAGCATCACCCTACACATCCATGACCACCAGCCACAAGAACGAGCAAGGAGCAGGAGCATAATTTGGTAGCCAAAAGCAAGTGGTTTTAACAAAAAGCTACGTCTGCCCTTCCTCTACATCTACATGGAACCACAGTGGTGCAGACAGCTGGGGAGAGAGCGGAAGAAACAGCAAAAGAGGTCAATGAAACACAGGTACTGAGAGAAAAGGGAGGGTGACTGTATACCACATGCAGGGGTTTTGGTCCATTGAGGCAGTTTTGGCTGGAATGGGGTGAACTTAGGGATGTGGATCACCACTTGCCAGAGAATTTAAGCTTTGTCACTACTCACTGTCTGTCTTGGCTGATGCCTGGGCTCATTTCCTAACCTTGGACTTTGACACCCATACGCAGAATCACCCAGAGTTTAAAAAACCTACAACTCATTGATAGCAAAAGCTGGTTCTTTTCTTCTCTTTTCAAGCACAAACCACACCATCTCTATGAGTATAGAAAGTGGCTCAGAGACCCTACCTGGGAATATACAAGACTGTGCCAGGTAATATGATTTATTGGGGTGATGGAAAACAGAGGGAGGAGAGAGGAGGAGCAATACAGGGGGGTTTGCCTGCCCATGCCACTGACTGTGACAGTGTACACCCATTCATCACACAGGACAGTCTCCTGGCTGCAAAACCTCCCTTCACCTTTCTCCATTGACTCTGGACCAAGCCCTGGCCCCATTCTCCAGTGCATGTTTGTGACATACCTGGACGACATGGTGGAGACACAGCACCTGTCGGGCATGGCACATTTGTCTTTCACCCTAATGATTTGAAGGCATACCATTATTTAATCCTCTTGGGCCAATCTCTGGCAAAATGATCTCTGCATACAGTCCTTTCTTGGGAGTTGCTTTGGGGTATTATTTACTGCAAAAAGTTCTTCCAATGGCATCAGCAAGAATCACACCTTCTAATAGTGATGAGCTGCACAGTTTGAACCCAACGTCGGGGGAAGGCATGTTGACGAGTTTCCTAGGACTCTGTACACAACTAAAAATTATGGCATTACCAGATCCCCTACCAAATTTTTTTGAATTACATAAAGACTTCAGAGTCTCTGTTAAAAGATTCTTGTGAACTGAGTTTTATGGAACATATTTTTCCCAGATGTCTCCTATGTTCCAATACATGATACACACCAGATCTCAGATCAAGCTGAGATAATACAAACTATAATAAGAGACAATTTGTATTCCAGAGACCCTAAATAAATTACCCAGGGTGGCAGAAATGGGATCTCCCTTGTACAGCAGTTCAGAGAAATTAAATTACTTGCCCAAGGTCACATGGGAAGCCAAAGTCAAGATTTCAACCCAGTTCCCCATCAAATGCCTTACCCCTCAAGTCTACCCTTTCCTCCTCAGCAGAGAGGAAGAAAAATTATTACAGAAATCTGAAGTTCAAACTACTTGCTGCTTGGAGAGCAGCCCATGTCCTGGCTGCTTTATCAGTTTGTGTGGAAAGACTCCAAGACATTACTTATATTGACTCAATATTAAATGGCAATAACCACCACGACAGATTTACTGTCTGGCGATGTTTTCCTGTCTGCTAGAGTAACAGTAATGATAAATTTTTTGCTCATTAAAAGAGTTAGGTACTTAGAACCTCTAGCAATGTTTTGAATTTTCCTGTTCTTGGGAAGATCGAATCCTTATCAACAACATTTTATCAGGAAAAGATCACACCTGGTGTTACCATACAGCTTGAGGCAGGTTTTGCCTGGGAGTGATGCTGCGTTTGAAGGCACCGTTTGACTTTTATGCTACCAGTGCCACGTGGCAGCAGCCCAGGGGCAGATCAGGGTTGCTCTGGGAGGACACAGTCGTCAAACATCTGCTGTTTTCTGGGGAAGGTTCAGCACCTGACAGTCATGGTTAGAGGCAATGAACAGCTCAGGCATATCTGTGCTGGCTGAAAACCAGCAGGACATAGAACAAGAAAAAAATCTTAATTGTGGACTTGTGGTAAAGTAATATGGTCTCTCTTTCTGCCACCGTGGGGAAGGGTCCAAAAATGAAGAAAATTTGGGGAACCTGGATTCAAGCATCCCTTCATTACACCAAGACAGGACTGACAGAAGCCTGCCTTATCAAGCTGAGGACTGAAACAGCACTTCCCCATCCCAGCCTCAGGGCTCTGAGTGCCCGTCTGCTGCTGGGGGCTGTCATTAAGCTGGCAGATGGGCCTTATTTCCAGAGAAATCCTGCACCTACCAAAGCTGGTCTGTTTGATACTGATTTCAGCAGAGTAAGGCTTTCAAGGTCTGTTTGCTCATTAATTTTTCTCGCCTTTGTTTGCCTATGTACAGTGTAGGGTACTGAAGTGATGAACCCTTGTTAGTTGCTCCTTGGTTTCTGAGCTACAATTTGGTCTTGTCTACAGTTACCGAACCCCACAAACACCCATGCAGCCTGCTACAAATATCAAAAAATAGCCTAGATAGCCCTGGTGCTTTCTTTTGCACCTCTGGTGCTCCTTCTCAGCAGGAGCCAAGAAAGAAATAGCTTTAAGGAAGGCCACAAGTGCAGCACTTAGACCTTGTTTGTGCTAGCTCCATGTGTGGACACAGGGGTGTAAGGGACCTCTTTACAGCTGAGCCATATGCTAGAGGCAAGCTGTGGAAAATGCGAGATGAATGATTTTTCTAACACCTCCTGCACTCAAACAGGCTCTGTGAATCTCACCTTGCTCACTACTGATATTGGTTTCTCATTAGGAGCAATCACTGGACTGCTAATACCCCAGAGGAACACAGTGGCCTCTGCTCTTCCTCACCAGGCTGTCCTCTAGCTGGGCTGCTCCTCTCCTGCTCACCTCCCTTTAAATCTAGGTAGTTAAAGGTATTTATAATTTTTTTCCATGCGCAGCAAAGGAGTAAATGAAGAGAAATGTCAACAATTAATCTCGAGATCAGTGCTTTTCCATGCTAAATGTCAGAATCCATGTCCACCCCTTCAAGAGATGAAGTAAAGCTAATGAGCTTGCAGTGCAGGAGACACGGTTCCACACTCGACCCTAGAGGGACAGAGAAACAGGTACTAGAGGAAATATTATAACTAAACAATTATTTGCCAAGTATCTCTGTTCTCTGCCCACGCTTTGATGATGGGCTGTCTCGTTATTCTGTGCTAAGCAAGAACAGAACTGGTTCAGGATGGTGCTAAAGTACATGTTTAATTTTAAGCTTGTGCCTTTGTTTTAGCAGGAGTTCAAACAGATGCAGAAACGCCATCCTGAACAATGACGCGCTGCAGGGACAGTCAGAGAAAGACAAAAGCAGCTACATTATGTGACTCAGAACCTCATTAAAGAGTGTTTCCATCCAGGTTTTCCCTTCTTTGTTGACTTCGATTACCCCATTTGATATCCAAGTGCTACCCATCTAAACTAACAGGTATTGCAGGCAGTGAACGCCCATGAGCTTTCATAGAGAGGCTTTCCAAGGGAGCTGGAGGGACGCATGGGCTCAGGCAGCCATCCCATCCAATGCACAGGGGTATGTGGTCCCAGTGAAACCCTCCAGCCTTGGTCATGACCACAGAATTTATCATTTTTTTTCCTGCATAGGATCACAAGGCATCTTTCCCTCCTGTTACTCACACCTGCATGGCTACATTATGCAGAGCACTAGTGTTTCCCACTCAGACAGCAAGGCACCATAAAGCCCTATACATACAAACACCACACAAACCAGCATTTTGCTATATGGGTGAGAGACTTAGTCTGCTGCATACTGTGCCTCAGGCTGAGGAGGGAACAACCCCCAGCGAAAGCCCAGGGTACCACTCCAAGGAGGCAATGGTGGGACTGGGACTGTCACGGGTCTGAGTATGGGAAATGGGAGTCAATATTTGTACAGTATTTTGAAGAGGTGAGGTAGGACTGCCTGAATTATTCATTCCAATTATATTCTTTGCAAATGTTTCCCTTTCATCTTAATTCATTTGTGAATGAGCTCGAATTTCATTTGATGCATTTCTTATAATTGACCAGATGCTGTTTGGGCACACAGTTTCCAAACAGCCCGGGCTTCCTCACAGGCGGTACTGTCTGACTCTTTTCTTTTTCTCCCCCTGCTACTCTTGATTATTATTCTGGCTATATGGCTGGCCATATGTATTCTTTCTGCTTCCTAATTACTCTGAAATTTTTCCAGGGGAAAACTGAACAGACATACTCCTGTTTGATGGGGTTTTTTTTGGTAGGAGATCTGAGAATTATTCTGAGTTAGGGGAAAAAACCAAAACCAATCCATTCACCCAAGGAGCTGTGCGTAATGAACTGTAAGGGGCCAAAAGATAGACTGGGCTGCTTTATTGGGCAGAGCAGTTCATCTCTCCTCCGCTCTCACATCTCCTCTCCTTGTCCCCTACTCCTGATTTTCACATGCTCAGCCTTGTAAAAGTGAGATCATCACCAAGCTCTGGAAAGTGGAAGATCCTGGGGTTTCCACATAGTTTTGGATTTGCACTGGAATTCGTCAGTGCTGCTGGCAAGAAACGCATGGCACCAGCCACAAAGCAAGGTCAGGGAAGGCGAGTCATCGCTTGCATAAGCTGCGGTGTCCTTGTTGCAAAGTTTAACCTTCTTAATAAGCGCCGGCAGTTTGATTTAACTAACGCTAAGTGGTGCCGGCTGGATTTCACCCGGTGTCCCTGCTGTAGGTATTCTGAAGCTTTGATGGGAATATTGCTATTAATCTACAATGAGGGCAGGTTTTTGCTTGATGTTAATGATGCCAATGTTGCAAGCACTTGCTTGGGACTAGAGAACTTTTAACTGCTGACCGTGTCTATTCTTAGTTTCCTCTCCAGCAGTAGGAAATAATGATCCATTGATTCCAAGGGAGCACTGCTGATTTACACCTGCTGAGCATCCACCCTGAGGTGTTTCGTCAATTCCCTTGTTTAAAAATAAATAAATAAACAAATAAAGATTATTATTCCTCTTTAGATTATGAAAACGTATTCTTTCTGATGGAGCAGCCCAGCACATTTAAAGGAGTTTCTCCTCTCCTGCACAGTACCAAGTACTGGCATTATTTTGTATCATGTGATGATTTTTTTAAAATGTATTCAGCTTTCTCCTTCTATTATCTTGGATCATTAGCCAGCATCCTGTTATGCAATGCGACCAGCGAAGCTTGCTGCAGTATCTCACAATGTGATATCATTTCTCAAACAGAGCATGCAGGGGGGAAGAAATTAATTTCTCAAAGCTGTGGCATCATTACTGACACAGTAAAATCAGATGTCTTCCCTGGTTGTTTTAAAGATTTTAAATGCTTAGGCTGAACACTGAACTGATACTACTGGAAAGTTATTTAATATATCTGTTTCCAGGACAAGAAGGCTAGTTTCTTTCAGGACATGAATGAAACCTTCCTGTGCTCTCCCAGGTTTCCCTTTTATTTGGAGCTGTCGGACCAGACTCCCATTTGTGGGCATAGCCCAGATACAAAGGGAACAAAGGCGTAGGGAAGAACAGATCTCTATCCACAGGCTCTCTGATATCCTCCAGCAGAGCAATTATTTAATCCTGGCCTCCAAGGCAGCTTCCCTGTCCCTGGGTAGGACGCAACATGGGGATCTGACTAGCCATAGGTTCATTGGACAGGTTGGTGTACTGCATGTATGCTATATAGTCCCAGATCATCCCTCATTGCAGCACAGAGGAGAGACCTGGGGTGCAGCCCCCCAGCCCGCCCATTCTGCAGGGAACAGCACTGTGCAGGTTAATGATTTAGGAGGTCTTTGCTCCAGAGGAGGATGAAAATAATTGTGTGATTTTCTCCTGAACAAATGGCACACTGACCTTCCTTGGATAAGCCACTAGAAACAGAAGAAAAATGCTATATTTTTTTTGTTCAAACGCCTGGATCTTTTTTGTACATCCAAAGTTTAGAAGTATGAATCACTCACACAGAGGCATTCATGCAGATAAAGTGCTGTGCACCACTTTGAAAAATTACCTCTAGAAATATGGTTCAAATGATGCAAATCCAAGGGATGCGATATGGTGTTGAGAACTCATTAAAACCTTCACTTCAAGAAGTTTCTTTAAAAATTGTTGTCTGTGCTGGAAACAGCGAAAAAAAAGAACCCAAACAGTCTCAACCTGAAGGCAAAATTAGTTTGTTTCTTCCATGGGAATGAAATAGCCAAAGCTCATTTCAGCTACTTCCTTGAGCATTTTCATCCCTAAACTCTTATCCACAAGTAAATAGGATGCTTGTCCTTATTGCCCACCAAACCCAAAAGGTGTGAGAGGACACAAGTTTTCCTGCTCAAGCACGTCAGAAGCTGGTGAAATTGCCTCTCTGAGGCATAAAGGACACCTCCCCATCTGCTTTGCATTTATTATCCTTGACTTAAAAAAAAACAACAAACAAAAACAAACACACCACACACTTTGCAGCAGTGCAGCTGGAAAACTCTTTTTGATTTTTTTGCCAGGAGGGATGTCAAGCAGCCCAGAGGAGTCCAGATAAGTGCCCCAATGTCATCACAGCCTCAAAACTTGTGCTCAGAATGAACACATGGAACCAGCCCAGTGGAGATGTTCCTCAGCCCTTACATATGAAAGAAGAGGCAAGTAGCTCCCACTGAGGGAACCACAACAAAATACCTAATTCTTCTTCATCCAGCCAGGATCACAACAATCTCCTCCTCTCTCTGCTCTGGGGACAGCAGAGTCAGAGGTGTTTTGAGGACCACTCATGGGCAGAAGATGACAATGACACCTAAGGCTCCCCATGTCACTGCTGAGCTAAGCCTGGCTGCCCTGGTCCTCGTGAGCTGCAGCCAGCAAAGTTACCCAGCTGGCAGCAAAGCCCTACTGCTGACCATGGTTCCATCCTCCAGTGGCCTGAAGCAACTGCTCTACAACCACACCACCCTCAAACTCTGTTAGTTTTGCAGCGTCCTTGAAACTTCCCCCAGAAGGCTCTGGAAACTATTTTCTCCCTGTATTTGTTCTCTGCTCCTTTAAGAATATAGCATTTGTGAGTGTGTTCTTGCACCAGGCAGCCCTGCACACTCTGAACACCAGCTTTTGCAAAGAATTCTGCCTTTCTAATGCACATCTTAGGAATGCAAATTTTTGTAAATGAGAAATGTTCTCAAACATTATGGATACAGTTTATGTTTTTGTGGAGATCAGAGAATCTGGCAACGTTACACAGTGATGACATTATTCCAATCCAGATAATTCAAAAAAATCATTGAAATGCTATCAGTGCCGTTATAGACTTTTTCTTTGCGACTGCTGCTTCTGCAAGCTGCCTGTGACTACCAGTCTGTGAGAGGAAGGGCACAGGTCACAGGCATGCTCCAAATGTTTGTCTTTCCCATGCAATTTTTAGGGGTAAGCAGCATATTTCAAAGGGAAGCAGGAGATTTCTCTCTTTTCTTCCCCAATGTTCAAGACCAGCTAGACCTTCGACTGACTGAAATACAATGAAAGCAGCAAAGCATGAATTACAGATCTACCAAGCTTTTTGCCTTTCTTCCTCTCTATCTCTGCTAATATTGGTCTAAATTTACAAATGGTGCAGTTACCAGGTGTCTAAGCAATATGACATTGCTACTTCATTCACCTTGTTGCCCAAAGCTTTTGCTTGATGGGACACATAACTCAGTGCTAAAAGCAGAGCGATATTGCCTGGGTTTTTAACTCATTTTTCTAGAAGCAATTGAACTCATTTCTATTATTCTGTATAAAAACCCTGGCAGCAGAGAGTGTCAGGGAAGTTGGGTATTCATCCTGAAGCTCTACAAAAGAAACCAGGATGGGAAGGTTAAATGGTGTGCCCAAGGCTACACAGCATAGGAGCATCCAAGTGTAGGTGGAAACCAGCAGCCAGTGGTCCCTTTCTTCACCTGACAATAAATACACCATTGCTCCGTTAAAAGAGGCATTTTTTTCCCCAGCCAGGAAGGCTGGCATTTCATTGCATGCAGCCTGTCAGAAATACTGATTTAAGTTTCAGTTATTCTGTTTACAAAGAGGAACACTAAAGGAAATGTTTGCAAGCGATTTCCTGAAGCAAGCATGTAAAGCAACAGGGATTTTACACTGGCATATTTCATGTCTGCATGAAGGACCTGGGGAGTGGCCTAATGAAGGATGACAGTTCATTTCCATTCCTTTCACTTGTTTTTTGCCTGTTTACCCATAAACCTGTTCTTTGTTTGACATAAAATATAGAAAGGCTTCAGATGGCAGCGTTAGATAGATGAGATTGATGAGCTGATTAAGAGATATCTGAACATGCACACGTTCATCACCAGGGAGTAACTCACTAAGGAACCTGAATCTCTTCTGCTTTTAATTAAGAAGAGATAGCAGTTTGTGTAAGGTTTTTGGAGCACGATGTTGTGCACTCATCAAATCTATGAATACATGTTTTGGGTACGTACAGGGGGTTTGCAGTAGTTGGGAAGGCTTCTGGTAGGAACAGGGATGCTGGCTTAGAGGTGAGATTGTATAAGAGGTACGAGGGTAGATAGTTATCATATTAGAAAGGAGGTTTCTCATATTCACCCTGCTGGTAAATCTCCAGTGATTCACACAAAAGCATCAGCATTTCCTCTGCAGCTATGGCAATGCATGCAATGAGTATTTAACGGTCAGAGATACAACTGATAAAACAAAGGGGAGGATTCAAAGAACTTCTCTGTGCCTGGGTAGTCCTTAATCATGTCTATTGTCCCTCTGAAGGAAAAGGGATAGTTTGCAGAATCTGTTTCAGAGCCAGGTAGAGGTTAGTAGGTGAAGCCCTACTGATGTCACCAGCAAAAATCCCATTGATTTCAGGGGTGTTTGCTTCAAGCCCTGGCCAAGAAGCCCAGGTCCAACAAAAGCTATTGAAAAATCTGTCACTGCTTTTGATGCTAATGCACTTTGTTTATATGCAGATTTCACAAATGAAATGCCTGTCCAGTCCCTAACATTCATAATGAAATTCCTATGACTTGATTGGGGCTTTTGCATCAGCCGTACCCAATGCTACCCTTTTCGTCTCTGGTGACTTGCTTCTCTTCCTAGGGAGCTTGTGAATAATGTTGCTTTAGGAAAGAAATAGTGACAGGAAAGTTTGCCAAGAGCCTTATTTCATAGAATCATAGAATGGTTAGAGTTGGAAGGCACCTTAAAGATCATCAAGTTCCAACCACCCTGCCATGGGCAGGGACACCTCTCCCTAGAGCAGGTTNTTTAGGGCTAATCAAGAACCCTTCCCATCCAGAGATAATCCATAGATGATCCACATAGGCATTAAATCCCAACCCACTTCCGAGTAAGGGCACTGCTCCCTTTCTTCCCCAAGCACCATAGCAACGAGTTTGAAGCAACCAGTTTGAAGCAAAGAAAGTGGCTGCACCAAGGGCTGTATTAAACAATTTTCTTTCCTAGTCAGAGGCTGCAATAACACTGCCCAGGGGCAATAAAGCTCTGCCTTACTTGCAGGGTTACTCAATGTTTACAACACATCATCATTAAGCACTTGGGTGGGAATTCATCTCACTTAACACAAAACCTCTGCAGAATCCCACACTTAGGCTACCAGACATGAAAGGTGCCACTGGATACACATTCCTGGGGAGACAAACCACAAAAGCTCAGTATCTGCCCTGTGTCAACTGCTCAAAATCTTTCTGCAGTCAAGCTTCAGAGCTGGTTTGACTGTCCTGAAGGTCTTGTTGCCTTGTGCCACTCTGCCTTGGAAGGACATTGCCAGCCCAGACCCTCTCTGTTTAATTCTGCCAAAACCCCCCGCTCCAGCTGCCTGCATCCAATTAGTGTACTGCTCCACAGTAGTTTTAAATGGAGATAACTGACCGAATGCTTTTGAGCCCTGATAAATTCCCAGATTGGTACATTGGGGGAAACCAGTATCAATAAGCACTGAAGATCAGCACAGTGCTTCCCACCATGGGGCATTACTGGATAAATGCTAAGCTATTATCATCATCACTATCTCTTGAGTTAAGCCTTGCTCCACATTTTAGAGCCTTAGATAATTAGTTGGGAAGATAAAAATATGTAACGGAAAAGGGAGACCATGGGTCTTAAGTGAACACCAAAACGAGCTGAAGCAAGCAAGGTGGCTCCTGAAACTCTGTTGCTGACCTTGAATTCCTCTTTGCTGCTCAGGATGGCAGTGACTCATCCTCCCCATGGGCAGATGCACAGTGCCTTGGAAACATCTGCTCCTTGCAGCTCCCTGCAGTCCCTCAGGGGTCAAGCTTCCATTGAGACCCTGGGATGCAATGGCACCATTGCACCTGGCACCAGCAGTAACCAGAGCTGAGAGCATGGACCACCCACCACTTTAAGCTCCTTGCCTCAGACAACTTAATTAATCTCCTGTCATTAATTGCAAGGGAATTTCTTCTTCTAGAATACACTGTTATCCAATACCATCAGTACTACAGACCTGAACTGTTTCTTACTGACCATAAGATCGGTCTCTTCTTGGCTCTTCCAGAGACAAGAAGAGACCGATCTTATGGTCACCATCAGAGCACACTTCTAAAGTGGATTAATGTTACCCTTTCCACAGCCCATATTGAACTGTTGCTCCACCTTTTAAACACGTCACCTGGGATGTAGTTCTTGGGGCACTGCTATTTTCCTTCTGTAATGCGACATGAATGAGAAATACAACAGTCTGGGGTACAAGTTAGCTGGAGCAGGGCAGACAAAAAGATGCCCCTGTAAAATTATGGGCTCCTTATGTATTTGAGGAATTAGGGTTAATCCTTGCTTTGCCTTAGCAAGCTGTGCTCAGGCCTGGGCTCCGAGTTTGTTCTTGGTACCAGCCTACTCTGTGAGCTTGCATTAAACACCTTTTTGTACCTCCACTTCTTCTATTTGATGACGATGGTGGATATGATACAGATCTCCTTTGTTAACTCCCCCATCTCAAGTATTTTTATGTTATTTTCTGAAACCAACCTCCTCTTGCATTTTGATAGATTTCAGTGGTCCCATATCAGTTCCCATCAGGCAAGGGTTCACCCCACCAATGCCTCCAGGAGGCAGCTCCCCCTAGTCCCACCTTCATGGTGATGCTGAGAACTGCCAGGCAGGTGGGTCATGCCCCCACTGTGTTGCAGCCAGAGGTGCTCTGTGTGTTTCTCTCTTTCTTTTAATAATTACAAGATATTGTGAAACAAAGTAGGATTTCTCTTCTAATATCTGCACTTCATAAAAGCATGTTTAGACAGATGGCTGATAGGAGAGAGGTGGGTCGTCCTACTCTGCAGCTAGAGATTTAACAGTATAACTTAAATAATGACACTTATTTCTCAGCGAAGCATCAGGAAACCATGAGCAATGGAGCTCTGACATAACATTTAGTCAGGCACAGCACGAGTTAGGCAGCAAAGCAGCAGAATCAGCATATTTCCTTTTGTTTCTCTTACAAACTCTCATGTCAACAGTCTCAGCAGTTGTTCTTTGGAGGGCATTTATACTGTCGCACATTGCATTACACTGCTGTTTATTCTTCCCTGGCTTTGTGAGAGGAAAGCAGAACAGCAGACATAGGCACATGGAATTAACACATCCAAGAGAGCAATTCAGGGAGTGAATATTAAAGCAGGAGAGCTGTGTAACACATCATCACCCTGAAGCTGTAGGTTTTTCCACTGAAGTAAAAGAGCTGCTGCCTGCGTGGAATTCATCCACTGGCAATGATGTGGTGCCGGTGGCACGTTAATTCCAGAACGCTGAAGCAAAACCAGTGGTCTCCTTGTCTGTCTACACTGTGAAATTAAGAACAGATTCAAGATTGGCTTTATGAACGCCCATCGCTGGCTACATTGACACAGACCTACCATACACATCTACAGTGAAAGATTTCAGCTTGCATTCTCATCACATATTCTATCCTACCCTGTGACACCCAGTTAATAAAGTTATGTTTATACATGTTTGGCCTCCAGGACTGGCTTGCACATGAGCACAGCAAAGTGCTCTCCCCTCCTAGAGATTTGTGTTCTGGGTTTTTTCACATCCACACAGTACAAAACACTGGTTTTGTTGGCTGCTGGCCCAGAATTCTCAGTACTGGCCAGCTTGGGACATTCCTGCTTGGCTGACGGAGTAGGCTACTTTCTTTCCTGCTCCCAGCAAAGCTTGAGCGCTTCCCACCACACAGTCAAGCACTGAACTAGTAATCCTGCTCACAAAAGCATGAAAAGCACCTCACTGGAACCCGTCTCCCACACCAGCACCTCCCTCATGCTGCGGGATGTGGCGAATAAAAATTTTGAGCTCTCTTCAGCCTCTGGATCCACAGTTTCATAGAATTCAGTCACATTCCCCTTTACACTCTCCTCTCCAAATGGGGAGTCTCAGTCTCTTCCAGTAAAGGAGGAGTTTCACTCCCCTCAATTATTTCGGGCTACCTATTTTTTTGCTGCTGATCGACACGGGTACACAATCAAGCCCAACTGCCAGAAAACTACTGTTATTTCAGTCCCAAATCAGTATCATTGGCAGGCTAACACCTAACCAGACATGCAATATATTCATGACCTAAAGCAATGACAAGATCTGCATGAGTGGTCTGTCAATTTAAAGGAAAATTTGCAAAACACTATGGGTTTCCAGCACTCTGCTGACCTCAGAGTGCTCCTCTTTTCTCCTCAGACTCGTGAGTAACACAGATTTACCCAGAAAGTGCCATTTTCCAGGTGAAATAAGATCCGAATGAGAAGCACTTGGCTTCAAATCAACTGAGACAAAAGAGATGGCCATTGGTGAGCAGCTGGGACCATGGTAAAGTAATGGAAAAAACCCAGTTACCTCACCCTGTGCTCGCAGCATCTCCTCTATTCTAGAAGATGAATGGTCCTGGGGTCATATAAGCCTCATCTGCTACATTACAGCCATGGCCAAAACCAAGTGCTGATTGCAAAGTGAATTTCCACAGGCTCTTTTTGTGCCGACTCCCTGCAAATAAACCACCTCGCACATTCATGGGCAGGAATGCTCAGTGAGAACAGAATTAGGGCCATCTGTACTGCAGGGTGCATCGTTATCCTGCCACCCACACCCCGGATACCAGGTTGTGGAGGGAAATAACCATCTACCCCATACTCTGGTTACTGCTCTCCCTGCAAGAAGCAGAAGTTTAGCTCTTTCCCCCATGGGCAGCAGATGGTCCTGCTGTCCCAGAGAGCTGGAGGACATGTTCTGGGCCAGATGCAGGGTTTGCCTGCCCAGAACAGGGAAGAAGACTGAGGTGTCAAGTATTCATCTCTGGTTGCTCCTGAGGCAGCCCAGTGGGTTTCATTCTCTCACTGTCCAGCCATTTCTTCATGGTAATGACAGAAAGTTGTTTCATAGCATCAATACCATGATCAGAGTTCTTGGCCAGGCAAGCACACGAGCTGCCCATGCAAAATACAAAATGGGGCAGCTGCGGCAAGCAAGGTGCTAGCAGACCATGGGGATCCATTTAGGACTTCTAGTAACCAAAGCAGGAGTTTTTCAAATGTAAAAAGAAGCAGAAGGTAAATTCAGCAAATAGCCAAGTCACTGCCAACAGTGTTTCCCAGGGATGGCTTTAGCCATCCCAGAAACTTAAGGCAACATCAGAAAAAGATAGGCATGAATAAAAAGATCTAAATTTCTGTTCCCCTTGAGTGCCCTATTACTCGGTTTAGGGCTGACAGAAGCTCAGAAGCTGCAGCTGATCCAGCATGTAACACCACAGCTGCTGACTTGTACAGGCTGGGAAGGCATTTTCTGTCATGTTCTGTTCAGCTCGCATTTCCTGGCACAGGTAATTCATATCCTGACTCTGCACCCTGGAGCAGCAGCATGAGGAGCAGCAGTGGAAGATTTTTATTATTTTTTTTAAATGAAATTTTTCTTGCCTACTTCACAGAATAAAAAGTCTGGAAAGAACCTCATATCTCAGCAATTTACTTTCTCTACTCCCTTCCCCTGTAAAAGCTCAACTATGGGTATGTCAGCTCCTGGTAGATATTTATCCAGCCCCTGGTTGGAGATCTCCAGCTGTAGAATCCCTATGACCTCCTTAGGAAACACTCATCCTTGCCATTAGAAGGATTTTCCCTCCTATTTAGTCTGAATCTTCCTTGCTGAAGTTTAAGCCACTACTTCATTCTGGAGAGAGGAAAAGATCGTCCTCTTCCTTTTCACAGCAACCTTTAGAAGTCTCCCATGTTAAGTAGGAGGTCAGGGAGACACAGTGAAGGATGAAGCCCTGAAGCGGTTTCTACCCATTTTGGCAGTTCTCCTCATTTAAAGTAATTAAGCGAAAGAGGTACTTTCTCCCAGTGCAACTGGCATGTTGCTAACACGCAAGTAAGCTTTATGCCATCCAAACATATGCATATGGGCAAGAAAAGGCCATATTTGAGCATCAGGCATGAAATGGAGTTGAAATTTAGACAGAAACAGTCAGGCTATTTCTTATATCACAGCTTTACCAGGGATGAGCAGAACTTGCATGTGGGTACAACATCTTATTGATGGTTTCTTGTTCCCTCCCTTCTGCATGACTCATCCCTTTGAAAACAGAGTTCAGTACGTAGTTACCAGCATCCAGAAACCAGAGCTGGAGATGCAGCTTGGAGTGGCAGCAATATCCCTAGGGCAGGTGGGAAACACTCATCTCCAGGCCCACCAGGTAGTGACAAAGCCACTAAAAACTGAGTCACCAGCTGACAGGAATTTCTTCCAGAGTACCTAAGTGCACCTGTCTAGAGCTATTTATCCCATTTTCTGTAAGCTCACAAGCCACAGCCAGACTGCAACCCACACTGGTGCAACACTGAGCTCTTCTACTGACACGTCTCTGGCTGCTGTCCTCAGGAAGATGTCAATGGTCTCCAGCCATAATCAAGCCCCTCCACCCTTTCTTGTTCTCAAAAGCAACTGCCCAGTCTAATGCCAAGAGCTGCGTGGAGCTAACAAGAACCAAAGAGGCAGCAGGTGGTTCCAGATGAGTTCATCACATCTTTGCCCAAAATAATCTGCTGGCCAGCTGCGAAGAGGAGAACCTCATCTGCCTGTAAATTGGTGTAAGTAAAGGAGATTGGATGTGGAGTCAGGCAGGGAGGCTGATGTCCATCTGCTAAGAACCACAAAAAAATCCACAATTCTCCTACGGGTTTTTTTTTTGGTACTTCAAGAGCAACAAAACACATCTGGTCTCACTTCTCAGACTGGCAAGTATTGGATTGCTAGGGAGATAGTGTCCTTGATGCTAAGAGGACTTTTTATCTTATTTTGCAGCATACACAAGCATAATCAAGAGGCAGCACCAGGGAAAGAGTCCCATCTAGTTCATCTCTGCCAGAGACTGCTATATTATGAAGCTCTGAGGATACTCCTCTCGGCAGGGCTTTGTGAGAAGGAAATTGCTGTCTGTCTGAGGCTGAGAGTGCCGCAGGTTTGCGCCAGACCAGGACTACAGAGGGCAGAGAGTGATTCTGATGAAAATATTTTTTACACACTGTCACACACACAACTTTTCTCTGTGTAATCCAGCTTTCTGAGGTGTTCACCCCCCGCTCCGGTGTATTCCTTGCAAGTCTATTCACAAAATGGATCTTTAGCCTGAATCACTCCTGAGAATAACTCAGGAGTTACACAGGAGAAGGTGAAAGAGACTGCAAGTTATAAAATCACTCCCAAGGGTTACAGCCAAAGTATTAAAGCTTCTCATAGTATGGTTTGTTGGTTGGATGGAGTGCCCAGCAATTATCTACTGTGCTGGATAAGCTATTCGTATCACATATCATTTCTGTACATTAAGCTGATCTATGTTGACATAAGTGGGATATTGGGGAGTACATACTGGGACTCCTGATCCTTCACACAATCCAGACATGGATAACTGAAAAAGATGTTCCCTTCCACAAAGCACTGCAGGCCACCTCATCATCCTTCTCTTTCTGTTCCTCCTTTCTGGGTAAATTGAATGTGAGTGCACTGCTTGCCTCCCGCTGCTCTTCCCACTGTCTCTCTTTCATGCTACTTTCAGCAGCAGAGCTGAATGTTGATGGATAATCAAACAGGAGAGGGACATAACGCTTCCACTGTCAGGCCGTGTCACAGTGGCCGGGATGCAGGTGGTCAAATAGGGCAAATCTGTCCTTAGATAAAACCCAGACAAAGACCACTAGGAGTCACATCTTGTTACTAAAGGCAATATCTGGATCCAGCTTCCCTTTGGTGATTGCATTCACATCAAACAGTTCTCATTGCACACAATCACTTAAGAAATTAATCCCCCAAGTCCCAGGCCAATGCAGTAGATGGCGGATGAGAACATCCCCTGGGGTCAGGGGTACGGGATGAGAACAAGAATCCCCGTGGGGTGGTCACTCCTGTCCACTGGGCCACACATGCTGATTCCAGTCTTCTGCTTGGTGATCAGAGTAACCATGCTGAAAGAGGGAAAGAGAAGCAGAATTGCACTGCTCAGCAGCAAGCTGCTCCCATCCAGGCACAGGGATAACCAGGGGAGAGGCTGTGGTTTTTGCCACCAGGATTTCCCAGGGATGCTGTGAAGCTGGTGCCATTTATGTGCCATAATCTGCATCAGCCTGGCCTTGGCTCTGCCCAGCCTCTATTGATCTGCAGACCAGGCTCCAGGGAACTGCAGTTTTCTTCCAAGATGGTTCTGTGCCGTGGATTTTGACTGGAAGGTATGATTAAGTCTGAATGTCAAAATGCACTGAGGGGTTGAGCAATAATAAACTCAAGGGAGATGAATGTAGTGAGACATGCTATTATTTAAAAATACCTTGGATGATTTATGCACCTTCTGCAGCCCTCATGCCCCCCCCTCACTAATACTTATGCATTTATGGACTTTAGTTTGCAGGTGGCAGTAAGGTGTTTCTGCTTTGAGGAGGAGGAGGAAAAGATTCCTGACACTGAACTGAGGCTCATAACCCACCACGAACCCAGTGCTGTGTGTTCCTGACTTTTTCACACTTCAAGAACTAGGAGTTACCCAGAAAAAAGATCAGGCCACAGGTTTACAACAAACAGGAGGAATTATTTTTTCCTCCATGCATATCTGGGTGACTCTCTGCCATGGAATTACAGAGACTGAAAGGATAAATCAGTTCACAGATAGCTTGGATAAACTCATGGAAGATGGGACCAAGTAGCAGCTGTTAAACAGTATGACTGAGATGCAACTTCTGCTTCGGAAGTCACCAAATTCTGATTGGTGTAAACTAAAGATGAGGAGAGCCACGAAGATGTTCAGAGGGCTGGAGCACCTCTCCTATGAAGACAAGCTGAGGGAGCTGAGGCTGTTCAGCCTGGAGCAGAGAAGTCTCCAGGGAGACCTTAGAGCAGCCTTCCAGAATCTGAAGGGAGCTTCAGGAGAGCGACTCTGTCAGTAAGTGTAGTGATAGGACAAGGGGTAATGGTTTTAAATTGGAAGAGGGGAGATTTAGATTAGATACCAGAAAGAAATTCTTTCCTGTGAGGGTGCTGAGGCACTGGAACAAGTTGCCCAGAGAAGCTGTGGGTACCCCATCCCTGAAAGTGTTTAAAGCCAGGCTGGATGGGGCTTTGAGCAACCTGCTGTAGTGAAAGGTGTCCCTGCCCATGGCAGGAGGGTTGGAACTCAACGATTTTTAAGGCCCCTTCCAACTCTAACCATTCTATGATTCTAAAGGGAAGAGAAGATGGGTGTTTAAGGAAAGACTGCTCTGGATGCTCCTCCAGTTCATGCTCTTGCTTAAACATCTGTTAATTGCCATTGCCAAAGGCAGGAGCTGGGGACAGAGGGATAACTGCTCTGATTCATAATGGCTATATTTAAGTACCCACTCCAGCCTGGTCACCTACCCCCAGGCGCTGGCATCATGATCCAATCCCAACTGACTCAGCCAAAATGTGACTTGAACTGCAGTGAAGTCACCCAGCACCAGTATCAGGGTGTGCATCACTATCAGAGAGAGGCTGTTCAGCAGCAGCGAGCACTAACTTCACGAGGAAAATAAATTCTAGAATTCATTTTGGGGGGTTATAAAACCAGTTCATTCCACCGATAAAAACATTATAAAATAAAACATAAAATAAATCATTAAAAATGAGAACACAGCAGGAGAAGAAAGGAAGTAAGGAGAAAGGAAAGGAGAGGTAGTGAATCTGGAAGGACAGATAAGCAGCTGGAAGATGAAAGAAGAAAATAAAATTAGAAAACAGACCTGCAGTGGAAGGAGAGTGTCACAGAAATACGCATTTGAGGGGCAAGGTAATTTGGTGACTGGAGTCAGTGGATTTAATGTTGCCTGCTGTTTTTCAGCTTAAACATTCAAGGAAGTAAGCTTCTGGGTTATTATAATGTCATCTAACATTCCAGAAACATCACCAAGTAGCTAATGTTTATATACACACATGGAAGTGTGTATATATATATATTTACACACACATTACATGTAATTTTACTTATACACATATACTTTTTTTTTTAATATGTACACATATATAATTTTTTAGGACTCTGGAAGAAAAAAGGGTTTCTGAGAAAGTATCGAGGTTTGCTGTTGTCAAAGATGGAAAGCTACGTACATACATCTATTATTTCCTAACCATGCCAGAGGTATATTGCCAAGCTGTTACCCCACAAAGCTGGGGAATATGACAACTTTGAGTGAAAGCTGTGTGAAAACAGAGACTGAAACATTTGTAAATGAATCCGGAATGAGATGCGTATGTCAAAAAAAAAAAAAAACACACAACCAAAAAAAACCCCAACACACATCCAACAGCACAACCAGCACAACAAATTTTGCTTGTGAATGCTATGTCACCAGTAATGGCAGTTGCTTGAAAGGCGCAATCGTGTGGGGAATGTGACATAGCCCCAGTTACCTGCCCACAGCTTCTGCCTGCAGCTGGGCTGGAGCTCAGGGTGGAGAGAGGAAATTCTTGTGCGCACACACACACACACACACTCCCTCTGCAAGCAAGGCTTTCTCTGACCTTTAGATATCGCATATCAGAAAATGGCACCTCATTATGCAGCTGCAAGAAGTTGGAGTAAATGGGTTTTTTCCACCATAAAAAAAAAAGAAGTAGAACAAAAATACCCACCCCACCCCCCCAACAAATAAACAAAAAGTCCAAACCTATCCTACTACCAAGATGCATTAGAGTTCTCTCCTTGGCTCAAATCCTTCTCTGTGGAATAATACAGCTCGGTGAATAAAAACATGCCCCTCCTTCCTAATACACTCCAAAGAAGAGATGATTAAAACTAACCATTTATCATGGTCCCCTCTGTACAGGGCCAACCGCTCTGAGCTGCAAGGAGAAGGTGTAGTATCGCTTAGCGAGGAAATTTCAACAAGGACATGGCACACTTTCTTAGGACCAAATCCAATTAAAACATTTCCATTTTCATCTCCCGACCACCCAAAGTAAAGCACAGTACATCTAGCTCCAGAGCACTTCAAAGCACTGTTTAATTGTATGAATATTTTAAATGTAACACAAGAGAGATAGATCCTCTGCTGCTCTCAATTAGTGCAGCTTCACAAAGTCAGTGATGCACATCAGTGAGGAGGTCTGTCTCCAAATGAGGTTTAAGGGGGGAAAAAAAAAAAACCAAACACACAAATAAAAAAATAAACCATCAAGAAAAAAAAAAAACAAACAACAACAACTATCGTGGTTTGGCCTCGGTGGCAACCAGGACAACAACGAAAAACCACCAATCACAATAAAAAAGGCTGAAATTCAGCCTTTGCAGAACTTTGAGACATTTCTATTGTTGCTCCTCCAAATGATGTTCTGTATTTACAAACTTACCAAAACTATATATATACACATGCTTACTTACAAATTTATTGAAATCTACAAACAAAGGTCTACTGTCAGTTCTCATTCCTTGTCTAGCAGGGCTAACCATGCTTGCACCTGATGCGAATGCAGTCTAACCACCCATGTTCTGCAGAGCTGCTGAGTATTCACGTGTCCTCCCTTGAAATTCCCTGGCTGAACAGGAATCTGGATCTCCAATGATGTGCGATTAACCATTTCTGAAAGTCTTAATTCTACAGACTTTAGCAAAAAAAAAATATTTAAATACCACTCAAAATGTGATATTGCTCATGGCTGTTTGAAGGCAGCCTCAACTCCTCACATCACGTGTCACTCTGGGCTCTGTGCAGCATTTCTCGTTCAGTGCCTCTCGAGTTGCTTCATTTAAGGAAATACAACACAAAAGACACATTGAAATAAGCTACCTGCTACTGAGTCCAGCATCAAGGGCATTCTGAGTCCAAAAGGGTCAAGGAGATTAGGAAACAAATACTTGTGTTTCCTTGTATGTGAAAAACGCAGGATTTCAGGATCTCAACAGGAAAATATATGCTTCACTGGAAAACATTCAGTAGAGTTTAACAGATTTACATTACTGCAAAAGACCTATTTTGAATGGCTGAAACCCCTACAGAGAGACTCCAATTCTCTGGGTTTTTTCAAACCACTTCTGCAGAAACCCATTACATTTTTTATAGAATCCTGGAAATCCCCTCTCTGGTGGATCCTCTGAGGTTTTGTCATTAAGGCAATTCCTGGAAGAGTGCTCCGCTGCTAGAAGAAGGAGGAAATAAACCAAGCTTTGCATCCCCAAAGAGCCAAGACAGGCACAGAGCGTATTCACAGGGGCTGCAACCAGCAACCTGAAATCGCAAAAGCCAACGGCACCACATTACTAAGTTGCTCTTCAGAGAACTTTGCAGTCTTATGTCTGTACCGGTGATAATGAAAGTGATTAGCACAAGATGATTAAACTCCCCATAGGACTTTTTTTTTTTTTCTAAACAAAAGGTTGGAAATTGGAATTATCCTCTTCTGTAATGACTTTTGGATTATACTGCCTGAACTGTGTACTTTTACTTGGTATAAAAATATTAACCCATGAGAGAAGCTGCAGAGGTTGGTGGTGTTATCAAGTCTTCAGAATCTAATCTAACAACCTCCCTTTAACACCATTTTTTTTTTTTCTCTCCTTCTGGGTCTTTAAAGTGATAGGTAAATTCTAGTTTCGTATGTTTCTTAATCTCAAGATATTCAAAGCACAATCAAGTGCAACAGGCCTCACCTCAGCAGGCTCCAGCTCCCTCAGCCTCAGAAAAAGGTTGTTTAGTTAATCAGAGAATGAAAGGAAGTAAAGCTCCTATTTTAAACAAACAAACAAATAAAATAAACCAAAAAAAAACCAAAAAAACCACCCTAACTAAAACCCCCACACAACCACCTCAGCCTTCACTAACAGCTTTCTCAAGGCTGAAAAGCATCATCCTGGGATAGACCACTTCATTTCACGCAAAAGAGCTGGACGAGGGGGTCTGAAGCCCCTATGCCAGGTGCTGGAAAAGGTTGGTTGGGTCAGGCATGGCAGCTCCCATCCCTCATCCTTCTAACCAGGAGGGTGTCCTACCCAAAACCCTCACAGCTAGGGAAGAGGGGTGTCTGGAATAAATGCTTCTCCAGCATCAGGCTAGCAGCCCCTGAAGATCTGCAGGACCCCACAGGGCACTTGCTCTCTCATAAGAGGGTTTCTACCCACGCAGCCTTGCTGCCTTCTAAAAGTGGTACTTGGCAGCCAGGGCTATAGTATCTTGCTGCTTTAGGGCTCAACACATCCATCCTTCTAAGAGTTTCACATGTCACTGACAGAGCAGCCTTCAAGGCCTTTGAAGAATTAGCGTGCAACAGAGCCACAGCGTTAAACAACTCTCTGAAAGTTAATGGGTGAGAAACTGTATATATTAAGTACTGGAAAAAGAGATGTGATGTCAAGGGGAAGAAGTTTTTCCACAGACCCTTTTTTTGGGCAAACAGCTGGGAGGAAGGAGCTCAGGTATCTCCCATTTCAGGTGCTGAGTTCCTCCTGTGAGTGTTCCAAGGATTCCTGCCTCCACCAGGCCAAAAGTAAAGCCCACAGTCATATCTTCCAGTCTCTGATCATATTTTGTCCCATGATAGGAAGGACTGTAACTTCAGTACTGAGCTCTCCCAAATCAACAGCCTCACTATCCAGAGCAAAACTGGAACTTTGACTGCAGATCCAGGTTGCACCAAGAGTTTTGCTCAATGTCCACTCTGTCCCAAGGCAGGATCCTGTGCAGAAGGCCTCCCTCCAGAATATTCTCTTACATCCTAAAATTGTTTTTCTCTGGAGAATCAAAACAAGTCATTAATTACATAGTCTACAGCTGCACTTCTCCAGATGTGTTTCTTTGGTTAGGAGACATCTCCAGAAATAGAGTTAGGAAAGGACGGTTTGTTCTTCTCTGTGGTCACTGTTTGCACATGGCAGTACAGCACCTTTATTAGTAATTGTCCTGACTGGTAAGGGATGGGATGCCATGAGCAAATCTCGCTGTGCTGCCTGGTCCCCCTGCCTGCCCAGCTGCCCTCACACAGCCCAGGCAGAGAGGACGCCTAGATGCTGGAACACCCCTGATGTGATTTAGAAAGAAGAAAAGAGAGAAGGGAGATGAGACAAAAAGAAAAAGAAATAAAAAGAATCACTTAAGAGAACCAGAACAGAGCGTGACACTTGGGCTGAAAGTACTTGACTTTAGTGGCTTCAAGTCTCACAGGCTTTGGCTGTGCTGGGACAGACTGTGCAGAGTTTCTAAACCCTCACCTCCTCAGCACTGCTGGGGGCCCAGAATGAGACAACAGCGGAGCATAGCAACTGCATCCCACTGACACACACACACACACACTCACCCCAAGTCCTCTTTTCTTTCCATCCCAGACAAATTTCCTATGTATTGCCATTCCAGGATATACACATTTGTTTTTTTCAGCATCCTGATCCCAACATTATTTAATGTTAAATTAAATTTCTGACAAATTTCAGGACTAAATAGTCTTTAGGAAAAAAAAAAAAGTAAAATAAAAAGCTTCTGGCATCCATCCCCTCCCCCGTCTTTCATATTATCATCTGATCTACTTATCTGTCCATTAAATTCAAGACACAAAACCTGGGGTGCAGGGTCCAATATTTGCTGCTCAGTAAAGGGGGAGAAGTCCATGTACCTTGCTGGATAAATGCTGTCTTTGAGTTTGAAAACAAGTGATTTACTCCCTAAATATTTGTATAAAGTTTTGCCAGTACAAAGATAATCTTTGGACATCACACTTTCATAACACTGTTTCTAAGAGTTCAGGTTTTCTTTACTGCTATTCATCAAATCTGCCACTTTCTACTCTCTTGACTTGCTCTGCACAAATGCCTCTCCTAGGAGGCAATTATATCCACTTTTTTAATATTCTTAAATGTTGTCAGATGCCTCTGCAAAACAGTTGTCAGATCTCTTACAAAAATCTAAGGGGTTGCTGTTTTGCTTGGAGTGTCTTTGCTTATAATAAATCAGATTAACAAGACTAACTAAGTGCAGTTTAACTCTTCCCACTGTGACTTGAGACTTTCCCGAACTCCATGCACTGCACTTTTCAAGCTGTGCCAGCTCTTTTTACCCATTAACTGAAAATGAATTAGGGGAGAAGTTCTCCATAATATACTTTATTTTTCAAATCAGTGTGAGGGATGAGCACAGCGTCTGGCAGTCATCTCTAATACACACCTCCTCCCTCATTATACGAAAGGGGTTAAGAGCCCAAAGTGATCACAGAGAAGATTGGGTGCTTGAGTCCACAGTGACTGTCTTCCAAACTACCCTCAACAAACACACTTTTGCAAGAAAATTCCTTACAAACCCTATGTTGCGCTCTTGCAGTAGCAGCAGGCTGCTCGCATCGTGGGCAGGGCAGCTCAGATTTCCTGAGTTTATAAAATATTACAAATAAATCAATATACAGCTATCACATCATCCATGAAAACGAGCAGCAATGTCACTGCATTTAATGAGACAGAAAAGAGCTGAGGAACAGATCTTAGAGAATTTGCCATAAACACATTAACATCATGCTGTCTTGGAGAAAGGCCCACAGAAATAAAGCAGAGATAAAGAGTTAATAGCAAGACTGATTGTCTTGAAAGGGGCTAAAATTTCATCCTGCCCTCTTTCAGAGTGTGGAGCTCACACAGAGGAGCAAGATACCCACAAGAGATACTCTCCAGAGAAGCACTGCCTTCTTACACACATAAAAATGTGCATTCATAAGGAGACTTGTGAGCTACTATTTTCCAAACAAGCCACTCTCATTGAAATTCCTGATGGATTTGTGTTCCCAGGTAGTCTCTCAAAAAACATGTCACTGTTATCAGGGGAGTGACTGGGAAGAGGATGCACAATCAGTATCCTAAATCAGAAAGCTCTTGGAAAATGAGCTGGCCAAAGAACAGCACAAGAGAAATGGGGCATATGATGAAAACACATAAATCTGTCCTCCAGCAACCTCAATGTCAGGATTTCCAAACACCCTCTAAGAGGGCTGGTTTCCAGTTCTTTTTCAAAGTGGATTGAAAACTTCAGCCCAACTTGTATCACCACACACAGTCTCAAATATTCACAGGGCTTTTGCATTATGAATCACTGTGCTAATCCACGCGTCTGTGGGCAACTCAGCCATCTCTGTCCACTCTGGAGCTCAGCTCACAGAGATACTCAGATGATTCAGAAGTCAAAAGGTTCCTGTCCAGAAAATCTGTCCAAGTCCCTTTGACCAATGACGTGCAGAATAGCCATTCTAAGGCAGGGCAATCCAAACGGCAGACACATTTATACCAAATCCACAAATAGATCATGCCTCCACCTTCCCAACGTCACAGCACTGCAACACCTCCAGCACTCAGGAGGGAGATGCTGCAGAACCCTGGGGCATCGCACCGAGCCGCTGCCTGCGGCCACCCCACCCTTGTCCCACTCCCAAGGTGACACACAGCACTTCCATCCTCTTCATGTGAGGTACCAGAATCCTGGCAAGGATGGGAACCCATCGCTTGCCTCCTAAACTGCCTGGCCCAGAGCCCAAAAAAGAAGGATGAGAACAGAGCAACAGCAGCTTTGCAACGCACTTTTCCAAAATAAAACTCAACAGCTCGTCTAAAACTTTCAGAGAAACTCACACAAGCTGCAAAGTCTATTCCTTCAGGCACAGAACCCTGTGAAAAGGTTAACTCAGAAAAAAAATCACTGTACTAAATAAGCTTCTGAGGCCTTTCCTGTGCTGCTTGTCTCTCATCTAGGCTGTTTCCTACTAATTATTTAATAACAGTTCAGCCACGCTTCCACAAATGCTCTGAGATGAGCCTGGCCATGAGGAAGCTCACCAAGAACAGGAGTTAGACCAGCTGTTCATTTGACCTATGTATTATTTTTTTTTTAAATATGCAATTGCAAATCTTATCTTCTCCACACATATGGCTCCTGTACAGAAAATGTTCTTTCCACTAGGAGAACCTCCAGGGGCATAGCATTAGCTGCAAGCAGGCAATGCAAATACTGAAATGTTTTATCACCGTTACAGAATCCAAATGCAATATTTGACCCAGAGATATTTTTCTATTAAAAAAAAAAAAAAGACAAGCAGCTAAAGGCTTCTGTACGAACATCCAAATAGCAAACAGTACAATTTAAATAGCAATTGCTTACTGACAAACTGCAGCCAATGAGGCATAGTATTCAAAAACTCAATCACAAGTTGTGGCAATTTATCATATTTTCACATAAATAGGCCAGACAGAAATCAAAGACAGGAGAGAACTGATGCAGGATGCTATAGAAAAGTAGAGGCAGGAGACCTCTGGGGCATAAATGTCCTGCTGTGTTACGTGCACACACCAGTGCAGAAAGTGTTCAAGGAATGTTAAGTTTCATATATGAACCTCACGTAGTCTTCCCTCCAGAGAGTAAATTATTGCACTGTTGGGGGAAAGTAAAGGATCAAGCTTAGTGCAAGCAAAGGAACTTTACAGAGGAGTTTGGAGCAGGAACTACTACTGCAGTAACGTGGACAGCTGAATGCCAGAGAGGGACAGGTGATGCAGTAGCTGGATCATGTCAAAAGCACCATAAGATATTTAACATTTTCCTCTGGGCAGCTGTACAAGATGCCACTTCAACACTTCTCCTGAGAATTTTTTTATTGGGTTTTGGGCTGCAATGTGAATTCCCAGTAGGAATTCGTGCTTAGTTTCTCAGTTCATATATATGATGATTTGATTGAACCCAGAAACTCAGCTGAAACTGCTGAGCTTCATCCAGTTATGAGGAAAACCAATGCAAAATCCAAACAGTGTCTGGACAGCTGAGTCAAAGGTCAGAATTTATAAAGGGAGCAAACCCAAGGGAGTTTCCTACAGCTTCTAGTTTCCCAATATTTCTTATACCACAGAGATAAGTTTTTATATATTCTTATAAATCCACAAGTTTTTTGGTGTTGGTTTTTGTCTTTTCCCTCTCCCCACACAATAATCTTAGCATCCCTGAGTACTTTTATCATCTTTTCAGTAACTCAAATTACCTCTCTAATTTTGCAGGAGATACTGCTAGGTCTTTTTTCAGTCTGTGTCCAGTTAGGTTTATGCAAACTTGGCCTCACACCCAGGGAAGTCTGCCAACTCAGTGGTTATCACAAGCACTGCTGCCTTGTCATTCTTGGCTGCTTTTGACGCAGCTGGAATATAGGACTTTCCCTGTGTGCGGTTATTGAGAATTAACCACGTATTGATCATGCCACCATTTAGCCACAGGATTAAGCAGAGTGAGTTACCCATTCACAGGGCAGTAAGCATACCGTGAGTTTACACCCTAATGGGGTGAAACCTTTTTCTTCGACTGCACGTACTCATTATTTTCCCTCTCACTTTTTAATTTTTTTCCCCCACACCTGAAACATACCACTGAGGTCTTGCCAAGTCTAACCTTTTATAACTAACCTTGCTTATTATACCTCCTTTCCCGGGCACTGGGATCATTACTGCATGCTTTCCATGTGCTGTCCTTTCATTGCAGCCGTCATAATGTGCACAGGAGAAGCCCATAGATCTCAGAAAGAATCTTCTCATGTTGAAGACTCCATGCAGCTCCGCATGCTGCCTAAGCAAACCTATTCAGCACATCTATATTTATTTTTCTGAACTGCTGAGGGGACTCCAACAAGATGCAAAATCCTCACGAGTGATTTTCTAAGACAAGTGTGTTGTCAGCTTTGCTGTTAACATCAGTTTTGACAATCTCAGGTACAGGCTAAGCTTTTACTCTGCTTTTAGATTATTTCTGAAATCCATGAGCAGCCTGGCAGCGAGCTTGACTTTGATAGGCAGAGAGCTGGGGTCATCTTAGCTGCAAGTTTTCACTTGGGCATCCTTTCTAGGATGCAATATCATTATTTATCATGTGAGAAATGACACTTCTTTGGTTATTACTGCAGTTGGCTGACTTGGCTCGATCAAAGCAATGACTGAGAGTACGAGGTACCTCTCCTTTTAACTACAGGGAAGAGCAACAGAAAGATTCACTCCCTCACCAGCTTTTTTCTGATCTGCAGAAACAACACTGAGACACTCACGAAGATGGCCATTGCAGAAATCCCATTCCTCATGCTAAAGACTGCACCATCATAGATGATCACTAAGGCTATTGTTTTTATAATCAGTCATAACAGATTATGGTAATCCTATGAAAGTAATAGAAATCAGGCTGAGAGGTGTTCATGCAAATCAGGACAGCCAATTTTTTCCATTTTTGTATCCTGCTGCCATGGTGAAAGTCCTGAGAAGGCAGAGAAAACTAGCACAGAACTGAAACCAGAGACAGCTAAAAGCTGTAAAGAAGAGACTGGATTAGAGTTAGGGTAGGTTCATAGGCAGGAGGGGAAAGGGCCTGCATGCAGACACGCTGAAATTCCACAACTGCTCCAAGGTGTTACTGAATGCATCAAGCAAATCCTAAGTAATATGTTTCTGCTCTCTCAAAATTAACAGGGTTAAAGTATAATCACCTTTAAAGGGAGCTAATCTCTCATTTGAGATCAGTTAAGAAAACCAGGGTACAGAGCTGTGTTGTTTGCGTGTAAACTGTCAGGCCTCATCAAAATCAGTGCTGAAGGTGAACTTCAATGAAACACGACAGAGAAAAGCCAAACCATAGAGGAGCTGGGGCTGGGTCACACTGGGAAACCAGGGCACCTTAGCATGTATGCAGCTGAAAAGTGGTGTGCTCCTGCAACAATGTGGTTTTTCACGTGCATGTTATTTTGCTTTATGTTTTGATGAATATTTACACATCTTCAGAGGCATCCTAGTCACAATTTTGAGTGCTGTGCAGCTGAGTTTAGGGGAAAGTGTGTACAAGTGAGAAAACTACTCAGCTCCAATTTTCCATCAACACTCCCAGAGAGCTTGCTCTCCCTTCTACCCCCATGTTCCAGGACCATAAATGATACATGAGATATAAACGCTTTTGGAGGCGTTTATGATTCGGGTTACTCTGGTACTTCTGAAAATATTGCTCATCAGAAATTTAGTGTCTACATAGGACCCTTTAAAATAATCCTTGATTGGTTTGTTCCTTACCTACTCCTTCTGTTGCGTTTTTCTGTATGTCCCACATTTTGACTGTGGTCACCTAGGTATGCTGAGAAATCCTTTACACGTTCTTTCTTTTTACAGCCCACAATTTATCCCAACTCTAAAGTATTCTCAAATGCAGACAGTTACCGCTCCATTCTTTGAAAGCACACTAACCCAGGCTGCCTCTTGTAGATACTAGAGGACAGCAAAGTCCTCAAGATCTACAAGGATATCACCTGGAGGCAGCACCAAAGAGGTTATATCAGAAGAAAACCAAGAGCCACATGGCAGCTGGAGAATTATTATTACTCCACTGATTTCACTCAATAATACTGCTTCACACAAAGGAAAAAGTAAAAAAAAANTTTACAATCTAAACCACAGGGTATTTAATTTAGCAGGGAGAAAAACCTCCAGTGCTTCCACCCTGACATTACAGCTCAGGGAAAACATTTGAGGTGTACTTTGGAATCTACTCTTTATCCTTCCTGTTGAGGAAGACACCAAAGGCAAGAATCTCAGCAGAAAGATCACATTTTCCCTTGGACAAAAATCCACAAATAAACCCACCAATGCTTCTGCTTCTGACCTGATCTTGTGGCTGTGCTGCAGTGAGCATTCCTGCAAATCACCAAACGCTTCTTTCTTTTTCCTGTACCTCAGATTCAACTGTACTCCTATGATACTGCAGGAAAGATGAAAGTAAGCAAATCATCATGAGATGTTTTTTTCTCCCTAGGACCAAGTTCAATACTAGTGGAAAAAGCTCCTACTCAGCTCCCTGACCAGGCAACTCATACCTGAGGAGAGGGCAGCAAGACAGCTACAACCCCCAAGTCTACAAAGTTGAGAATGAGAGGTCTGCTTATATTTTTAACTTTCTAAAGAAGAATAAAAGAACCAAAAAACCTGAAACCCTTGCCATAGCAGGGCCTTACCTTACAGTCACAGCATCAAGAATCCCTAGGAATGCTCCTGCCATCCATCTTCCCCCTTGTAGGGCCAAGCAGGCTCAGCTGCTGCATATCAACACATCACAAAGGGCACAGCTTGGGGCTGTCTGCTGGGAGAGGTGGTCTGCGTGTGTTATCAGTTATGGATCTTGATTGGGCTGCCTTGCCCAAAACTAGTGCTCTGCTCCAGCCCAGAGTGGCTTGTGATTCCCTATTCCTAAATGTCTTCCAACCCTCATCGTTCTAATGACTCATCTGTGCCTTCCTTGTTACACACCTTCCTACTGGACCACTCTGTCTTAATCCATGGATTAAGTCTCCATTTTAGGTCTTCCTTTTCCAATGTTCTTGCTCTCTCATCCTGGGCTAAACAAGAGAAAAGCACAGCTGACCCAATTAAGGTAGTAAAAAGCAATTTTACTTTGTATCTTACATAAAATTTCAATTAAATGAGCAATTTCTTGCTTAAACTCCTCGTGGGAGAAGGGGGTAAGAACATTATTGATGCTGCCTTGCTCACAAGAGGGAAAAAAATCTGGGCCGTATACGTGTGTCTGCTCAGACATGTGTGCATCAGGGAGAAAATATCAACCGAAGAAATAATGCTGTTAATTCTTTTATTAGCATTTTAGAAATTGGAAAAGCTGTGTGTATCTTCAGGGAATACTTAAGGGAGATCTTACAGTGTGGTATATCTGGAGTCCAGCTGTAACACAGCCTAATGGTGTGAGGTGCCAAAGGAGAAAAGCAGCAGCTCTGAGCTGGGAGTCCTGAGCACAGTTCCGGTTCCACAGAGCCTGAAATGTTTCTAGAGCTAAGCAAGGGCTGCCTTATGGATATTATTCATATTTTGCAGACTGGAGACTCTGTCCTCAATGCCCTCTCCTCCCCAGGTACTGATACCTGCAGTGAAAAGTAGGGAGGAGTCCTCCCCAGCAGTGATACTCTCCTGCTCTCATGAAAAAGATGCAGCTGTTCCTCTTCTGGGATACATACCATGTAGGTACTATCTGCTTGTCTAAGGTCATCCAGGAAATCCCAAGGAAGAACTAAAACTGTATCTAAACCCACATGATTGATTTCAACCCTGAACTGAAGGCGCTGAGCAAAGCACAAGGCTAGCAGCAACCTATCTTGCACTGCAGGAGAGGGTGGGGGGTAATATCCTGAGTCTGCTGAAGTTATTGGTAAAAAGTCCCTGGTAACTCCATGATTTCAATTCCCAAGGTTTGCTGGGAGCTTCATGCTCACAAGGCAGACTGTTCTTCCAGGGGCTATACCCAGCAACTCCTGGTTGAGAGAAAAGTCCATACCCAGCACGCAGCCAGGACACCAGCTTCCTTCTGGCTTTGTGCAGGACTTCAGATAATGACATATACAAGTTATGCACTTCCAAAAAGCAACGGCAAACACATCTATTTTGGTAAGCAATAGTTCTTAAAGTGCCTAGGAGTTAACAGAGGGCAGCAAATTAAATGTAAGCAATGGCAATATTAGATACAAAGGCATTTTAACTATCCAAACAGTCTTGTCCAAATTGAAGAGCACAGAGCAGCAGCTCTCTGGGAATATGGAGATAATCCAGAAGAAACTCGTTAGAAAAGCAGCAAGAGAAATCAGCAGTTCCCCTGGCTGGGCAAAAGAATTGTTCAAAGGAAAATAAAGTCAAACACACGTAAGAATTGCAGAACACTGAAGGAAACTGTGTGTATCCCTTTACGTTTTCTGTTCTGGTTGTTGATAGCATTGACTGAAAACCAAATTTGTGCATTTTGAGCAAAGCTCTTTGAGGTTTTTGGTTCTTAGAAGCTGAATGAGAACTTTGCTTTTGCCTTTGGTGAAAACTGGTGTTTTATTGAAAAGGAGCCCTATGGGATTCAGTAAGCTTTTAATCTCAAACAGTGAAGAGCAGGACTCCTGTATGCTTCTAGGGTGGGAGAGGAGGACCCTGAGAAAGTTGTGCTGGGTGAAACAGATGATCCTCATCACACAGGGAGATGTCCCTCCCCGGGACGGGAATTAAGATGGTTATGAATAGACAAGTGAAATGAAATACTGGGGTAGGGGAAGGAGAATAGAGTGTGGCTAAATAGACCTAGCATGGTGAAGGTGGCCACAAACTTCCCCAAATCAGTGGTCTTGCAGCACTGCACAGCCATGTGGCAGTTCCCAGTGTTGGTACGGGGCAGCCCACTGCCATGACTACTTCCTCCCTCATATTTTTAATCCCTTCCAGGTGAGTTGGACTCACTTGCTGTGGCCACTGATGAAACTGTTGAGAGCTCTTTCCAGCAGACACTGAGAACTTTTCAAGCAGAAGTGTTCTGCACGGCACCCTTTGATGAAGGCGACTGTAAGCAGCAAGTAAAGCAAAGATAAAACTTATCAATGGAGGGAATTCATGGAACTATCCCCATTCTGGCACGACAAAAGCAAGTACCTTCCGTGTTTAAGAAAGACGTTTCTTGGTTGCAATCACACGAGCCAGAAGTTCATAAGCTTTTATTAATGACTCAGACAAGAAATCTGAAGGATGTGATTAGTGAATGCTACAAAGTCAAATAGAAAAAGTCCTATCTTTCCAACAGCACGTAAGCACATAAAGATAAATCAACCATTTTGTGATTTTGGGAGTACAATGTGTTGAAACATGTTTCAAAGGAATTAGCATGGCCAAACCAATGCCTCCTAATATGTTACAGCAACAAACTGTATGGTGAGAGGGCAAAGAGTGAGGGTTTAGCTCAAAGAGAACCGTATCCTCAGTTTTTCCTCCTGTGCTCCAAAAATTCTCTTACTTAACACAGGGGTAGTTAAGATTAGTATTTCTATTTTCTGTTCCAAGCTATTTAGGTTGGGGCACTTTTCCCTTCATAGTGCAGCATGTGAATCACACTGCATATTAAAACACCGCTGTAAAAGAGTAAAAAGTAGTTATTCAGTGATTTAGTCATGACTGTTGGAGAAAAAAGTTTTCCCTCTTCTTTCTCCTCCCTTTTAGCCTCCTGATGCAGGCAGAAGGAAAATTCACTTGAAAAATGCAGCAGCTCTTTGGGTTTTGAACTGTTTGATAGAAACCTTGCCCGACTTTGCCTATGTTTGCAGCTTAAAATGAATCTGTATTTACACTAAATGAAATATTTACCAAAATGATTATGAATATTTTTCATTTGCATAAATCAATGAATTAGATCTTTAATGCCGTTTAAAGGATTAGTGCATTTTTTGCAATGAAAAATAATTTCTTGGCGATACTAAGTTTTCTCATCATTAAAAAATTGTCTATTTTTGGCAGAACAATTAGTATCAGACAAATATTCAAAGCAATTCTGACTTTCTCGTTATCAATAAATACTAGAAGCTCAGATTTTAGGACATTTGACAATTATTAAGAAACTCCACCATTCAGCTTTGCATCATTAAAGCTCAGGCCCCCCTTCCGATGCAGTGGGAAAAATAAATCCCAGAGAGATACCTGTTGCTGGCAAGAGAGACACATGAAGAGAGGAAAAAGGGGAGGAGGAAAAAGAAATTTAGAAATGGAAATACCTGCCACAAATCCAAACTCTCAACTGGCGTAGTATGCTCAACATCTCCAAATCCAGTGGAGCATCCTCACATCCCAGGAGCCAGGGGTTTGCCCACACTGCTGGGCTTATGGCCACACAACGAAACATTGGATTCCCTGCTTTACACATAGTATTTCTTCTCTGGCAGCTACTCCATCTGTTGTGGTGCTACAGCATTTTAATTTGCTGGTGTACTGCCAGAAAGGATGTTTTCTTCTCTGCTTGGAGGAACAGTCATGTTCTAGTTAATCCTTGATCTGCTGACAGAAAGACATGCTGAGGTGTCCCCCAAAGACAGAACCCCCCTGGGAAAAGGTTCTGCCAGCTTTTGTCTGAAAAGGTGGTTTAAACCGCCCCATCCATCTTTGAGCAACAGCATTTGGCCCCAAACCTTCTGTTCTTGTGTTCATTCAAACGTGAGCCTCACAGGGAGACCTTATATATTTACAGTGTCCAAGTGTTTTCCTTTGCTGTAGGAATTTATGCCAGTGACAGCACCATAAATGCTTTTTTCCCAGCACTGTTTGTTATCCGTTATTGTCAGACTCCATGCCTCAGCCTTCTAAAGAGAAGAGGTGCTGTAAAGTACAACAGCAGAGTGGCAGCATTAGGGATGCTGGAATAATCTTTCTAATTGATCTTGGAAGGGGTGGGTAGTGATTTCCTTTGAGTGATTTTCATTAACTAAGTTCTTTGTTATTGCCTGGGTGTGGGTTATGAATATAGCAGTTTTCACATGAGTGTACCTTCAGTTCAAACACAGTTCAAACACAGTTCAAACACAATATAATCCACTTCAAAAAAGAAGTGTAAGAATGCAGTTTTCTGTAGCATTTTTATTAAGTACTGGCAAACCCTTATGCATGTTAATGCTTGATAAAAATACAGGTGACCCAGATGCAAACCCTGTGGTGAGTTAAGGCATGTGACAGGTGAAGCAAAATATATCCAGTACCTCATAACACCCACCACCTCTGCAAACTCCGTTCACAAGCACAGGGAACTAGGAGGGGAGCCTGTGCTCCTCAACATGTTAAAATTTTGCCATCCACTTTTTAAAATGGTTATTTTACCCCAGGAAGGCTATCTAAGAAACCTCACAGGATAACTGGATTAGGCATTTCCAAATAGATTGCATTTTTTACAGTTTTTGAAGTTATTCTGTGGGAACACATTGATAATGGCTCATTGCGTATTCACATTTATAAATCCAGCCAGAAGAATGGAAAATTAGATGCTTTTATGGCTTACATATGCTCAAAACCAAAATTGTGAGCTGGCAGTTACAAATTCTTGCCATTTGACACATCAATTTCCTTTATTAACTTTTGCTTACATATGTAACGTACACAAAAAGGAGCTTAGGAAACCATTTGGTTAAGTGACCAAACAGTTCTACGTATGATCTTGACCATAAACAGTGGAGAACATTAGCCATCACCTATCCTCTATAACAGTTTTGTGTTCACTTTAAATCCGTGTAAGCTGTCTTTGCCATGGAAACAGCCATTCCTGTCCTGTCCCACTCCCTCCTGTACCAGCACTTGGTTTCAGCCTAAGCATCTCCACAGCTGCACAGCAGAGCCAGGGATCTGACCTGGATTAAAACTAACCTAACGAAAACCAACAACTGTGACTTACGGTGATGATGGCCCTAAGGCACTAGGAAAGGCATTATTCCATCTTGAAACAAAATTTTACGGGGTCGTCCCAAACTGACAGTAGTGCAAAATTTTTCATGCGTGTAAGAATAAGATATTTCTATTTAAGCAGTAAATAATCCTCTTTCTATGAGACCACCCCTAGCTCCCAATTGTCATTGTTATAAATTTCATATCACAGTGCTCCCATTTCGGAGCACTGGGGCAAATCTGATTTGGTGTGAAGGAGTGCAGCTCCCCTGGGTTCATTCTGCTGGTGCTGATTTCTTTGGAGACATGCAGTCACGCAGCAGCTGGCATGAGAACATGAGACTGCGCCCAGCATCCACGGCACTTGCTTGCGACTGCAGCCACCCTGTGATGAAATCCATGGATTTCACAGGGTTACACCATTAAATGCCCTTCAGCCCTGGTGTTGGGTGACAGTAAAAGTAGCCTGAGTTGCAACAGAATTGTTGAGTAGTTCAAAGATGCTCTTTTATACAGTTGGTTTTGCTACAATTACACCATTGCTGTTTTTCTTCTTCATTGGACTGGGGTGTTGTGACCCCCCCAATATAGGGTCATTTCAGGTCAGCAAGGTCTAGCACTGGAAGTGGAAGGAGGGAGGTATTTTCAGGCCTCCTGTAAGAAGATGTGAGTAAGCAAGGATGTTTAAAGTAAGGCTAAAGAAAGGTGCAAGGAGGAAACTTGAAAATAGAGAGGTGTTCCCACACATCTGCACTTACCACCAGTAAAAGTAAATCCAGACCACTCAGGGCAGGGAGAACTGAGAGCTAGGATGGAGGTGAGTCTAAGTCCACCACGTCACCCACTCTGCTGGATACAGCGGCTTCTGGCTGCTGCAGACAGCGATGCTACCACTGGGCATGCCATGTTATTAGGATATTAGGAACAAGTTCTTTACTACGAGGGTGGTGGAACACTGGAACAGGTTGCCCAGAGAGATGGTTGAGGCCCCTTCCCTGGAGATATTGAAGGTGAGGCTTGATGAGGTCCTGGGCAACCTGGACTAGTTGGGGGTGTCCCTGTGACTGTGGGGAGGTCAGACTAGATGACCTGTAGAGGTCCCTTCTTGCCTGGATGGTTCTATGTTACATTAATTAGGACCTTCTGCAGAAGATGGTGGGGCACCATGTTACTCTTCCCCTAGTACTGAAACTGTCAGGTCAGCATCCATCGTAACACCACAAGTAACACGCTCTGCCCGTGACAGAGCAGTGTCAGGGGAACACAGTGTTTTCTTGGGGGCAGTGGTTGGACCAGTACACATTGTTTCTTGCTTCTATGTCAAATTTTCACTATGCTGCTTAATCAGTACTGCTGCAAGCGCAGAATGTGGGCTGTGCTAGTGCTTTTCCTGCATTCCCGCCGCAGGCATAATGTACTGGTTATACACAAAACTCCCTTCCCCACAATGACAGCAAGAAACGGAAATTTTAATGCTTGACAGTATTTCCACAATGCCACTGAGAGAATGTGCAAGAGCCAAAGCAGCTCAGTTCATTTTGGGTTATTTAGGAACTACTTGAAACACCACTAAAGGACTATGCGATGTAATTAGGCAGGAGGTCAGAAGAGCTCCCGATACAATAAATAACTTAGTTTTGAAAACATCTTTTCCTGTTCATTAGGAAAACCAAGTGTTAAGCAAGTAATCTGTCTCTTCAGTGCAATTTCAACACAACATATGTCATGTCTTGTCTTACGAAATGAATTACAGGGCTTTGCGATAAGGCTTCATTTTACTAATAGTAAAGTGGCTCCATAAACCCAATAGGGCTTTGTTAAGATGGAAGCATATTGTAGCACTAATGAAGCATGAGTTCAGCCTAATTAACAGGATGGCAACAGCAATCATACAGCCTTTTCATTCACTTTTATACATTCTGTCAGAGTAACAAAGTTGTGTTCGACACTGATGGAACCCTCTGGCTTTGCTCCCTATTTGCACGCCTGCTAATCCCACTTCTTTGTTCAAATGGGCCCGGATCCAGGCAAACGCTAAGCCCGTATAATCATAGATAATAAGGCAGGGTCCCCGGGCAATCATGCCGCTCATCCCCCCACTTGCCAGCTCCCACTCCTCATATTTAACTTTAAGCACGAGAGCTGATCCCTTGCAATCAGCGGGGCTGCTCACAAATTTCCAGTTAAGCACATACTAAAGTGCTTTACTGGATTAGGGCCACGGCTTCTATTGTAAGAGGAAGAGTCACCAGCAGACTTTATTTGTCTGAATAACCTATTTTGCCCGTGTTGGAAAACAATAGCATTTTCATTACCCACTGCACAACTCACCTGAATGAATGGGAAAGGCTCCTTGCCTCCAGCTGCTCTTTCATTTGGGCTTGTAAACTGAGCCTTCGAAGGGCAGCCTAGGGTAAACCATACTGGTGAGTTATTTGTGTCTGAGGTGGGTGTGATGGAGTAGATGTCAAGATAGAAACTAAGCTGGTTTCATTAATTTTGACGTGTTCTGTGCAATCTCTCATTTAAAGTTCTGAAAATAAGCCTGCAGATGGGGAGCCACATATCTCCCTTGGCCTGGCTCCAGCTAGGGTAATTACATACTGTCTGGCTGAATCCCTTCATATGGCTTCAAGTAGAAAAGTCATTCTCCACTTTTCCTCCTGAAACACTGCAGTGTAGCACAGCAGTTCCAGAACAGCAACTGAGCAGTACCTGCAGTTCAGCAGTGGTGGGAACCATCTCTTCTGGATCAAAGGCTGAATCCCTCCAGTAAGCACCACAGCTCCCCTGGAGAAGACTATCATGTTTCAGTGTATGGTTCCTGGCCTGTAAGAGCTTCCATATGGCTCAAAACGTAGGTGTGCAGACAGAGCTGGTAGGAGGGTTAGCACAGAGATGCCCATTATACCGTACAATTTTAGGGAAAGTTCATGTCCACTTCTGCAGTAATGAAACCTGACTGCAGAAGGTCACCTTTCCACTTCATTATCATCTATAACTAGCACAACGATGTTCTCTGGTGTGGCCCTGCTGTCAGTCACTTAGCACATCCCCTCCACAGCAACTGCTCCAAAAACGTTCAAGATCTACGCGGAACTCAATCCCAGAGATGGACCATCTCCTGCCTTTGGAATGAATTTGTCTTTCCTTGGTTAAAGTAAATCATACACTCCATTTTTACATAGACTAACTTTGTAAAGCAGGATTGAAAGAGATGGAGGAAGCTCTGATCAAAAGTCTCCAGTAATACTACAGTCATTGAGGGCGTTTAACAACTTGCCAGATTTTGGTCTTGTTCTAAAGCATTCTTCAGAAGCTGCATTTTCATTTGATCATGTATTTAAGTAAAATGGATCATTGCAGCAGAACTTAGTCTTGAAGAATTTCATTCACTTCTACCACTTCCAACCTATGGCAGACTGACAGGAGTAGAAAAGATAACCCACCAATATTAGGGAAAATGTGAATAAAGCAAAATTCAGAGAGGAAGGCTGGAAAACTTCACAGACTGACAATGTATAGGGAAATCTCTCTTGATTAATGCATTTCAGGTCTCTTGGCAACTACTGGTTTTGACTACAAGGAGTCTGGGTAAGGACAAGACTTGAGACTTGGAACATTTTGGCCATGAAGTAACATCTGTGAAGTCCTGTCCTTTACTGAACTCATTCTTACTTCTACATTGCCGTGTTGCTCCACAGCACAAAAATGGCAGCATGTTCCTTCTTTGAAGTGTTTCCAAATGGTTATATTTTATATGCACCATTTCTGAAACATCAGGTGTTGATTCCTATAGCCTTGGCACTTTATATGCTCGAAGATTCTTGGCACTATCACCTGAGCTTCCTGAAAATATCAATATAATAAACTCAACTCTTTTATCGGCCTTAGCAGAGAATTCAAATACTAAATAAAAGCAGGCACCAGAATACCCTCTTATTCCTAACGGTTTTTATAGAAATTCTTCCAGATTAGAGGTACATGATGATAAAATAATACACGCAATGCTGTCCTTTATTTGCCCTAAACAGAGCTCTTCAGTTCCCAGGATGTTCTTTTCCTTCCATGATTACAGTTCACCTAAAAAAGATACAGTTCATTTGTATTTAGTGAAAAGTAATTATCGTGTACTACTTTATCACAGAATAAGAAGCAAATCTGTTCTCTGGTTATTTTTTTCTTTACTGTTACGGTAGAACAGAAAACCCTGTAGTGACAGTAAAACAACCACCTCCAAAAATATTAGTCACTGAAAGGATCAAAAACACATGAAGAACAACTTTTTTTGCAAGTGTTTCATTTCATACTAGTCTTCCAGGAAAGGAGCATGACAAGCTTTTGCCAACTATGGCATGAAAGTAGAGCTCAGGAACACTCTGGACATTTTTAGTAGCAGGCCTTAATACAACACACATTTTATTTGCAGGTATCTTGTCTCACGTCTGGCTGATAAAGGAAGGCAGGGGAAGATCCTTAGAAAAGCAAAAACTGTTGGGGGAACAGAACATACTAATACATTACAATGAAGCCTTTTGCAAATGGATGTCAAAACATTTTTGTTGATCTGAGAAAAATATTCAGGACAGGGAACCTCATTAGAAATGAAAAACTTTGAGACAAAATGTGTGTGAGCTTGAGATGCAGACAAATAGTTACAAAATGGCTTTATTATCCCAGGGAACAGCACCAGAGCAGCAGCAACAAATATGCTGCTTGTCTGTATTTATATTCCAAACAGCGCTGTTTCCCGTAAATCATTGATTCTACATTTTCCTGGGTTTTTTTCTTCTTCTTTTTCTGAAATAAATCATACCCATTAACATATAACGGCATGGGATGCGTTCCTATGCATAGGCAAAAATGTTCCTTTCAAATCCATCTAGACACCCCATGCCCTGGACATTTTGACTGATACTGCAATGACATTCTCACAGTGTTGTTACCAACTTAGGTGCAAAATAACTGTTCCTCTTAACGAGTGCTGCCTGCAGAGACAGAGCTGGCAGGCCCAATACGGAGGGAAGAGGAATAGCATGAGCTATGGTGGGTGCCCCAAAGGCACGCAGTGTTAGCAGAGAAGGCTGAAGCCCTAAGGAAACTACAATTTCTGGCAGCTGGGTCTGAGGACAGTTGAACGCTGGTCCCCGTGACACAGGGTGCAGGTGCCCCACAGGGCCTCTTGGGTGAAATGCTGCCTCTTCAGAAGTCCTCAGAAGTTGGACTTTGATGACACCATGATTTCACCCTTGCCATTGAAAAGACATTGATTTTCCAATTTCCAACTTTCTTAATTCCTGCAGAAAATAAAGCAGTTGTGCACTCTCTCTGCATATACTTATTTGGAAAGATAAAGGGGGAAACAATAATAAATAGAACTGGGAAAAGTTAATTAAATAGTGTTTTAATAAGGAAAGCTCCTGCTCTAGACATGCATATACAGGTCAGCACATGTTAAAACACTCTGCAATTCACTAACCCTTCTTTAAGTCCAAAGTGACAACCAAGCTGAGACAGGTAACCCCAGGCCCTCCTACCTTCGTGCTGCGAGCTGAGGTTTCACCATCCCTCCACCCAAGAGCAAGTTCTCTTCTGCCTTACACCAACTTGGCTCCACCAGAGTAGGTGGACCACCAAGGATGGACAGGCTTCTTCAAAACTGTTGACTGTTATCTCAGCTATTTCACTTTGGAACCAGATTTCAATCAGAAGCGGCCATGTCAGACAGAAATGGGAAACAGTTACTGCAAGGACAAAGCACTGCAAGCTGGCCCATCCCATCTCTCACCAGCAGCATGAACATGAGCTCCTGCAAGGAGAGTAACAGGGAAAAACGCATTTGAGCTCTTGTGAAAAAAAAATAAAAATAAATTAAAAAAAAAAAATAATCATAGTCTCTTTTCCTGAAATTCACAGCCATCTCTCTTTGCTTTTATCTTCCTTCTACTTGGGGTAGCTGATCAAAAAGTTTTCCCCTTTAACCGCAGCTGGAAATGAGAAGCCACCAGGAAAACCCTCATTGCAAATGGCTCGAAGACTTCCCTAGATGGGGACCAGCCAGGGCAGGGAGATTACAGTAACCAGCATCAACAGATTTGCATATTCAAAGATTGTAACTGAGGAATAAGCAGTAATTATGCAAATCCCCAGGCCCTGAGTGGCTGAAGCCAGCACTCAGCATCCAGCATCCTTACAAAATAAACCCACGCTAGTGAAGAGGTAGCACAGGGGCAGCACAACCAGGGAGTAGGGAATCGCTGAAGAGGAGGAAAAGGCACCATAATTCATCAGCAACTAACTGTGCTCAGCCCTGAACTCCGTTGGCTGGGATACCTCCTTCCCACCTCAATATTAGATATATTTGAGCTCACAGTGCTCTTCTGGGTCCAGAGTGAGTTAGATGGCAAAATTATTGCCTGCAACTGAAGAAAGGCAATAGAAGTATATCAATAGAAAAACATCCTTCTGTGTGCTACCGATGAGCTAAGCAGCCATTATCATGGGTCCTTTCTTATCTTTTTTCTTAACCCTTTTCAACCTCCTTCTCAGAAGAATTCAATTTGAGGAGGTGTATTTCAACTGGTTGATAATTTTTCATCAACTCCATTTGTGAACTCATGCTTCAAGGTCAACAAAGGTTATGGAGAAATGAGGAGTTCAATTGGCACATTCAAAAGCAATCGGTAATTACAGCAACATTTTCTGCTTAAAATACCTGAAATACAGCCATACTTTTAGAGGGATTCTGTTCAAATCTGTCATACACTATTTTCCACAATATATGGCTGACTATGCACCAGCAATTTGGTTCACCTTGATTCATGAATAACTATCCCTCACTTCCTACTGTAAATACAACTCTAAACATATGGGAGAGAATTTATAGTGAATTAGGGTTGTACATTATTGCCATGATTAGCTGCATTTGTTACCCAGCAGATGTCTGGGTAGTAAAAATCCCCCATGAGGACAGTATCCCGGAGTTTCCCAGTTCCTTGATAACTGGCCCAAGAATTTCTCATTCCCGCTGTGCTCTGATCCTGGTGGCCCAGAGCAGATGCTCGCTGTCTGCCCATCCCCTGCAGCACTAATCCCGCTACCCTCATGCTGCGAACCCAGCAGAGCGTCATACTGCTTCTGCTTTTCTCTCTCCTCTTACCCTCCCCGAAAAGCTTTCCCGAAGACATTCATCATTCTCACAACACCAAAACATTTTGACAAGCTGAGTCAAATACCTCCCAGGTGTTGCACTGCTGATTACCACCAGAGTTATAAATCTGATGACTGATCTGGCTGTAACTATTTGTGGTACTGGTAATTCCATTAGAAGCATCAAGACAATGCTTGTAAGATGTCTCAGCCCATGTCTGGTCCCTTTTTTCATGGGCATCTCACAGCCACATGGCTCTGTTCCAAGAAAAAGCCTGAAGAGAGACATGACGAGTAACTGGCATGAAACTAAAGCCCACAGAGATCAAGCAACTGGTCCCAAAACATGGCAGACAGACGGCACTGCCTTGAGAGCTTTCACATGAAATTATCTTTCCTTTGAATGGGTTTCTTCATCCCAGAGATGCTTTACCTTTGTCAGCTCATGTCTTCCAGGAGAGAGAAAAAGATGTCAAAAATGAGTCGCCTCCTCTCCCCAGCAAAAGCTCTTGCTCCTAGAGGCTAAGATAGCAAAGATGCACCCATACATTCATGGATATTTTTGTTTGCCATAAGATCTTTGCAGGTTGCCATCAGTACCCACTTTGCCAAGCAGTCACTTGACACAAGTCCAGGGCCCATTGTGGCTGGAGCCCATGTCGTGGGACCAGCAGGCTCACATGCAGCAGAACTTGGAATTCACCACCAGATATTTGTCTGCCCGTGAGCTCCAGCATATCTCAGTTGACCAGCACTTCATACTTTCTTTTTGAGGGCCAAACAATCATGCTTTTATCTCTAACAGATCCATACCATATCCTAAACTCTGGGCTACTGTACAAGGCCACAAGCTCTGAGTTTTCTTCTCACTCTCAGGCAAAGCCTTGAAGAAAACAAATACTGTCGAATACCATCTGAACTCCTGTCTCAAAACCCTGAAAATCCAGCCCTCCAACCTCTTCTCTTCAACCTGCATGCAAGCAAGCCCTTGTCATCAGTTATTTGCTTTAAATTATTTTAACTGTCTTCAACCTGGAAGACCAGATTAGCAACTCTTTTTCAATTGGTAAAAATACTAATCCACCCTTACAGCAGAAAGTGACTTTTCTTTGCTTAGTAAGAAAATATAAGTCTAAACATAGATAATTTCAAATAATGTGATCATTTACCGAGCTGTTATTTTTTACTCACTTCCAGTCAACAAGGGATATAACTCATAGGGAAACACTAACATCCAGTCCAGCCTCTCCAGAGCAGTCATGGAAAAGAAGCACACTTTTAATCCGCTGCATTCAGAGTCACTGGCTTTTGAACCTTTGAACTAAATGCCATGCAAAGGAGCTGAAACCCAACTGAACCAGCTCACACGGCCAAGATTTTCAAGGTTCTTATTGTGTAAACAAATAAGTATAAAAATACATATCTGTGTGTTGTGCATGTACCCATTTTCAACAGTTACCTGGCATATTCTACAAGGCAAGGCTGTTTCAAGGAATTAAGGGCCATAAGGTGAGCAAAGCACGAGCTCTGCTTTATTGAATAGTCATCAACCATACTAGAAACAGCACAGTAACATTCATTTTTCAGCTACAAGATGTTGGCCTTGTACAGGATTAATGCATGTGCACACATTTGCTACACAGTCATAAATTTTAGTAATACAATTTTACGAGCCTCTTAAAAGGTAACAATTGGGGAAAAAAAAAAAAANAGGCAGGGTGAAGTTCAACAGCAATATTTCATTACCAAGACAAGGAAAGAAGACAAATGACTCAGCCTCCTTGGATCTCTCCTCTCCCCCTACCATTACTTGGGTAAAAACACACAGCACAACCAGATTTGTTTTATTGCAGTAAGTGTGTCAGCCCGGCAGGACAGTAGATCAGGAGAATTTTTCAATACAAGCAGAGATTCATCTGTCACTAAAGCAGAGTTTACAGCAAAGCTTTTCAACAGAGACCAGACTCCTCATCATTTCCAGGGCCAGGCAGAATAATTAGCATTTCTCTAGTCCCTCTACCAGGTTGGGCTGTTGTACTGTACCTAACTCTCTCTTTATCTCCCCTTCCAGTGGAGACACCCACTGTTGAGGACATGGGCTGGAGCCCCACCACATGCTGGGGGACAACATGCAGACAGCACACCGTGTACAGGCTCAAAATAGGCACAGAAAACAGAGCAATTTTCTTGTGAATAGCAGGACTTGAAATTTTTCTTAAAGCAACAGCAATCATAACCACATATTCTTACCTGAGGAGTTCACCCATTTATTCTCATCCTTAATAAATTAAATTAGTTTTCAACCCTCTGATTGCAGAGCCAGGCCTGGAATTGCAACTTCCACAAAGCCCAATGTGAATGCAAATGAGAGTCATCTTCATAACTCTGCCATTTCCAGAGTGGCCCCAGGATGTTTTGGGGACGGGTGAGAGGAAGGTCCAGGTCACATTTCCTTAAATGCTGTCAACTTCACCAGTTGGGACAAGGAGATCTCAGGCCCCAGGGGACTTTTTTAGCTGGGGTCAAAGCATCAAGATATGGCAGGAAATTTCCTCTGTTTTTTACTGAGGAAATTTGGTTAACTTTGAGAAAAGGCAAGATTTGAGCCTGCGTTGTATGTCCAGAGGCCTGCAGATATGCCTTAGAGGAATATCCCAAAATCCACACACCCAGGGTGCAGCAGGACAGGGAGAAGCAGGATTGGGGATGGACAATTGCTGCCCCAGAATTCTTCTTTTCTAAGAGCATCCAGCCTCAGCAGCAACCGTGTCTCCAGATACCCACCATTTCCTCAACCCTGTACTATATTAAGCCTTGTAGACATTTTCCCTGGTCCAGCAGAGAGCTTTGTACATCTTCTCACATCCACTGGCCACCGTGACCAGCAATGCTCAGTAGTATCACGCACAGGCCAGGCACCGGTGCTTTCTTGTGCTGGGCTCATCCAGGACCATTACAGTCTTCCTTGAAAATCTCAGTCTATTGCTCTTGGGAAGGATTAGATGTATGGTTGGAAGAGCTTCAAGGCTCTCCTAACATGAAGTCTGTTCTATATTACAGAAGATAAAAACAAATGAAACTTACTTACAGGAGGAGTTTGGTTCCTGACAGTCCACTTTTTCCTTTTCTGAAGATTTTTCTCCAGTTTCTAACTGGATTTAATAGCCTACAAGAAACTGAGTGGTCCATGGTCTCAGATGACTATCTCAAGTGACCAAGCTTCTTGGAGAACTAATAACAGAGCAGCACTTTATAAGATACAGTTCTCTTTCCTGAAAATATAACAAAGGAAAATAAGATGAAAGTATCTCATCTTCATAATTACTCCCACAGGTGCTTGTCTTTTCCCAAAGTGCACAGCAGCACAACTGACCTTTCCTTTCCATAGGATCATGCTGCTACAGGCAGGCTACAGGCTACTTTCTCTTCTTCCATGCTCAGATTCAATGGGATGGAGTCCCAGGAGCACCTCAGAGGGCAGAATATAGCCCCGAGATCCAATATTTTGCTTGTGACTCTTTTGTGCATCAGGCAGACACATTCATCAAAGTTAAATCTGAAATAAAGAATTTAATGAAGTAGTACAATTGATTGCTGTGAGCGGTACATTCAAAGACACAGAGAGCGTGGGGCTGTGTCCTGGTCACTGATAACTGCATTGCATGTAGGAGCTTCCTTCTACCGCAAGACTCAGCAACTCCATCGAGCAGCTACTGTAGAAACCTGGCAGCCGCTCCATCTTCCAGCACAGCGATGACCCAGATGAGGTCTATATATCTTACATACCCAGCTCCTTGGCTGAGGAATGCTATGCCAGAGTGCTTTGGGGTTTTTGGCATAAGCCTGTTCCCAGTTAGCATTTTTATGAAAGTTCCTGCTCCTGGATTCATACTGTACAATAAAAACCCAGAGGGCATTTCTACTTGTAAGCTTCTGGACTTGATGGGTACAAGAGCAAAACCTGAAACTGACACAAATGCACATTACCCTCTCCAGAAATGAAACCAACGTGAAATTGTGAATCACAGTCCCTGCCAAGGGGACCTGAGATGGTTTACACCCTGACTCACAACACGTGAACACCCGAGGGCTGAGATGGTGGTCTGACCCTGCAGAGAGCACTCAGCAGGATCCATCCTGTCCAGGATTGCTAAACCAATGCATTAAAGGTGTTTATGCAGTAGCAATGAGGAAATCAATATCTTACATTACTCCATTTTCATGTCAGAGTTTATTATTTATATATGTCCTCTCTTCCACAGCTGCCCTTTGCAACCTCTGATGCTGCTTCAGCAGCAGGCTCAGCTCTAGCTTTGTTTAAAACAGCTGGAAATTTAAGCTAACCTGGTTTTGCAATTAAAAAGTCAAAAGCAGCACATTAAATTCATATAGAGATCCTAAGCAAACCGATTGCCTGTTGGTAGGTGACTATAAAGAGTTATCTGTAGTACTGACTTAAAAGGGACTGTGGTTGCATAAACATGTAAGTTGAAATACATAATCAAAATATTAGTCATGACCTTGTTAAAACAGTTGATATGGCAAAACTCAGTCATGACATAAACTATAAAATGAAATATTATGATTAGTGTCAAGACGTAATCTCCCAGAAACCCAGTGTGATGCAAAGGAGCTTTTAAAAGAAAGCCAACAAACTCATTTTTCATTATCTTCTGTAATCTTATTATTTCACAAGTGACAAATCCATTTAGCAATTCTGCCAAGAACTAGATAGGCTGCTTAGTTATCTAACACTGAGACACTTGCGTCCCATGGCTATCTTGATGTCCCTGGAAAAAAAAAAAAAAAAAGGAAAAGAAATGGAATAATACATTATTATAACTATTTCATTAAAACTTAGGATGCTGTAATTTTCAAGTTTATTTGGTATTATATTTAAATGAACCAAAAGGCAACATTGTACAGTAACTTTATAAAATAAAATTATTACATGGTACATTAACCAAAACCCCATTAAAAAAAAAAAAAAAAAAAGTCCTAAAAAGTCATTTGAGGACAGATCCTGTTCTTGCTCTTATGCACACATGATTTATTGAGCTGATTTCAAACAGCACTCTTGTTTTAGGAAAAGCAAATGGGATTTGCCCCCAAAATGGAATATCTCTTTTATAATTCTTGCAGTTTCATTTTATCATGTGTAAATATATCAAGTTTATAAGGCATAAATACGAAAAACAGTTCAATATGCTCATTATTATTTTAATTAATACAACCTAGGACACTTTTTTCAATCACACCAAGGATTACAATGTACCTATAGCTTTAATTTGCTTATTTTTCTTTTTTATACAAAAGTCTATCATATAGTATACAGTATATACTAGTTGATAACTGGTTCACAAGGTTGATCAAAATATTCTTGCAGGTTAATACTGTCAGGATTTCACCTAGCTCGTGCACTCTGTGCAGAACCGCAGGGCCCCTCCTTCCCAGCCTTCCAGAGGCAGCATCCCATCACTCCATCTCCTTACCTATTTTAAGTGAAGACCTCTGTGCCAGACGTAAAACCCGCTGGGAACGTCTGGGAATGTCCATCCCAGTGGTTCTGAGGAGCTGCCGGAGGCAGCTGGGGAGTAGAGGAGACGGCAAGACAGCGACTCCTGGAGGTATTTGCGCAGCGGGGAGGCAGGGAGCCGGGCGCTGCTTTCCCTGCTCCCCTCGGGCTCCTGGCACCATGGAGATGTTCCCAGAGGCTGAAGGAGCCAAATCAAGCCCCAGAGAGGTTGATCCGTGATGACCCACATCAGGAAACCATCAGGAGGCGGGTGCCACTGGCTGCTTGTGCAAGGTAAGCATGGGCAAAAGCATCTCAATGAATTAGGAGTGGCATGGATGCTTGGGATGCTGAGTGCTTTGGTTGGGCCAGCTACGCATCACCCATAACTCCATAATCTTCCAAATCCTTCCAGGATTTTGGGCACCTCTAATGCAAAACTCATTCACAGTGCCAGTGGGATGAGTCCTGCACAGACACACACACAAAAAAAATCTCTGCATGGACAAAACAGGGGTCCTTACACCTCTCCTAATGCATCAGTGCAAGCACAGCCCCAGCCTTCCCCTGCAATCAACAGCATCCCCCACACCCGTCTCCCATCTCCATTTAGATATTCTGGTAAATTTCAATTGCCACAGAGGAAGCGCTGCTGATTTTGGGTTGATGGGCAGCAGGGCCAGATGGCTTATGCTAGTGAAGGGGGGTTGGTGAAGGCAGGGGGTCTCACTAGTGTCCATCCTACACCTATTCTGCCCCTCCAAGGGAGGTGTCACCACCCCTGCAGGAGGATGGGGACCGACACTGTGCCACCACAGGGCCACACTGCTCTTTCCAACAGCATCTTGTGCTTGCTACCGCCAGGCCAAGGAGGGGTATGTAAGGGTTTTCTGACATTACCTGGAACCAGGAATAGATTTATTTTTTTTTAACATATACAATCAACCTAAATTGTGCATAAGGTAAACTGCAGAGCAATGCCCTCTAGAGAGTATTCACATGTCTAATATTAGCTATCTTGCTGGCAGCTCCGAATCAATCCCAGAGGTTTCTCTACCTGTCTATATTTACTACGTACAGATCCTGAGCTCCTAAGCTCAGGTGCTCTGAATCATGCCGTAAGTGAAGGCAGCCTAAAATAGACAGTGTGAATTGCTCCCTCCCTGCTGTGACTCCATCCTGCAGCACCTGGGAGGAATGAGAAATAATCTTGGTATTAGGAATGGGCCAAAGCTACAGAATTTGGGTCAGGATTCAAGCCAGGCAGGAGCAGATTTCAGTCTAGGGGCTTATCCTTGTTCAGTATTTGCTGATGGGACACACAGCCCTGTGCTTGCACTTGTTTTTCTGATAGATCGATGGTCCCAGGGATCACCTATCCCCAAATAAAACACAGCACACAAGCAGTGCATAAACAGCTCTCCAGCTGCAGGAAAGAACTGACACACATCTAAAGTCACAACAAAGCCTTTGCCTCCCACACACCCTTTCCTCACTACTTTTTTTAAACCAGCCAGACACAAACAGCAAGTGCAGCACGTCCCAGAGAGTCAGAGGAATGAGCATTTGATGCTTTCCTAGCTGCTGTGTCATCCTGTAGGGAGGCTGCTTCTGAAGAAACCAAATTACCCTACATAAAGAGCAGTCACTAAAAGAATCTCCTTTCCCTTAGAGGACCAGCAAGATCACATTATTTCCTGAAAATATCTATTTTTTTTTCATCTGTACTTGACAGAAGAGTAATACTGTCTGCGTATTTGCTTTCGCTAACCATGGCAGGTAATTTCTGTCATAGCTTGAGAGTTCCTTTGAACTTGCTATTTGCATTTGGGATAAAGTATCAAATGGACATTTCCCATGGGATACAGAATGCTTGCTGTCCGGTAGAGTCAACCATCATTCTTAAGTCTATTAGCAAGAGGGAAGCAAAAGATCTCCCCGCGCCGAATGCATTGCATTAACAGCAAGATTCTACTACTGCTGAAAAACTGTGCCCTTAATATAAGTGCTCAGTAACCACCAGCCCTGCTGTTTGAGGAGCACTCTGTACTGTATAGAAGGCTCACAGGAAAAGAACCTCCATTAGTACCCATTATGTTGTGATTTATGTTATGGGCTTAAAATAGCAAAATTAAACAGTTCTATTTAATCTACAGTTTGAAAAAAAGGCACAAAGACTTTGTGAAAAAAAAAATATAACTGTTCAGATTACATTTCCAAGAACTTTAACAGAGCGTTGCTTTGATTTGCCAGCTTTGCTTGCTGGCAGGAGTGAAATTGAGACAATTTCACTTCTGCAGAGGTAAAGAATACCCTTTTGGCAAGGCAAGTTTGCCAGCTCTATGCAAATGTTATTCAACAGAAGCAAATAAAACCTCTTGTGATTGCTTTAAAACATAATCTTTTTGGTCTGCAGCACATTGCACTTAGATAAGTACTCAGTGATGATAGAGTGGGTCTTAGGGCAAGACCAGCTACAAAGAGCCCTTTTTAATCTGAACATACAAATCAATTCTGTTCATGGCTACACAGTCTGCTTTCCATCAAATGATCATGAAATACATAAATACTATAAAATAAATAAAATACATTCAGAGTTTACTACATTGTGGAGAGCTTTAAGACTTTCCCAGCTCCCCGACATAATGCATATAGAACATTCCCTTCTATACAGTGCTACCTCCATATACCCATACCTCTGTTAAATGCAACATAGCTCAGACAACCATCCTCTTTTGCCTGGATTATCATCAGTCTCTGATTCTGTAAAACATTATATTGTTTCTTTAGGAAAAAAAATAATATTGCACTTTTAAAAATGCATAAAAATTGAACCAAGTTCCCATTAGCTGCACCACACAGTCTGTTATTTAAAATAATGCTTTTCCAGAAAAAAACGTTTCTCTAGTTGTTGTGTGTTTTGCCTACGGTTACAGCAGTCTCCATCAGGAAATCCTCAGAACTTTCTTCCTTAGCAAATTCCTGCCAGTTTTGCCATCAGACTTTTGAAACACAGCATGAGCTATCTGAGATGCACACAGCTGGGAGCCATGGGTCTGTCCGCAGGTTCAGGATTTCATTGTACAAATGGGGACTACAATGACCAGAATAACCGTACAAGCAGCCGCCGCTATCAGGGCGGCGATCTTGCAAACCTTTGCTCTTCTGAACTCAGCTTCTTTGCGTTTTAATAAGGAATCATAGCCAGGAGTATAAATGTCTTCCATCCAGTATTCTAAGTTGTTTGGGTTTAAAGACTCTTGAGTCTAAAAATTAAAAGGAAACAGTTGTTAATTGTCTGGGATCTGTCATTAATAACATAAATAAACAGAGCAGATGTGCCTGAAGGCCTCCCAATTGCATCTGGGGCTGCTGTCAGGATAAAGTGGGTTATTGTCGCTTCTCACATCCCTTCAACTCCTGGTCCCAGTTCCATAAGGCTGACGAAAGTGGCAACAAAATAATGCAAAAAATAAGCTCCTGTAACAGAATAATTCTGCTGCAAAATCCCTCACGTACCTCTGATTTGCCATAAACTTTGTCATCTTGGATGGCATTTAAATAAAATCTCTTTAATCTGCTAGACAGCAGAGATGTCAGCAACTACCGGTCTGTTACTGCCTTTTTTAATTATTAAAGCCCAGCTGATTGTAAGGGTTCTTAACATATACTCCTCATGAACTACATTTTATAAAGCTAACCCTAATTTTTCTGCCACAACTTGCTTGCTGGGCACGATTACCCAGTTTCATCCAGCACCCAGTCCCTCAGGATGGGCCATTTGCAGTCACCCTTCTGAACAGCAACACCTGGGGACAGCAGCCCTTCATTTCAGCATAGGAATACACAACCGCAGGCAGTGGTTTCCCCATGAAATAGAATCATAGAACCGTAGAACGGTTAGAGTTGGAAGAGACCTTAAAGATCATTGAGTTCCTGCCATGGGCAGGGCCACCTCTCACTAGACCAGGTTGCTCAAAGATCCATCCAACCTGGCCTTGAACACTTCCAGGGATGGGGCATCCACAGCTTCTCTGGGCAACCTGTTTCAGTGTCTCACCACCCTCACAGGAAAGAATGTCTTCCTAATATCTAATCTAAATCTTCCCTCTTCCAATTTAAAACCATTGCCCCTTGTCTTGTCACTAAATCACCCAGGACAAGGTGACCCTCAGCTTCGAGCTCTCCTTCCACCTCCATCTTCTGAAAATCACCCAGATGCATGATGCTGTCTCAGTTTTAGGGGCAAGAGGAGAAGGAGCACTGGAGACCTGACACATGATTTGGTACCACGCATTCCCCTGGACCATCTCCACAGATGAGATCATTTAACCCCAATGGTACAACCTTTATTTCCACAGGAGGCAATACTCTGCTCATTGCCAAAGTCTGAGTCTCTCTGGATTGGAGGTGATTTTAAGAGTATGCTTAAGAAATTTAAGATTTTATCCTCCCATTCCACACAGGTAGCCAACACCACAAAAAAAAAGAACATGAAGGAAATCTGAATTGGTCAGAAAATTAAACGCTACCTGGAGAACTTTATCAGTGTTTCCATTTGAGCAGGTTTTTTGGGGGGTGTTATATTTTAGTTTTTTCTTCCTTAGACTTTCAGCTCTTCAAGCTTTGCATTTCCACGTTGTTTGCATTTTTCCCTTCATCCTTTTTTGTTAGGGAAAATGGCAGGGGGAATGGAGGAAATCCAAACATTAGGCATTATATTGCACTTACCAGCAGAAAAAAATAAAGCAGAAAGAACATTTTGAAAAATGACAGCTGCTCCTCGAAGCTGTCTCCTGTGTCTGGGGCTCCAAAGGGCCACTTCTTTAAAAAATGGAAAATATACTACACAAAAAGGTTCCAGTAAGAATATCCTAACACACACCACTTCTGGGCTCACAACAGAGCTGATCTAAAGCTTGTTGGACTCCGCACAAAGAAACTCCAGCTGACTCGAGGGGGATTTTGGTAAGCCTTTAATTGGCTAATTCAGGTTTTTCAGCTACAAGCTACTGGCTGAAACCTTGCTACGCTTGAAAGACGCTTTTGCTTTATGCACAGAACAACTAAAAGAAGTGATCTTATAGCTACCCCAGAAATAAACCATTAAAATAGAGTAATGGGTTTACCATCATTTGATGGAGATCTCTACAATAGCTCTAATACGTGGAAGCAGAGACCATCAGTCAAGTCTGAGATTGTACTGTTTGGGCTCTGAATTACCTGTTCCAGTCTTCTGAAAAAAAAATCAGCAACCCCATCTCTAAAGGCATCAGAAAATGGCCTGACAGCGTTTCGTCCCAGTGGATCATCACACACAGAGCAAAGCGATGAGATCTCACACAGATCCCACACTTGGGACAAACTTTGGCCTGCCTCTAGTTTTGCAATTATTTAATTTTTTTTTAAGGAAAACCTAGCAGATTTGTCAAGTGTCAGGAGAAAGTTTAAGTAAACAAAGGTAGAAAAACTCCAAAGACAGTCCTGCTATGTTTCAATGAAATTACAGGTTTGGCCCTCTCTGCCTTGGTATTGACCTTAAAACTACTTCAGAAGGAAGATGCATTATTAAAAAGGCCCATTACTGTTAATCAGCTTCCTTTCCCATTTCATTGCCAGAAGTAGGAATGTTCATTAAAGTATAATGTATTTACCTTCAGTTCTAATAAACTTAATCACTGGGGGGAAAAAAACCCACTCATCAGTCTGTGTCTATTTTTTAAGTTTGTCAGTAAGCTCTATTATAAAGTCTAGACATGGGCTTTGCAGAGTAGGTATGATTCTGACAGTCCTTTTGGAGGGAGAGAATCAAGCCAGTAAAGTTTTATCACCTTTATCCTAAAGATAAATGATGGCAATAAGCCGATTTCTCTGGTTTGCTCACAGTCGCACAGAGCTGCTTACAAGGAATGGAACAACCCTACGAGGAGCAGATGGAGAACACTTCTCCCAGGGGAGCTTTGCCTCCAAATATCACCTCCCTTGTTGCCTCTGCGCAGCAGGTAAGGGATGCTTTGCAACTGCCTGCTGCAGAGGAACTTCTTTCAGCCTATCCCTACTCTAGCATACAGTCTGCAATGCCAGGGTTAGGAATTTGGTAAGCCCTCTAAAGCTTTTAAGACCCAAAAAAGCAGCAGGCAGCTGAGGCAAGGTGCAGCCTGGTCCCTGTTCTACTTGGCTTCTCTCCAAGGGCACTTCAGCCGCAGCAAGGAGCAGGGGCTGGTGAAGACAAAGAAGTTTGCATTAGCCGAGGTGGTGAGGTGAACTTGTGTGCAAACTCCTGCACAAAAGCTCCTGGGAGCTGCACTAAAGCACTGTGAGGGTGATGGTTTTAGTTCCAAACCGCTTAACATAGGGTCCTAGAACACGGCAGCTCAACTTGGGCTTACCAACTCTTCCTCGCGGTATCATGATGCTCTCCTAGGGCTTAGTCTGACAGGTTTGGAGGTGGGTTAGGTACCTCAGCACTGAGCCATCGAGCGCTGACATGGAACTGCAGGCCTCAGGCTCTTTCATGCCACCTTCCCTGGCAGAGAAGCTCTGGAGACAAGCAGACTCCCTGCTTGAGTATGGCTGTGCTGCCCAGACTGCTGACCACAGAGCTGTGTCAGCACTGCGCTGATGAGCCCTGAGCTGTAGGTCACTGTACCTCAACTGCTGCCAATCCCGTACAGCTCAGGCAGCTTGCTCTGTTCCAGGGCATGCACACATGTGCAAGGAGCCCAGGATGCCTGAGGTCAGCACCAGTCTCCCTGCTGGCTCTGAATGCTGCTGTATAAATCACAGAATTGTGATGATTGGAAAGGACCTCTGAGATCACCAAGTCCAATCATACACACACAAAACCCTCTACAATCCGGTCACTAGGGCATGCCCCGAAGTGCCACATCCACACGTTTCTTAAATACCTCCAGGGATGGTAACTCAACCACCTACCTGGGCAGGCCATTCCAGTGCCTGACCACTCTTTTGGTAAAGTAATTCTTCCTAATATCTAATCTGAACCTCCCTTGCCGCAACTTCAGACCATTTCCTCTGGTCCTGTCATTGTTCCCTTGGGAGAAGAGGTCAGCACCCACTTTTCTACAACCTCCTTTCATGTAGTTTTAGAGGGCAATGAGGTCTCCTCTCAGCCTCCTCTTCTCCAAACTAAACATACCCAGTTCCCTCAGCCTCTCTTCATATGACTTGTTCTCTAGACCCCTCACCAGCTTGGTGCAGGTAAATGATATAAAAGATACAGTCACCTGTGTGGATTTAATTACGTGATGCATTTTGTGCTTCATGATGTGCTTCATGCAACATTTGCTTGGTCTTTGCACATTTTGGATGGCATTCTTCATGTTTTCTTTTTAAATCTGAGCTCAGATATCCTCCTTCCTAGAAGGTGTTTTTTGTGTATCAGGCTAGACAGGGTATCCAATGGGGGCACTCAGTACTGGGCTTGGGCAGCCCATTATATATCAGGATTGTGATATCAAATACACCACAATTTGGGAAAATTAAAATCCAAAGCTTGGATTTGTCTCCCAGTAACTTGCTCTGGTCTGCTCATTGCAGAAGAGCCTGCAGACTTCCAAGCCAACTAAAATGCAAACAAGAGAGACCACCAGGTGATCTGTTTTTCACATGACTGTGGTTTCCAACAGCCACTTCAAAGTTGCAACAGTGATGTGTTTCAAAAATGGTTATGGTATTTAACATCGTCCAGAAGTATTTTATGTTTCATATTCCTAGCAAAACGGGAAAAAGCCCTAACACCTACATTCTCTGTGAACAAGTCAGAGAGAATAAGGACAGAAGACAGAGCACCAATGCCAGCTTCTGCACCACTCTGCCCTGCTGCAGTTGGGGACTCATTCATCCCCACGCCCTTAAACTCTTCTTTAGTTATTAACAACACAATGGTTTAGCAGATATCTCGTCATTGCAGAATAAGTGGGGAGCACCAACCAGTCAAGGATCATCATTCAACAATCAAACATCCACGTTTTCCTTTGTCCCTGGCCAGGATGGATAGAGATCAGCAAGATTAGAGGCTCAACACTGCACAGCTCCTTCCTGAGCTATCCAAATCCCTTCTTAAATGCATATTCTGGCAACATCCATTCACAATTAAGCCATTCAAATTAAACAAATGGGACTCACTTGTAGATCCAATGCTGCTATCTTGCCTTTGTCCCCCGAATTCCTCGTATATTCCTCTATGGTCCATGATGGCTGGGCGCGTTTTACTTCAGCCAGCTCTGTCAACCTCATGTCTGTGTAGAGTGGGTTGCTTTTCATGTGTGTCTTGAGTGATGCAGGGTAGGGATGAGGGCTAAAGACTTGTTCAATCAAGAAAGCATCTTTTGGTTGTTTAGACAGTCTATGTGGCTGTGGGATTTCGTATTGCCTGTCTGCCTGCAATAGGGTTCAAAAGAATTTGAAAGAAGAAACAGGACTATGAGGGGGTTAAATACAAAGGACAGAGATATTCCTTTCAGAATAACCACATGATATTGCTTAAGCCATGATAAAAGAAGAACCAGCTAAAACAAAGACACCATTACATGAACACAAAGCTGATGCAGCAGAGGTTTAGGTTTTGAACTGTTTAGTTATTAAACTATTCTGAAAATGGCCCCATCATCCAGAAAAACCTAGCTGATCTGGAAAAGCTGAGAGCCCCATGCAGGCTTCCAGGTTTCCGTCTCCAGATCAATCCTTAAACTGAAGAAGTTTTGTGGGAAACCTCTAGGTAGCACTCCCTTGGCACTGTACCATCCATGGTACCAATCCAGTGTCAGCCATGGTCTACTGCAGGAGTGAGGAAGGGACTTTCAAAGTCAACATTTCATCCTGGGCATATCAAAGTACAGAAAAGATATGGTTTGGGCTTACCAAAGGCAACCTTCTTCCCCATGTGCAACCTGCTAATGACCCACAGTTTATGGTTTCTTCTTCATTCAGCTGCACTGATTTCTATCAAACCTCTTCCTTCTCTGCCCTCACTCCTCCCCATAAGGAGGCATGGCAAGCCTATTGTTGTCCCGATTGGCAAGGGAGCTGAAGGACCCCAAACCTCTCCACCATCCACAGAAACAACTGTCTACAACATGCACAGTTTTAAGTGAGCAGCAACCAGAGTCCAGCGCATGGATGGACACTATAGCCCTGTGAAGACAGTAGTGGGCAGCTGCTGGAGGGATGGGCAGAATTCTTCTGATCAAGCACAGACCACAGCTATGCTGCATTTCCCCAACAGGAGTTTTAAAATTCATGTAAATGACCGTGAAAGTCAGAGACAGAGAACATAACTAGAGTTTGCGTCTCATGGTACACATACAAGGATGCTTTTCTTGAGGGATTTGAATCCATGAATCTATTTTGCTGGCTTTTAAATATGGACATACTTCTCTGATAAAAGCCGTCACAATGCAATTTAAAAATATCCTTTTTAAAACAACCACTAGAGAATTTCAATTTTCCCCATGCCCTTTTCACCAAGTTAATTACCTGGCCTCATTATATCGCCACTGATGATGAATGCCACCATCATCTTCCAAAGATCTCACCCACATTACCCACCCCCCTCCCATTTTCAACAGAGCAAAGTGCTTTTAAGGAACAACTTGACCATATTGCAGCTGCCTAGCAAGAAGATACAGGTACGAAATCACTCAATTATGACAACAATAAAGACAGGCATAATATGGCAGGGCAAAGTATTGTCATACTCTGAGGCCTGCAATGACTATGGAAGACATTCATAACCAGATTATCTTTAAGTGCTTATTATGTGACTTAAAGTTGAAATTACCTCTTTCGATTTCCTGTGCCAGTCCTTATTTTCTCCTCCATCTCTCTCTTTCATCTCCTCTTCCGTAATGCCAACTTGGTTGGTGTAAGTAATAGCTCTCCAGTCCCGCGGAGAGTTTGAAATACTTGCTATTTTGGATTCGGTTGCACTGTTTTCCTCCGTTAATGATCTTGATGACCTCCTAGTAAATAAACTTTTTTTTAAGGCTTTTACTCGAAGACTCTCACTATTACTTCCACTGGCATCTGAACAGCACCATTCTGGATTATTCTCCAGTTTGCCTCCATGAGGAGTATTGTGGCACTGAAATATCTGTGGGGAGTTACTCTCATCCGACGCAGCCTCGCTTGTCAAAGAATTGAGATCTATTTGTACGCTGACCTTCTCTGGCTGCTGAATTTTTTGATCCAACTTGCTTAATTTTCCCAGGACTTGGGAGATTTCTTCTCGGACACCTGAGAGAGATTCCAGTTTCTTCTCTATTTCTCCAATCCTCAAAACTAATTTGCAGACACTCGTTTTTAATTCATCATCTGTGTTACTGATATCTGTCCGGACCAGTTTATCCAATTTGTTGCAGGCACTCCCATTGGAGATTTTAGTCAAATTGTGCTCAGGTGAGCTCTCACAGTCCGATTTATGCACCTGAGACAAGGAACCGGTGCTGTTGTAACACGAAGACTGCATCACTCCTGTCGACCCGCTGATGCTCATGTCATCCAAAAACCGGAATATGTCACTGATGTCATCGCTCACGATTTCAGAGTCATCATCTGACTGCTTCAGAGAGTGCCGCTCTCCATACTTGGCTTGCCCTGCTGCACACAAATCCTTGCATTTCTTGTGCTCCAGAACTTGCTGCTCCGTTTGTGTCCCAACACTCATGGTCCTGTCGATGCTTAAGATCTGAACAGAAGTACAATTAATGCTTTTATCCTTAAACTTTTTGACTGGCTCGTGTTTCTCCACTTCTAGAATGGAAGGAATTTCCTTGGGTTTATGTCCATTTGGCTTCACAGCATAGTTTGCCTGCATAATTGATTGTTGATCCTTTGCATTTATGTAGGACTGATGCCTGTCAGCTGAAGGAAAGTTTGGAGATGGGTTGTTTGAACTCTGGTATCGTGGCTTCTCTTCAGACTGCTTCCTATTAAAAAATGATCGTTCGAAGTCAGGTACCTCCTCAGTATTTAGACTCCAGCTTTTAGCTGGCCAGGCAGTTTGCTTGGTTGGTTTTCCAGTCCACTTTTTGGTGTCCTGGGGCCCGAGAACAGTAGTTGGGCCAAAATACGTTGAAGCTTGAAGATCATCTAAACTTTCATGCTTCACACGTCTTTTGTCTGGTATAGGAGAATAAACTGGATTCAAGTACTGGCTGCTGTATGGCATTTCAAAGCTGTGGTTAAAGAAAGCCTGCTTAGAGCTTTCTTTCCTGTTCTGAGGCTCTCTGTGTCCATCTTCTGGCTTTTTGTTGGATGGTATTAAGTTGGGAGATATTGTAATCAGATTATGAAAATCTTCTTTGAATATATTTCTTTTCTGGACACACGACTGCATCACAAATGGCTCGTCATTTGAAATGAAAGTTTCTTTTATGCCTGCAGTTATAGGCAAGGAGTCTTGGTCCGAAATAGATTCATTTTCAATGTTCATGGGGAAGTAGGTACTCTGCATCTCACATGGTGGAGACGTGGCGATGGAGTAGGACGCCAGCGCCTGCAGCCTGTCCAGAGAGGCAGCCCGGCCCTTCATGTCCTTATTAACGCCAAGTAAAAAGTTGGGTTCTGACGAGGGGACAAACTGTTGACAATCTTTGCAGTCCATCTTTCTGCATTTTGAAGACCTTCTGACTGGAAAGCCCCGGTTAAACTCCTGGTCGTTCAGCTCGCAGTTGGGCACGCAGTCTGCCATATTGCAGATTTCCGTGTCAGATCTACAGGACTCAAAGGACTCTTTCTTTTTCACTTTCTGCCTTGCAACTGGAAGTTTCTCCTTGGCCACTCCCCCGTTCATTTGTATGAGGTTGAATATTGTTACTATATCTGCTGCAACCATGATTTTCTTTGATTGCTGATTGTTTACAGTGCATCTCATTTTGTCTTTGAACAAAGTCGCTGGGAAATTAGGATCTAGGCAAGCAGTGTAAAACAGCACGCTTCTGAGCTTGGCCAACTGGGATAAATCAAACCTCGCACACAGGGACTTGCAGAGGTCCTGGTAAGACACAGTATTCTGCTTCGTGTCCAGCTCCTCCAAGATCTTCACCAGGAAGAGAGAGGATTCCTGGTTGGACTCCATGCCTTAAGCGTATTTTGTTGTCTAGCCTGGAAACCACGTTCCACTTCTACAGTAACACACAACAGCAAATAAAAAAGATTGTAAGTCACCCACAGATAATATTCAGGACTTCGTAATTCAGCCACAGGTGGGACCTGACTCCCCAGCCATACAGCCCAGGGCTTGTTTGCACAACCTATCCTCACATTTTCGTACTCCAGGCTGTAATCCTAGCATCAATCAAATCAATACTTAAATAGAACCAGGATTTCATCCAAGGAGACTCATTTATGTCAAGTGTCTACTAAAGTGAGCAAGTGAATAAACAACAGAAGCTTTGGAGGGGCTGAACTAACAGCGGATAGACAATCCCAGCCTCCTTGCTATGGGGCTTTCACAGAATTTCTTACCAACTCGTGAGAGGCTGAAAGTACAGACACGTCAAATTGTTTGGCAATAATTCTATCCCCAGCCTAACCAGAGATGACCTACCACACCACGACAACCCCAGCTGTTTTCATTTCCAACTGCAAACGCCTCTCAGGAAGATTTTCTGAGAATAAACTTCTGACATGTTTTTAGAAGTTATGTGAGCACATAATTACCATCTTGCTTATTTAAAAACCTTATTTTTATTTTCTCCTCTACTCTGAATTACCTCTTCTGGATACCATGATGCTTTTTCCAGAAATAACTTTTCCTAAGTTTATTACTCAGGAATAGAAAATCTTCCTGGTCCCATGTGAAAAATCTTTGAACCATATTTCTGCTGTAAAGTGCAAAACGTAGAAAAGAGCAGAAAGAGTTAAGCAAAAAAAAAAAAAAAAAAAGAAAAATCCCACTGCATCTTGAAACCAATCCAGCAGATGCCAGAGGGCTGGCTGCCAATCAGGGTGGATTTGAAGTCTGAGAAATATCAAGGACAGAGAACATCCTCTTCAGTGATGTGCTCCCAGAGAAGCCCGGGGAGTGCAGCTCCATTCACCAGCCCAAAATGATAGGGCAGAGGTGGAGAGTAAAGGCTGCACATTTATGTGGATAACAAGAATAGCTCGAGCAAGCACAGCTAATGCTAGCAAACATCTTGGGAAGGATATAAACCCCTGTGCTTTCAGAGCTGAAATCAATCTCTAGCTATTATGGATTAGGAAAGGATGTTGATGGGGGGCAGATTATTGTTCACCTACCTACTGTGAATATCCTCGTCAGTGTCTCTGCTGTGGGCTACTAGGAGAAACAGAGCACAGGATGATGCAGTCTGCCAATTCCTATGTTTGGTCACTTTGTCATTGCTATTTGTACTGATAGGAATGACAAAAAGATCTTCCCTTCCCCAAAAAGGTATAGTGTCTTCCCCCATTCACTCCCACCCTTAGAGGACCCCTGGAATTAGCCTCTCCATCAAGTGTAGAATAACCACCCAAATGGCAAAGCACAGAAGTCAGGCTTGCAAGGTTTTTTATTACTCATTTAAAAAGTCAGCTCGCAGCCCAAACCCTCAGCACTCCTGAGCACCACTCCAGCAATACAGAGGTCCTGTTCCCTCTCTTGTAGCCTTTCATCTTGCCCTGACGTTACACACCAGTGAGCGTTATCAGTGTAGGAAGCCAACGTACATCAGCTTTCATAGCAAACACCACAGCAGCATCTTCCAGAGTGGGGAAAAAAAAACCTGCCGGGTTGCTCATTAGAACATAAAACAATTCTCCAAACAACGACTTGGCTGTTTATTTAAGTACCATCTTTCTGCTGCGTATGATCAGAAGTTGAACGGCAGCAACGTGAATGTATTTTGGTGATCGTAAACACTACTCTCAGAAACCAATGGCTACAGGGATTTTCCAACACCTCCGCTGCATGCGTGTTTGCTTTTAAAGCTCGTGTATTATGCATAGCAGCACAACTCTTCTGTTAACTGACAAAAGAGCCCAAATGTTATACCGCTCAGTGCTTGGCTGCAGAAAGTAAGGCTAAACACTGGAGGAGGATGCTCGTGTCTGTGCCTCTCCCTTCTTTTTATGAAGTGTACACTCAGAGGCACAGCCTATTTAACAGCCTGCCTTTGTATTTCTGTGACATAGCACAATTAGAAAGTGAAGCTCCCAATCTAGGTCCAAATTCCTCTGTCTGCCACCAAAGCCACCAAGGACTCCCAGAGGAAACTTCACATGTGGGGCTCAGAGACTGGCCTTGCAAGTCAATTTTCTGCATGTTGTAAGTCTGCCATTTGGGCAAGAGTGGGAATCTGTCTTTTTGCCACCTCCAGGCTGAATAGTTGCTTTTGCAGGTATCTCCTGTCATTTTTATCTTCACAGCTTCTCGCAAAACCTCACCTGGATATGCATTTTCACAGCCTGATACACGCTCTACGCACTGCCTGTGCTGGCCTGCCAGCGCCCTGCTTTCTCCCCACTCACACTCCTGCTAAAATACACAAGCAGCCAGTTTGCAAGAACATATTTCTTAAAACTGTCAAGCCATTTTTTCCTGCCATCCTGTCTTGACTCTCATCCCTGTGAGAGAGTGCAGGATTCCTGATTATTTTTTTGTTTTGTACTGAGTCATTTTTAGGCTATCCCTCCCATCAGAGGGTTTAACTTCAATTCAGGTTTCCAAAGCCTATGAATCTAGCCAAATCTAGGTGCAGCCTGATTTTTAAAGGTGCTAAGTGCTGACAAATTCAGAAAGTTCAGTGGAAGCCCTGCATACCCCCAAATCCCACATTGCCTTTATTTAGCACCAACAAGGAACCTTGGTTTGGGGACTCTAGTCCACCCCCAAGCAGTAAGGCAGCAGCACTGAAGTGCAGACCCCAAGCAGAAGAGCTCTGCTAGACCTGGTTTAGCTCAGTCTGGGACCCTCTGCTCCCAGATCCAAGCCTGGGATGTGGCAGTCAGCTGTAAAGTAGTGAGGGGACAGGGAGGTGACAGAGGCTTTAAGACAAAGGTGATCAGGAGTGAGATGAGATTGCTGTGGTTGGAATTTGGCCAATTTGCTCAACTGAGGTTCAGCTACGGGAGGTGGGAATTGAAAAGAGAAGTTGCAAAATCAGATGCAGGTCTTGAGGAAAAGCGAGCTAGCTTGGAGTTGGAATAACTTCCTCTTCCACCCCTTGGCTGTTCACAAACAGCTTTCTGGTGTGAGTGCACAGCAGCAAAAGGTACCATTGGGTTTCAGCCTGAGTATGGAAATGGTTCTCCCTTGCACCAGAGCATGCAAAACATTGCTAGTGGAGCTCACAACAGATTCACGCTGTGAAAAATAGGATGTATTGCCTCAAAAGGGCAATACAAAAGGCTCTTGAAATCCTGTTTCCTGGGTGAGGGATGTAAAAACCCAGTGCCAAAGTTTTTAGTGGCAAATTAAGCTCCCCTGTCTCTTGTCAAGCCTCCTAACAGCCTGCGACAGAGACAGGTGCCTCTTGGCACGTCACCCCAGGAGCTGCCACATCTCAGGTGCCAAGCACTTGGCCGTGAACCATCTCAGCTGTTACGTCCACGTTCATTCATTAGCTCTCAAAGCAGGACCAGAATAGACCTGGACACAGCACATAAATGCAAAGCTCCGAAATGAGCACAGGAAGACCTTTTCAAGAGGGTACAGGGTCACAAATCAGTCAAAAGCAGCAAAGTGAATGAAAGCACCCACAGCAAAAGCAGCAGCACAGGGCTTCCTTGGATGACCTCAATTCCACCAACGTCCTCATGACTTACCTTCACTACTAGCAGCCACATGCACCTTCTAAACCACCCCCAAACTGACTTTGGTCTCCAGAGACACGGAGCTGACCACACGCAGGGACAGGATCTAGCTTATTTTCCTTAAACAAGATGGTCTCTGATCAAAGGAGCCACTTAACATTTCATCTTTAATGGTTTTTGTTATATTAACGCTGGGAGGGTCGCTTTGACTCAGCTTCCTAAGATTGGACATTCTCCACTCTAATAGCACAATTATATCCCAGCATGGACTTGTACAGCATCATATTGCACAGCGAGTCGATGGGGTCTGACTCTCCTTGCACACAGATGAGCTCCAGGCTTACCGCAAATCAATGTCTTCTTGCCCTGCACCAAGAGCAATGAACTGAGCTCTCATCTTACCACTAACCCTCTATCTCAGCCCCTGGAGGAGAAGACCAAGAGCATTAGTTGCAATCTCCATCCCTCGTGGTGCTTTCTGCTGCACAAAGGGAATATGCTATTCTAGCTTCTGGTATCTTTAGGAATCGAGCCTCCATAAGACCTCTCCCTTGTGGTCCTCCAGACCAGGGGAACCCGTGTACTCTTTCACTCTTAATTCCCCACAGAAAAGCAAGAATGCACTTTTCCTCCTCACCACCTCCCAAATCAGCACCGGGGTGGGCAGTTCCCCTCACCTCCTGACTACCCTATATATCCACCACGCAGAAATTCATTAAATCAGTACTGCTCCCCAGTTGCCCTGGTTGCTTTCTGACATTGCACCTTCAGCCCAAACTCTGCCCCACTGGGTGGGCTGAGGGCAGCACACATCAGGACAGACAATTCCCAGCACAGCATTCAAGACAAAGTCGCACCACTAGACTTCCAGCAGCAGGGAGGCAATGTCCCTTGCACAAACCTGAACCGTGGCCACTGGCAGATGGACCATGTTATCTTCGTCTGTTATTTCCTCCTTTATTTCCTTCCCTGTTCTTGGTGCCTCTGCTATTTCCTCTCCCCGCTTCCCCATATCCGTGGCATGTGCAGCTAATGCACAGATGTGGTCCCTGGAGTCATCATTTCCCTCTCCCTTCGATTTGCCTGCCAAGAGGAAAACAGCATCCTTGTTTTGCCTTCTCCCCCCTCCCCCGGTGACTAACGGGCCACCCTATAATACCATTACAGCGATGACAGGCAGAGCGAGCGATCCTCGCATAAATTCCCCCAGAAAGAGCCAGCTACTCCAGTGCAGGAGAACATTAATATAGAGCCTGTAATACGCTGGTTTACTATTAACTTGAGCTCATAAATCTTTCAACCTGTCTTCCCAGCACCAGATACTATAAAACAAGGCAGGCAATGCGCGCCTCGCATGAGACATGTAACGCATCGAGATGGAATTCGGTTTCTGTTTTCTCCCATACACACAAATACAGTTCCCTGTCAAAACATTCAGGAATTTTTGACAAACGAATAGGTATCTCAAGCCCCGGCTGGCTTCTACCGCGCACACACACAGGAGAAGGCACTCAGGGAAACAATGCCCGTTTCCACACACCTTATCCCTCCTCCTCCCCCTGCCTTCTGCTGCTCATTAAAAAGAAAACTAAAAAGCACACTTTGGAGCCCTGCCCGCGCAATGGCAAGCACTTCTCTCCACCTTTCATTGAAGAGGAAAGTCCTCCAGAGCAGCCCGACCCAGGCAGCCTCCTCTGGACCCTCTGCTCGGCTGTGCAGGAGGAGGGGTGGGCTCTGGTCCCCAGGGCCGGTAGGAGATGCCTGCTGGCTCCCTGCCTCGCTGGTGTGATTTTTATCCGCTCCTCCAGAGCTGGAGAAGATGAATGCCTGCAACCTGGGAGCTCTCGAACACCCGCTCTTGCCGGCAGCTCGCTGTTGTTCTGCACAGGAAAAACACACTTTGCACCCTCCCAGGCATCCCACCACCAACTGCACCCACAGTTCACCCGGAGCTTCACTGGGGGCCAGCACTAGAAGAAGTTGCTATTTTCTGGTTCTTATCTTGCGTGAATAAGCCTTGGAAAAACCATTATTTACAAACTGAGCTCCTTGACAGAAGCAGGCTCTGCTGTAAAAGGGCTCTGCATAACACTTCAGCCTCCCGCACCCCCCAGAATTCAGCAGTTTTTAAGGGCTCCCAGTGCATACATTACGAGGGAACTTGTGGATAAAGGCAGAGTGCCCTCACAGCCATCTCAGGGATCAAGTCAAACAAGGTTTGCCATTGATTTTTCTTGCACAGTAACATTAGGTTGATTATTTGCACTGTTCAGTTATGCAATCCAGGTTAAGGTATCTATATGATCTAGAAAAGTGCAAACAATCATTCTAAAACTGTGCAATAAATTACTTGAATTATTACTGCATCATAAGATCCTGGTTATTCTTTGCCAACTATTGGCCCATGAAAACGCACAAATACCATCCTCTCAATACGTTATTAGAGCACATCCAAGTCACGTTTTTCCCAAAAAACATAAGGAGATATCATTGCAAACACTGAGCAATAGATGCAAAAAAGTCTAATCGAGTTAAATGTGAACAATTTATTCCACCTATGGGCAACCTGCCTTTTTTAGATGGCAAACCCATAACAACCCTACTACCACCCCGAACCTGACTCTACACAGACCAGATTCCTCACCCGGGTGGCTCTGGCTTCCCTGGTCCACATCCCCAGTGCTCCTCAACCCTCCAGGCTCCCCGCTTCCAGCTTGGGGGCCCCGGGGCCCAGACTGGGAGTCCCCCAATTGCTCCCCTCCAGCTGCCCAGGGGCAGATGCAGCTGTGCGGGACTGAAGTGGAGCTGCCAAAGTCACAGATGGAGTTTCAAGATTTTTGAGTGTGTCGTTCCCCCCCCTCCCTGCCCCCCACCTTTCCCCGGGAGCCTGATATAGAGGTGAGACCCCAGGTCACCCAGCGGGGATCAAAGGTGCTGGGGTGGGGGGTCTCTCAACTGCACTCACCCACCAGCCCCCAATCCGGCGTTGGGGTAGCTGGTGCTGAAGCCCCTTCCCCGCCACCCAGANCGGCAGCCGCCGGCAGCGGGGCTCGGCAGCCCGCAGGGACTGTGCGGGGTGGGGGACCCGGGCTTCGGCTTCTCGTACATTATTATTGCATTATTTTTATTATTATTGTTATNGAGGAGGAGGAGGAGGAAGAGCCCGAGCCTGAAGCCCCAGCAGGATGCCATAGCGCCGGGCTGCGCTGACAAAGGCGGCAGCAGGTTGGCATGGGAGGAGGGAGGAGAGGGGAGGGANCGACTCCCTCCGACTTGGGGTGGGCAGCAGCGCTGGCCCCTGCCGCACTGTCAGCCCCGTTGTCTCCCCCTGTCCTGCACCCCAAATCCAAGCAGAGGGTGATAGCTCACCCTCAGCCCAGTGCAAAGGCATGCAGGGGAGGGGGATGCCCAGCATGAAAGGGACCCTTCTTCCCACTTGGGGACACAGCACCCCAGTGCCACCCCTGCACGCCCACTGCCCTTGGGGTCCAAAGGCCACTGATGCACAGGCTGGATGGCTGCCCCTTGTACCTGACCTCCTGTTGGGACAGTGGTACCCCACCTTCCCATATCCGGGTGAGTCATGACCCTTGCAGGGATGAGGTCTGGTGGTGTGGGACACCAGTGTGAGGTGGGAGACCCCACCTCGGGTGTGCTGCCATTCATGTGCCCGTCCAGACAGGCAAAATCTTACCTTAGATCCAGAGCATTGCTCCTTCCCTTGCTGATGGTTGGCTTGCCAACGCCACCCAGAAAATATTGCAGAGAGTTTTTAATAGAGGTGTTGCTGGGTGAATAAAGCAGTAAGATGTCAAAGGCTTGACTTCTCATCTCATTAGCACTGTTTGGGAAGTGGACTATTGGCTTTTCTGTCCTAGATGAACCAATTCAAAAGGTTGTAGGCACAAACATGTCATGGCCATCAGACCACTGTTTTACTCACTCTGACAACCTTGGGAAGAGACCTCTCTGCTTTCCTGGGAGAAACAAGGGGTCAGGAAGGAGTCTTGGTCTGAAACTCGCTGATGTGCAAGCCCTTCCACTGACTTTGAAAAATATTTTATGTGATTCAGTGTATATATAATATCTGTAAAGACACTTAATGCACACAGCAGCTAATACAAAAAGAGAAGATAAACATGTATCTTTGCAAATAGAAGAAAACATGTTTATACTGCATTTATTCTTGCCACTACATAACAGCATTGAAAGAGGCAGTGTCCTTGGGCCCCATTTTCCACACTTTTGTCAAGATTGTTTTATGCTATAAGTAGCCATTTACACACAAATCGCATGGCTAGATGATTTCAGCCCTATACCACTTCCTGTAGAGCATGCCTTCAGGTCATCAGAAGGGGCAGAAAAGCTCTCTGTAACCTTCAGAACTGCAAACACTAGAGAAAAAGTAGACAACATTTCTTAACACTAGTCCAGGTCTAGTTGATTCTAATTGGTTTCCTCCAGGTTCTGATAGGTTTCCAGAGCCAGCTCCCACAGCAAAAGCCGGTGCTGTGGGAAACTAAGGGGCATAATAAAAATAATATGAGATTGATAAGGCATTCCTTGATTATACAAAAGGATGACTTCCAGTGATTGACTGGAAGTCCCCAAATGCATAATCCTGAACTTCTCCTGGGAGGAAAAAGGATCATAGAGCTGAAATGGTTGTGTATCAGCCAGTGCTCCCTTGGCACACGGTCCTGGTGTGTGCTTCCTGGCCCCAGTTGTAGCTGTGGAATGAAACTCCCTCCTGTAAAAGCCTGGCGAGAATTTGCAGCAACCTCAAAGCTCAAGGCTTTGGTGAAAGGGATGCTTTTACACACACACCTATTGCTTCCCCATTGCATGCAGCATACATATTTCATGCAGAACATTGTTCCCTCAGCCCCAAATCTCTCAAATCAAAGTGCATGGGGAGAAGCCATGCCCCAAAGCCAGGCTGCACCCAGAGGAAATTTGGATGACTTTGTCTTTTTCTTTCCTCGCTTCCTCCTCAGCGTGCAGAAATTACATTTAATTGATGGCAAGGGTTTCATTAGCTTTTTGTGGGCTGTGACTAGTAGCATATAATTAGAAATCACCTATAAAAATTGGTTAGAAACAGTTAAACACGGTGTAGATTCATCAAGACAAGATGCTGATTTTTTACAAAAAGGCACTGGGTGGTGTGTCCCAAGCTGAAGGTGATGCTCAGGAGGTGTTGCGGCGTGAAATAGTGCCTGTGGCTGGCCCACCTTGAGGCCAGGGAAAACCTTTCTGAGCAGTCTGGGGTGCTGTAGGTCCACAGTGAAAACTCCTCTTCCCTTGCTTTTCCATCTGGACTCCAGCTCTAGCCCCCTCCCCGGGCCAGGTTTGACAGCAGCCTCAGTAGGAGCTTCCGTCCAAGGGAAGAGCACCAGATCAGCTCTCCCTGTCCCCATTCCCCATCTAATTTTAGAACCATCATCTCCTGTTTCCCCTCCCCACCTTTCCTTGATGTCTCTGCTTTGTTCTCCACTTTTCTTCTACCTTTCATCTCCTCTTTCCTTCAGTGGCTGGCACATTTACCTTGTCTGGCTCCTCCTTAGCCTCCACCTTCCCCGCCCTCCTTCCAAATAAAGTGGATGACCCACTGGACGTAGGAGATGTCTCCTCGAGCCAGGGCTGTCCAGGACTCTGCACACCCACCTTTCCCAGCTTGTCTGGCATCACAGTGCTGCAGAAACTGTGCCCAGCTCCTCACAGTCTCTTCCCCATGTAGCATAGCCCTACATATATTAAGATATTTCAGCCCAATTTGCTTGCCAAGACCAGAGCATGTTCCTCATTCATATGTGATGCTAATCCCATCTACACAGAAATGAACACATTACCATTGTCTTGCCCTCTCTCACAGCTTGCTGTTTGTGCACAGGAATAGCTCCACAGGGGATGGAAACACTGAAGCTGATGGATGCTGAAGGAGAAGCTCATGTTGAGGGCAAGGTCTAGGAAAGAAAAGCTGACTTTCATCACTGCAATGCCTGCTAGCAATTTCTCTGAAACTTTCTGGCTCCCTCTCCACTTTGATAACTCCCAAGGGGAAAAAAGTTTTTTCCCACTCGTATCTTGTCCACACTCTCTTGCAAAATTTTCTTTCAGCCGCTACCACTGTAGAGTGACATGCATCCAGCGAATCAACATAAACCACAGCAAGGCTGGGCTCAGGGCTCTGGCTTTGCCTTGTCTCGTGCAATGTGGCTGTAGCACCACACAGCTGTTACATGCTCTACCTTGCAAAGACTTATAAAGTGATTACCTTAAACCAAGCTGCTTGTCCCATTGACAGCAAAGGGACTGGCACAAGGGCTCGTTTTAAAGCATTAAGTAGTTCTTTATGCAGCAAGAATTTTCTTCACCTTCCTTATTGCAACCTCTGGACAGATTTGTGCCATTAGAAAAACCAGAGCTCAACATATCAAACCCTTTCAGCCAACCTGGTGCTTTAGCTGCTCTCAGGAACCCCTAAATCATTTCCTGATTAATCTCTTTTACTGAAAGATAATAGAAAACAAATTTCAACTGGGATATGACCATACCTAGCACCTTCTTCAGCATGTTCTTCAGATGTTTCTTAAGCAGCTAGCAGCAGTCAAACAGTATTAAAATATAGAAAAAAACAGTCCTTCGCCAATATAGCTTATAGTGCAGACTGGTTTATATGTGCCAGTGTGCCAATAGCAAGTCCCTAGTCTCCTCTGGATTTGCTTTTAAGAGAAAACCTAAAGCCCAAAGCATAGCCCTATGTTGGAAGTACAAGCAGTTACACTCCAGCTAGACAAGCTTTTCTGAGCCTGTTGTGCTCCCTGAAGTGTTTAACTGGGATTTGGGACAGCAAAGCAACCCCGGGGTAAACAGCCAGACAACCCAGGACACTGCTTTTCCCCTGTCACAATTTGGGTGAAAAATCAGCTTCTCTCCTGGACTAAAGACAAATACCAAAACTTTCTGCATCGTTAAATAGCACTTAGCAATATGTAGCCTGCAGATTGCTATTTTTATCAAGTACTCTGTGTTTGCACTTCCTCTGAAATCTCAGTAGGGTATCAAGATTGCTGAAGCTGGCTTCTGCGGCCAGCGTGCACGCAGGCTATGCCTGGAAAGATGCATCTCTGAGTTGGCAGGGGTTATCAGTGAGTGATTGATAATGGGCAAACTTCTTGTTCAGCTAAACGGGCTTTGGCACAGGATCACTTGAAATATAACAACCACCAAAAAAAAAAAAAATCAGTCTGTTGAAAAGCATCCACCCATACCAGATGTGCTGACTGGAGAATATGCCGAATTCCTCAAAGCAGTAGACTTGACAGCAGTCCTAGGCAGAAGTGATTTTTTTCCCCCACTATATTTACAAACAAAGAGAAAATTAACTGTGGAGTAGTATGGATAAGATGAAATATTTTTGTGAATATCAGTCTAAATTCTTTAATGAGTTTCCCTCTGCTGTGTTGAACTACTTTCCAGTGGGCGTGGGAACAACTGGCTTTTATTGGCACTAGTGCCTATGAGAAATAACCCCCCCATACTGCATCTTCGAGCATTTGCAAAATGCACTTTTAAGACCATGTAGAAACCCACTGATGATTAAAGTAGTCACAGGCTAATCCAACAGAGAGAAGAAACTTTCTATTTAAGCTTGTTTAACCAGCTGAAGCAGACCCAGAAGAATTATTTATATTCATCACCAATATTTTTATAAATGAGCCTCCACTTGGGCTTTTCAGTTTGGGTCTTTTTAAACACATTGTTAACAAAGAGCAAAAGGGGCAAGATTCAGCCACTTCTCAGGCAGGCAGTAGCACTGACAAGCTCCTGTTCTGGAGCGAACATGCCCAAAAGCACAGGCGTAACAGATTTTAGATCAAAAGTGGGGAAAAAATACTACTAATGAGGGGCTGCTTTTCTCTTGAAGCCCCTAGAAGGGAGCAAGCATCTTGCCAAGTGCTGGAAGGCTGCACAGATGGAGTCAGTGTGGCTCATGGTTACCTGCACTCAGACATCGCCCTGGCTGTTTAGGCACTGCCTCCTCTTGATCTGACGGGTGACGGCAGCAGCAAGCGTTGACAGGTGACCACCTGTCTACTTTGCAAGGTTGCTTCGACCACAGCTCAGCAACAGGCTGTGTAGGTTCTCAGGTCAGGGCTGGAGGCACATTTGTTCCATGTGAGCTCTTGGGTAGGTGTTACCTTCCATACCGAGTCCCAGAGAGGAGAAGGTATTTCCAAGTTGTGCGAAGTACGTGCTGATTTCTTGCATGTTCAGGTGAATTTTCAGTGCAATCTGTCTCTCTGTTGGTTACTGGCTCATCCCCAGCTCTTGCCCATCAAGCTTATCTCCAGGAAAATCAAAATAACCTTCCCACGAGGTTAAAACCTGAAGGAAGATATTTCACCTCCAGCAATGATCTACACTGGAGGGTGGCACAGCCCTGCCTCCCTTCTGTCTTTAGCCCTTGCACCACTTCCATGACCGTGACCTGACCAAACACCCACTGAAAACCAGAGACTTTCCAGTCGTATCGACGGATGTCAGATTGCGCTCCCTGGCACTTAGGTTAAACAGTCTTCATATTCCTGTGGTCACCAAGGAATTCACAAAAATCCTTAGCTTTTACCACCCTGAGTAATTATTTATTGGGACGGCCTTTTTATAGAATCCCCTTAAAACATCCATCCAGATTTTAAGGCCAGTAGAGACTGTTAGCTCATCAGTCTGCAGAATAACGTAGCCCATAGCATTTCACTCAATAACTGCTGTGTTTAGCTCAGCAGTTAACATTTGATTAAAACACATCTTCCAGAAAAGCTTGCAGTCTCCACTGAAGACATCAAGGAATGAAGAAACTCATTGCCGTCAGTATTTTGTCTAGTGCTTGATCCCATCTCTTGGGTTTAATAGTGAAACATATTTACTGCAAAATATCCCGGGCACCTTTGGTCACCTCTGGACACTCCGCTTGGGAGCACCAACATCTGAAGGCATCATCCATGCTCAGCATCCTCTCAGGTTTGCATCCCCCACAGCATCAACACTGTGTGTCTTACAGGAAAATTCCTGGCTCTGTCCTGCAGGATGGAGCCATTCGTTCTCAGCTCAGCCTTGCATTCTGGAAAATGAAGGAAGAGTCTTTGCAAATCACGGCTGAGCGAAAGTACAAATTCTCATTTCTGCCAGGCAGGCCCAGAGAAAGCAACCATTGCTGTAATGTACAGGTTTAGTTATGAATCATTTCCCAGCAGATCAAAAATTGCACCTTTTTGCCTTTTGCCCTCTCAGTATTGCTTTCTTGCTTGTTCTAATCTCTAGTTTCCCACGTCCTCTGTCAGTTTTGCTGCAGGAAACTGTATCTCATCAGGAGAGCAGCCCTAGGTCCAGCCTGCTCATGTATGATGGTGTGCAGGAATGCACCTCCACTTAACCTTGGGCTTCATTGGCTCTGCTTTTATTTATCTCTATTTCCTGGACCTTCACCATGGGCATAAAGATCACGTATCAACCAGATGCTCCAAGGCTTTCACGGATTAAGCAATATGTTCTGGCTGAGCCCGTGCAAAGTGGAGAGTCAAAAGGGAAGGCAACTGCTGTGCAGGGGCCAAGGTCAGCTTCCCTGGGAGGGGACCTTCTCCTGACCTCCCACATAGCAGGTCTGTGTGGGGCAATTTATGGAAGCACTAAAGGAGCTCTTTCACATGTTTTGTCCCAAATCTCTAAACTGTTCACTGTTCCTAGTATCCTTTCCTCTGAGCCGCATTTGTCTGCCTTAAAATTCTGTGCTTCAAAAGTAGACAGTAGGTCAGAACATCTCTATGGGTAAGCCATTTCTTGCTGGCTTCTTCAGGCCATCTTGTACCTTGATCTGGTGCAAAATTCACCGGCTGAAAACCAAAAATCCAGGCAGCAGCACACATCAGGCTTTGTCTTTGGGCTTGCCTGGGGTTAAATCACTCGATTTGAAATTGTCAGCGGAAAGCCTATCGATCTCAGCAGCCCTGGGATCTCTCCAATAGCCGGTAAGACTGGAGCAGCCGGTGTGACACCGTCTGACTGCTGTTAGAGAATAAGCAGACAGTGTCTTTGTGAATTCACATTCTCCTGTATTCCTTCCCCCTGTGTCACAGCCCTGTAGCAGGTCACTGGATCATTCACGTGAGGTATTGCATGATATAATAGGATGCATCATAACAAGATGCCTTTATAGCCGGAAAGTCGTGCTTCCTCCTGCTGGGAAGGAGGGCAGATGAAAGACAGATGGATAGCAATAACTTAAATTACATTATGAAGACAGTGAACTGCTTGTGACACATCCTGCACAAAGCTCTTTAGCCACAACAAATAGATTGAAACCTTTCTAGCATTTAATCATTTCTCCCATTGACTATGGGCAGGTCGTAGAGAAAAAGAATCTCTCTTCCCTCTACGTCTCTATTGAATTTAATTAGGTTTGCAAGGTTCGCTCCCTGGGTGAGTTATTCTAACTCCTTACACTTTCCCTGCAACGTCTGGGGGATTATACGCATGTTGAAGCCTAGCTCTTCCATAATTGCTTTATCAATAGGGACCATGTAGAACCACATTTTACATGACAGTTTTGACACATTTTGTTTAACACACAGGAAATATATAATACTTACGGGGATCGCTCTTCTGCTCTGTACCAGGGAAGAGCCATGATGCATGCGTCCTGTCTGACCTGCTTGGGTGCATTAAATCCAGGAGGACTCAGGAAAGTCTTGACAGGAGATACAGAGAGAAGTCCAAGGAGCAACATCCCAGGGAAGGCACAACACCTGCCTTGTGCCAAGCAGCCACATCTATTCACAACTGGGCTGGAGCTGAGCAGGGTCACTCAGAGCAAGAAGATAGCAAGAACAAGTGAAGCATGACTCCTGATGCCAACTTCTAGGAACTAAGTTTCAAGGTCAATCCTGCCATTCATCCTGTTTTCAGCTCCCAGGTGAAGCTGGGAAGGATGGCGGTGCAGCTACTGCCTCCCACCTCTCTGCATAGGAAGGGATCAGGGCTCGCACTGCTCTCCCCTCTCATCCTTACCTGAAATGCCCTTGAAATGTTTTTTGAGGTGGCTTCTCTCATTGCCACCATTGAACACTTACATATAGCCCAGCCAGAACTTGCATGACAAAATTTTTTAAGTATCTTCATTGCATTTAACACTTAATGCAGAAAGCCAGAAAAGATGGTATGGGAGACCTTATTCTTTCAGTATCAGTACCATAAACTTCATCATCACCAAGTATTACCAAAGGTCAAGAGATAAAAAGGATTTTGAAAGTCTCTTGTGGACAATGATACTATCTAGAGTTGATAAGCACCAGAAGCACAGATGAGTTTTGAGAGGTGTCCAAAGGTAGAGAGGGGGACATAGATGTACAAAAGCAGTGATGAGACAAGTTTAGTTTCCGACAGTGACTGGTTGATTTTGTTCTGCTCTTTCATGACTTACGCTGACTTCACTTTGGAGGCACTACAGTGGGGTTTTTTCTTAGATGAAAATTAAGCCATGAAAAGGCATTTCTGCAGTTTTCCCTAAAATGTCTGTGGCTGGCCCTCCTGGTGACAAGATCTTGCGTTGGAGAGATCCTTTTGATCCAAACTGCTGTGGCAATGCCCCTGCTTCTGTGCTCCAGCAGGGCATGCCAGGCTCTGCAGTGAAGGATAAGGAGGTAATTGATCCCACAGAGGAAAAGAAAGAGCCCGAGGCGAGAGACAGACACACAAACTGCAAGAATGCAGCGTTTATGTTTTTACCTAAATCAATAGTAACTTGGAGAAGCTGCTGTAGCTGCGGGCTCTTAGTTAAGACTGTGGGTGAGTCTCAGATCTGGAGAAGGGTTTGGCAATTCCTGTATGCAAGAAGGTACCTGCAAACTGTGCGTGAAAGGGGAAGCAAAGTTGAGATAACCAAAGTCACCAGGAACTAGCTACACTTGCAAACAGGCACAGGGGGTAGCAGGCAATCTTCCTGCTCCAAAGACCTGCCACCCTGGGGGTATGTATATGTAGGTTGAGAACCATCAGATCATTTCACACGAGACAGTAGAGATGTTTTTCAGGACAAGTTTTCCTGATCTAGGCTGGCTTCAAAGAGACAGATCAGGCACCCATCAGCTCCCCAAGCGCTCTGTTCACCTGGAGATCATTTATTTTGGCTCCAGTGGCAAGTAGCAATACGTGAATTTATCATGGTCAGATAAACACTAATAAAATGTCCCAAGTTAGAGCAATAGCGATTTTTCTGTCAAACCCAAACCGAATAAAAAATAAACAGCAAAATTTCATTTTCTGCTCTGGAGCTGGACAGACCAAAGTGTAGAAAAGCAAGAAGAACAAACAACATGAATTCTTTACAAATAGTTTCCTCTCTTCTAACTGTATTTCCCATCTAACTTGACTTTCAGTATGGCTTGTGGAGGTAACAGCTATTGATCTACAACTATTTTGATGAGAAGAGGTGCTGCAGAAGCAGCAGAAATCTCATCAGGTCGTTGTCAGCTAATCTGACCACGCAGTAAGGGAGCAAACAATTAACACCAAGCACCAGCTGCTGGGCTCATCATTATCCAGCAAGTATAAGGTCCTCTGAGGACTTGAATTCATGTCTGGGTCCCACTCATAAGATAAAAGCCACACCTGAGTAACGTATGCATGCAGAGCTGATTTCACGGAGTACAGAAATACAAGCGCAGGACCTGCACACATGTTTTCCATTGACTGGAGCGTACAATGTCTTATTTATCACGAGGCAATTGATGGCTAAAGGCACCCAGCAAACTCATAAAAGCATTAGTTTGTATTTGTTGTTCACATTCAGAGATGTTATACATCAAGAAGGTCAATGTTTCCCAACTAATTCAATTATAACACAGCCATCTATCATACTAGTTCAGTTAATTCCATGATAGCTTGCAGTTTTCGGAGAATGACAGAAGTTGCAGTGTCCATAGAGGATATTCCACTTTAACGACAAACCTCCTTGTGATAATAGAGCTCATTGCAGACCTTTCTGCAGTCATTCTTTACCAACTGCTTTGTATAATATCTGAACTAGAAGTTTTTGCAGATGGCAGGGTGGTTAAATGCATGGAGAGACAGTGCTGCCGATACAGAGCTTGAAAAATGAGAGTCTCCAAGGATGTTTTATTCACCCGCATTTGTTATTAAAGGCATGGTGACTGGGATTCATTTGTTGGTATTTTTTCAATAGATTTCATTAAAGAAAGAACCAGCACCCTCCCTGTACTGGTTTGGAAATCTGGATGTAAGATAGCTACAAGGCAAGGATTTCTTCAATAAATCTGTGCAATCAGATAGAATAAGAAAATATGATATTCCAATTTATTAATTTTTTTTTGAAGTGCAGACAAGCAATCTGGACAGCTACAGGCTCTTTAGTCTGATTTCACAAGCAAGTGAGACTTTTTAATACATGTTGAAGGAAAGGCTTTGGAAGCAAATGGTGACAGGAGAAAATGCACCAAGACAAATCACAGCCAGCTACGCCATTATCTTTCTCTGATAAAAATACTAATTTTTTTAAAGCGGTGCATATAACCTATCCAGACTTCTGCAAAACCAGCAACATGGAAAATGAAGTTCATTGGAAATGATGTGGATTAATTCACGACTCCTAGCTAGTTCCCCACCCACCCTGTAGGAGAGATGCTGATGTACTGTTTCAAAAGGAGGAGGAGCAGGCTGGGTAGAGGAATTCCCAGAGGAATTCCTCCAGGAGAGGGACCCACTTCAGTTACTATTTTCATTAATTACCCCTAGAGAGAGCAGAATAGCACTGAAGCTTTCAGTGGTGCTAGACAGAAAGCTGGGAAACATTCCTAGAAAAAACCTGAATATTGCACAGACAGAACGCCAAAGGGATGGGTCTAACGCAAGCAAAAACAAATTGATGATTCTGTACTTAAGGACCAGCAAGAACATCTGTGAGCTCATCAGCTGGTAGCAAGGGGAGAAGAGAAGCATTAGTCCAACACAGGATGTTTATGGGTGTTTGGCACACAGTGTCTATAAAAAAGCCAAGATAAGGCAATGAGTAGCTCTGCACACACATACTGCTCAGGGGTGTCAACACGTTTATAGGGCACAGACCAAGATAAGCATCAATGGGAAGGACAAGGACAACCTCGCTGGGAATATTCTGCTCCATGCAGTCTCCTGTGCTTGGCAATGTCCAATTCAAAGCAAGAAGTAACTGGGATGAGCCGGTGTTTTAAGAGGAGACTGTACAAGCCGCTTCATTTAGCCTTGCAAAATGAAGCCTGAGAGGGGCTGTGATTATTTTCTATAAATACATCAAGGGGGTAAACACAAGGGAGAGAGAAGAGCTATTTAAGCCAAGGAAGAATATTGGCACAAGAACAAATAGATGTAAATTGATGAAGAATAAATTTAGACTAAAAAAAATTCTTCAGAGAAGTGAATTTTTGGAATAGCCACACAGGGAGAGTGAACTTTCCCTCTCTCCCCCACAGCCTTGTTCAGTTACTGAGCAGGTTTATAGGGCATTTTTGAGTGGGATGATGTCACACCGCTCTCCAGCCATCCTCTGAGGACTAGGCTCTCACATCAAGCAGCCACGAGACCCACTAATTGTTACCTCTGGTATCATGGAGGTCTGAAAGCCTCACTTCAACCCTTGCCATCTGCAAAGTTTCCAGGAGGTTCATACTTTCTTTTTTTAAAAGGTTTTCACCAAGGGTGCGGTTTCCACGGGCCAGTGGCCGGGAGGACCATGGAGCATCCTGCCCCGTATGCTGTCATCTGTGGCCGTGCAGAGAAGTTGCACAGGTACAACCAAAACCACACGCACAGCAGACAAGGAGATCGAGCTGATTTCTAGCCAGACAAGGTACCTGTTTGTCATTCAAGCTGACCTCAAGGAAAATGCAGCACCTCCCTGGCACAGCCTGCAGCTGGGCTGCTTTAACACAATCACAGCCCCAGCCTTGGTCAGCAGGCAATGCATTTCTCCCTTGCTTCAGCTCTCAAAAAGACTGGAAGTCTAGATGCTGCTTGAAAGAAGTGCCAGGAAGAGGCAGAGAGGACAAGAATCACAGTTACAAGATTGACACCCCAGTCGTCTCACCAGGCATACCCTGCAGAGCTCAGTGGGGCTTGGCAGATCCTGCACTAGGTAGGGCAGAGAACGGTCAGGCCAGCTCAGTTATGCTGCTCACAGCCTTGCTATGGGACCTCAGAAGGGACATGTGGCATCATGCTGCCTCTTGGTGGGATCCCCAGAGAGGACCAATGGTGCCACCCCCTCCTCTGCCTCCACCCTGCTCTACTGAGGTTACCAGGAAACCTTTTGGTATCTATATGGTCACCTAGCTCCTCTCCATCAATACAAGACCAATCTGTTAATTACTTCCCTGTGCCCCTGCTGACCGAGGCAGCAAAGCTTAGCAAGAAGGGTTCATGCAAAGGAGAGCTCAGAATTATGGGATGTTTAACATTAATAGGGATCAGAGACCATAATGCTGGACTCAGTCCTTATGCTACTGCTAAAGTAGGCTTTTAAATCACACACAAAAAAGTCATTATCCATATTTATACAGTAGCATTAAGAGACTCACAAAATACTATACCTCATCATAGTTACTGTGCCATTGTACTAAGAGTACGTGGGAAACTGAGGCACAGAAAGTCAACGTCACAACTCATCAATTGTCCCTTCTCAGCTGAATTATCCTGCTCTAGCCTTACATGAAGCCTAAAATTCATTGCTGCCAAGGTCAGAGAGGAGATTAGCACCAGCACCAGGAATGGTTTCTCCCAACTCTGCAGTGCCTCGCTGGAGCCACGGCCATGACCTCCCTCCCACAGAACGGCACAGCAGCCCAGGAAGTCATTTTGTCAGGCTGAAGCTTTCAGAGCAGCACATTCACACTCACTGGTTGGATGGTCTTTCTCTGCCAGATGTATATTTTAGCATCTTCTCTGAGCAGTTTTTTTCTCAGGGTAAATACATCATTTTGAGTATTTTTACATTATCGCAGCAGAACTGACGTGATGACACACAACTAATGCAGGACCTTGCTCTTACATTTTGTTGCAGTCTGCAACGAAATTAGATAGAGGGCTCTTGAGATATATGCATTTTAAGTCCTTGCATATCATATTGGAACTGATATAGCAACGAACGAGTCCAATTCAGAAGCGGAGACTGAAGTGTATACTGGTATTTCAATGAGTGGAGCAATAGCACCATAATTTTCATTACTCTTGCTTTGAGTCACGCATGAGAACTCTCCTGCAGACCCAAATGAGCTCATATATCCCTCAAGTGCAAATATGAAATGCAGTCCTCTCCTCTGGACTTCAGCTGCCAATTTGTGTGTTGCTTCTTACTGTTCAGATCATGTTGTGAGCTGATATCATCACTTTTGCCATTACATTTATTGTTTTTATTTATGCCAGCTGGAGTCATTCTTTGTAACAGAAACCATCACTATTCTTTATAAATCTTATCACAAGGATAAATCATGAGTAACATATATTTTTTGCTAGTCTATGAATCCATAATTGGCATTTACTCTCTGATGGCTTATGCAGATGAGGATCTTTCTCAATACATTTCTACAAACACAAAACCCCCCATACACTTCTCCAGAAAACCCAATGAATTTTAAATTGAAACCTTCCAGATTTTCTGTGCATGAGAGCTGATTTTATTTGCACATTGATCTAACTCCTGGAAGAGAAATATATTCATTTTAATACCTTCTGATGGATCTTAAAACATGTTTTCTTCTATATAGAGAAAATCTTTGAAAAAAAAATAAAACCAAACAAACAAATTGAGTGTTTGCTCAAAAGCTCTTCTGGCCCTGGGAACTTTCTCTCTGAAACACAACGTCCCCAGTGCAGCTGAGCACCTCTTGGAGGGGGTGGCAGACAGCCACTGAAGGATGCTACATGACAGAGGTTACAGGGTTCCCAGGACCTCAGGGACTACATACCCTCCTCATTTCCAAGTACCAACTCAGAGCCCCCAACCGGGCCACGGCTCAACACCACTTCCCACTGGTGTGATGGCCCATAGGGAGCGGTGGTCACTGGGACTTGGACAAAAACACAGCAAAGGCAGCTTTCTACACGCAAGCCCTTGCTTTTATTCTGTTGGACTGCAAATCTTCCTAATATGCCAGCACTTTAGAAGAAAAAAAAAAACACCAAACCAAATACAACATAAAGGACCTTATTTTAATCTGAATCCATCGCAGAGAAACAAGGCTTCATGAGTGCAATACCGTTTGGGGAAACATCGTAGCTTCTTCCTCTTCCCCTAGCATGATATAAGGTTCTATTAAAACGGAAAATATCAGTTTCTTAAAAAAAAAAAATTCACCCTTTCAAAATGAATACACGTCAGTCCAAACTGATACCTTAAATTAAATATTAAATATTAAAAAAATAATAAACCCCCTGAACCACAGTTTGATTTATACAGTACTGTTCCTTCAGAGAGGATTTGTGGAAGCAAGAACTCTCTCTCTGTTGTTCTTTGTAAAAGAAAAAGAACAAAATCAATTTTTATAAAGCAAGATTATTTTAGGAGTCAAGTTATCAGAAATACCAGCTGTATCTGGGACATCTGTTTTTCTCTCCCCCACCCTTTCTCTCAGAAGGCAGTGACTCCAGAAAAGACTGAAAAGGAGCCCCAAGCCTACCCAAAACTAGGTTATCTATTACAGCTTTTCTCAATGTGATTAAGCTTGTCTTTATTGCAATCTCACCCATTTTCAGCTAACCTGAGCCGCAGAAGAACAGTGCTCTTCCCCAGACCCACCTTTTCTGCAGTCAGCAGCATCTCTGGTCCCACTACACGGTCTTTCACATTTCCCTCATTTGACCACTCTCTTGATGTCAATAGGACACCCCACTAGTCCCATGGGCACTCAGCAGCCAAAACCCACCATTTCTCCCAGGGGTACTCTGCTGCATATGGGAACAGTGCTGGTAGCACTATTAAAGCCAAAATGCTTAATTATTTCTCCAGCAAAGCCTGGACTTTTGAACAGGTAATTACAGGGTGATGTTTAATAATGGCTGTGAGCCTTGTACCCCAGTTCCAAAACCAGCACAGGCATGGAAAATTCCTGCTGGATTTCAAGCTCCTTAATCTCCCAGGCTCTTCTGGAAGGGATATTTACAGCATCTAGTGCCATTACAGCAGCTTTTGCAAGATTTCCTCATCTTTTAGGAGACAGCACCAGGTCACAGCTCAGGAAATAGTGACTAATATAAGTCCCTTACGCACAGCCAGTGTTTTACATCTTGTGGGTGATCTGGCACCAAGTCTACAGCTGCCCAAAGCAACTCAGATCTACTGGACCAATTCCAGACCCAAACCAAGTGATAAGGCAACTTGGGTGCCCAAGAGCAGGTAGAAAAAGACAAGCGAGGGGAGTTAGTGTGGGGCTGCAGAAGGCAGTGTAGGGTGTGGGAGAGCTTAAAAGACACCCCTCATTCCATCACGGCAGGCACAAGCCGCCCACAGTGGTGAACAGGTTAATCAAAGCAGAAACAACAGCTCCCATGAGGTCTTGTTTCACAAAGGCTGTTTTTCATGGGTAAAAAAAAAAAATGAGAAAACAGCTGCTAAAGAGAGAGAAAAGATGCTGTATGGAAGTGGCGTTAGAGAACTCCCCTGGGCTTGCAGTAAGTCACTGGAGCAAGTTTGTTCTTAAAGGTGTCTGAAAGACCTCCAAAGAGAAACATGTTATTTTGGAGAAGGATGTTTTTGTATAGAGCATAAAAGAGACTAGTTGCCAATAGAAGAGCACAGCAAAAGAAAATACTGAAAAACAACAAGAGACTGTATTAGTGGTTATCGCACAGGTCAGCAATCAATGTCAGAGTTTTGTTAGCGCTGCCATGCATTAATTTAAACATATTAAAAACTCAAATGTACTGAGGAAACCGACATAAGCATAATGAAATCAGTTCATTCACCTGCCTACAGCCAATTTAGAGAATGAGTTTTCTCTCCTCCCATCCTGCATCTGCAGCCACTCATATAAGTGACATGTGAGTTCACATCAGGATGTCAAACATCTGGAAAACCCAGAAAAATGTTCAGATCAAGTTGGATTTGGCTCCATGACTGCAAACAGCAAATGCAAATCCTGTTATGTGTCTCTCCTGCTGTGAGTGAGGAAAACAGAGCAAGGGAACTGCTGGGATTTTTGGGAAAGCAACCGGCACAAGACTTGGCCTGACTTTCCACCAAAGGTCTGTGCTTTCTCTTGAGCTCAGGAAGAGAGAAGCAGAAGGGCTGTCCTGGCTTGTTATTGTTTTCTCCATGTTTATTTTCCCCCCAGAAAATGCCAAAATATTTACCCCATTGCTGGGTTTTAATGCTGTATAAACCAAAGAGACTGGAGCTGTTCTACAGCTCTTTTGAAAGTTTGTTTCTTTCTGGGGGAAAAAAATACCTGAAAGAAAACTGAGGGTCCACATAACCAGGTAAACTTATCTGAAGTGCTGTTAGGCAAAACAGAAGGGTTTTATCAAAGCAGAGATGTGCCTCTTGCCATATATTACTATATACCTTCCTGAGTGCTCACAGATGCAGATGCTAAGGCTACAGGAAGTTTATTGGGGATCCAACCTGATCCATGCTGCTTGGCACCGGGCAAAATAGCCCTTAAAATAAACAGAAAAACCCAATCAAACCAAAAAACCCTCACTCAGAAACCTTGAGCATTCCTAGGCAAACCACTCCAAAGCTTCATCCAGCTCTAGGTCAGATGATGAGACTTTGAGAGACAGACTCCAGCAGCCTTTAAAGGTTAATTTCTAGGCACACTGGAAGATACTTTACGTGTATGGCTCAGTTGGCTCCATTATTAATTTAGCAGGTTACAAAACTGTTGGTACATTCTCACCAGGCTCTGCACTGGGACATTAAGCTGTGGGAATTTTCCCCTCGAAACTGGCATTTCGTTATCTGCTTCTGTTGATTATTCAAATTGCATTAGATGTCAAGGCTTGCTAGATTCAAAGACCTCACTAAGATGAAGGCAGTTCTATCCATCACAGACAATGCCAAGGAAATGAGTACAAAAGCTACACCATCTCTCAGGATAACGAGTGAATGGTACAACGCAAAATATATCCATGCCATGCTTTATTTAAAAGTCTCTTGAAATGTCATAATAACTTAGATTTAATAGGGAGAGGTGGGGAGAAGGGGGGAAACCCATCCAGTTTCAAGATCATGGCCTATAGCCAGAGCTCAGTGAATTGCACTGGGTCTTTGTGCTCACATATATAATTCATACCCAGCTCACCTCTGCAGTACAGACAAGTTCCAACCCTGTAAAGTGGGAGGCATTTATACAAAGGAAGAACAAACTAATTAAAAGATTACACTTCCATATCCTCCTCCAAGGAGAGAGCTTGGTGAGGAGTAGGTCCAATTCCTAACTGCCCTAGCAGCTTGAAATATCTTCTATGGTTGAACAACAGCTGAATCTAAAGATAAAGCACCCCTGTGGCTGTTCCAGCGTGGTCTGCAAGGGAGCCTCATCTATCCTGCCCACGAGGTCACCTGTGCCAAGGGCAGCCCTGCCCAGGGACCCCACCAGCAGCACCTGGGTGCCCCATTCCATCCCATCCCATCCCATCCCCTGCTGAGGTTCCCTCCAGCCCGCCGCAGGCACGGGGAGACTCTCCAAAGCAGACATACTTGATCTCATGCCCTCGCTCCACCAAACGATGGAAAAGAGCCTGCACAGCCAGAAAATTGAATTTGCTTTTGTTTAATGAAAAAAAAAGGGGTGCAAAAAATAGTGTAGATTGCCTAATTATTCTCTCAGCTAACCATTTTAACCTCATTTTCTTCCTACTAAGTGAATATCTCGTGTGATTTCTGTGCTGCAAGCAGCTGAATGTCAGAGACATTGATCTTGGCTCCAACCTTTGTTTTTATAGGGTTTGGATCTTCTCTGTTTTGGCACCATGTTATTGGTTTCTATTAGAGTCAAAGTGCCACTTTTTGTTTCGTTTGCTTGCTCAGAGCTCAGCCATTTGGAGGGCAAGTGGCAGCCTAAGGACTTGGGGCAGCTTAACTGCCACAGGAGGAAACACTCCTCATGTCCCCAAAGCATCCTCCTTATGCTTCCAGGGGACACAGAGGTACCAACAGGATGGTAAAATGATTTCCACATGGTTTCACTGCCTCATTTCTGAGCTGAGATGACTACGGACATCACTGCCATCAGGTGCCCATCCACCAGTCTAGTGGGACCAAGCCATGCTGGAGGTGAAGCAGCAGGAGTTACTTCTTGACCTTTGTGGCTTGTAGCCACAATTTCAGTCTGAAAGATGACAGCTCTGCTGAACGATTGAGGGAAAAGTCTGTGCCCTGCACAAGCCTCAGGCTCATTAAATTTAAAACCTAGTGATGTTTTTTATTATTATTATTATTTTTTAATAAGCTGCTTCTGCATTCAGAGCATCCTCATTCTTTTATTTCTGTTACCTTCTCCCAAAATACTGGACATTGTCTCCAGCTCCCTGCATGCTCTCTGGAAAACAAGTACAAAGCATTTTTCCCCCTTTCTACCATGATACATTGTATAAAGGCACATTAATCACAGAGCTCACGTTCATCTATTCATGCCATTATAGACAAGAAATGTTCTTTGGTTCTGAAAGTTTCTTTCTTTAACAAATGAAGGTTGAGGTGCCAAAAAAAGAAAAAGAAAGAAAGAGGAAATAAAAGAGTTACATCAAAATATTAAACATGGGAGAATACTGAGCCAATGCACACGTGGATTTCTTGCCAAAAATCACTTGAAAGACTTTCACAAGTGAAACCAGAGCAGGATAAAAGGACTGAAAATACTAAATGAACATGCTGAACAACTGAAAACAAAATAAAAGGTGAACAGAAATGCTGACTGAAGAAACTTAGCTGTGATCCCAAGGTATGTGTGCTATCCACAAGAGCCCAAGTGCTTCTTGAGGCTGTAGTTACCCTTACTTTTTCCCAATTCCCAAGACCATAGGACACTATGAGAAGGCAAAAGTCACCTCTCCCAGCTTTGGAGAGAGGATGGCCTGCATGGCTTCTTCATCTGGACAATGGATCCCCAATAGGGGAACCGCTGACCTCCCACCTGTCCTTGCTGCTGTGACACCAGATGGGGACACGTGCTGCTTTGTTGTGAGAAAGGTCAAGCAAATGAAGGTCAACCCAACACGTGCAGTAACTTCGAGGGAAAATAGTTTCCCAAGCCCACAGAGCTCATCTGCAGTTCAGCAGATGTAAAGAGGATTGCTGGTGGTTGTCCACACCAAGGACAAGTAGGGAGTTGAGCAGCTCACAGACAAAACCTGGTACCAGGGTCTTTGCAGCCTCTCAGCAGAGCAGCCCCCTTGGCCCCAGGCAGCTGAGGCAGAGGGAGGTGGTTTCAGTCAAGATCTGGGTCTGTTGGAGTGAAAAACCCTCACTTACAAGCTGCCAAGCAACAGTTAATCACAGCCTTTCCAACCACAAGGCCAGGTGCAAAGTGCTGTCCTTGTCAGGAAAATCTGGGGAGTTCCACTCCCCAGCCATCAGCTCTCCTCACTGCCAAGAAGGATATTTTTACAGTTCTTTATCCCTCTCACTGGGGAATACAAAGCAGACTGACCATCTTTCACCATCTTTTGGAAAACCAGGCTGCCTCCACCACTGTGCCAGTCCAGGAGCAGAGGTCTCCTCATCAGCTGGGTGTCCTGGCATGACTGAACAAGAAGAGGAGTCTGATTTTTCCATTGCACATGTATATAAAATTTCACCATTAACAAAACTAGAGGACACCACTCTGTCAGCATTTCACAAACAGCCACAAATCACGTCCCTCAAGTGTCAGGTTCTAGAGGAACAACATCTTCTGTAGATGTCTACAGACAGGGAAAGGGGCAACTTCAGGTCTCATGGGACAGTCAGCAATCCCTTTCCAAGGAGCAAATGGGATGAGAAGTGTGAAAGCAGAGAGGTGTGAACAGAGCCAGAGTTAGGTCCAGACCATCTGGCAGAGAAGCCTACCCATTTGCCAGTTCAGCCTGCTTCAAAGATGACTCAACACCAAGTTTAAGCTCAAGAGCACCAAAGACAAGTAACAAATGTGGGTTTGGGAACAAACAGCAGGAACAGCCAACAAGATGAAGCAAAACCTTCACCTACAGTGAATCTAAAGGGTAGATTTAGACTAGATATAAGGGAGAAATGAGGGTGGTGAAATACTGGCACAGGTTTCCCAGGGAGGTGGTAGATGTCCCATCCCTGGAAACATTCAGGATCAGGTTGGATGGGGCTCTAAGCAACCTGATCTAGTTGAAGATGTCCCAGCTCATTGCAAGGGCCTTGATTAGAAGATCTTTAAAGGTCCCTTCCAATCCAAACTGTCCTATGAATTCTGAGATAAACTTCAGTGTTTTCAGTGCAGAAACTGCTAAACAAAAAAACAAACAAAAAAAAAAACAACAAGAGCTTCTTATTGTCTACACTGAGAGTGTAATGGGCAGAATGGCCAATGAACATCTCTTGTAGGAAAATGTTATCCGCAGGAACAGCAATTGCTGCTGAAACCTAATTAGGCCTTGCCTACAATAAAATGTCAGAGTGAAATAAGGGTGTCTGATCCAAATTTGTCAAGCGCCTCCCAGCATTTCCATAACAGACACTGATTTCTGACAGAACCATGACACGCAAAGTCAAGATTCGTCTGTAAACTGCAAATGATGAAGACATGATTAAGGAAATAAGAATCACTCTTAGAGGTGGTGGTCTTAATCAATTCATTTCCATTCCTTGAATATTTGCCAATGTAATGTCTGTTCTACAGGCTATTTGCAAGTGACCAAGGAAACCTAAGTTGCCAGTAATTTCCTGTAACAGTCAGAAAACACAGCAACTGATAAAGCATAAGGTGAATGCAAGTTATTAAGTCTTCCAAAACTCCTTGTTCAAATTCCAAGTTGGCCATTATTTTGTAGTTAATCTTCTGTATATTTGTGGTGATGAAGAAGGCAGATGTTTAATTAGTTTTAACAAAAAAATTCCATTAAAAATTGTCTTGCTTCTACTGAACTAGATTTATAACCTGTGTAGACACAGGCTATTGAAAAACCAGAGAAAAATATTCTACAGGGAATCCAAGAAAATCTGTATCTCAGAACATTTTCTCCTGCACTCGGGGACCTTCAAGGTCTGTAGACTCAGAGAGAAAAAACACGTGCATATTTCAGCTGTCACCATCACTTATTCACTTAACAAAGGAAAAAGAAAAGCCTAATTACTCATGGGTCCCTTTTTAATTTGCAGGGTTAGCGATGTTTAAGAAAGAAAGAAAAACACACTGATGAATTACCCCTGCACTCACAGCAGTAAAGAGATAGTGGTGTTTGCAGCCAGGTAGGTCCAGAGGGGAGTGCTCAGGAAGCATTACAAACCAGAATTATTCCAGCCTAGTGCCAGTATCACAAGATTGCATTCAGTTTTCCACCCTCTGCAGTTTTTCTTTACAAGTTCTTAAGCAGTACTTTGCTCAGGGACTTCTCTCAATTTTATTCTGTCCAAGCATTCTCATCAAGGCAATTTGTATACCCACCCTCCTCACATACAACTTCCCCAGTATCCTCAATTCAGCAGAGATTTTATCATGATGTTTTTCTTACTGTACAAAAAAAGAGTTTCTGAGCTCCAGTAGGGCCATTTATGGTTTTGAGGTTTTTTTACTAAAAATGGTCCTTTCATCATAACCCACCCCAACAGGTAATAATTAACAGAAAAACCCTCCACACGCAGACAAATTGTTGTTAACAAATAGCTATGTGCCATGTCAAGCTGGTTTGCAATCATATATTTTACTATTCACCTGTTGAGCACAGAAAGACCTACAATCCCATTTATTTTGGCTCTTCAAATCTCCCAGTGTCCTACACGTGCTGCTGTGACTGAGAGCAGATCTTCCCCCAGAAGGCTGCTAGCACAATTTTCTACTTTTTGCAATTTTCTTTACTATTCTGCTAATTAACATCACTATGAAACTCAATGCTCTCCCTTAACCTAAAAGACTATAACATGCAAAAAATAATAACAAACCCCACAAATAATTATTTGCAAAACCAATAAAAACATGTTTGGGGGGCACTGCACAGCCACATCAATGCAAATTGGGCTTAGCTATAAAGCAGATAGGGAGCTGAAAGGACTTCTTTTGATCACGAAAAAGCCTGTAAGCACAATGAGACTTTGGCCTCTTTCAGGCTGCATTCTTGTGATTTCCCACATGATGAAAAAAAACCCAACTCCAAACAAAAAAGAATTACAAACACATTTCTTTCAGGGCAGATTTCAGGCTCGTATAAAATTGAAAATTTTGTCCTCTTTAAAAACACTACCCTCTTTGCCACAGAGAGCAGCAAACTACATCAGCCATTAGCCAAGACCATTTTTTAAACTACTGTTAAGAAAAATATGTTTTTCTAGTAAACACAATCTTATGTCTAGACTGGGCCTGAGATGCATCCACTAAAACAATTTAAAGAGAGAAATGTAGCACCACGAGAGCTCTCCTTCACACAGCAAAAGGTCTTACCTGGAGGAAGCCCAAAGCAAGCCTTCACTGGAGTTTCAATGAGCTTCTTCAAAGAAAAAAAAGAAAAAGAAAAAAACCCAAACACTAAATTCTCTCCATTCTCTCCCCAGGCTCAGTCCCAGTCCTTTTCTAGGTGGCTTAGATGCATCTAACAGAAGATTTCAGCCTTTTTCTCATCTGGCGTCAGGCCTGTGAATAGTTATTGCAACACACCTTGGTCAATGGTTGCATCCTTAGAGGTTGTACCCTGATGTGTCCACATCTGGGCCCCAGTGCCTCCCTGCCCTTTGCTAACAAACCTCAGCCTAGACCAGGAAGGCAGCCTGCAAGTACACACCTGATGGGAAGAAAGAGCTGTAAATCAGTGTACACAGGAGCAAACCCTGGCAGAAAGGAGTCACTGCAAGGAAACATCACAAAGGTCTTTGTTTCCACCAGGGATGGGTTTCCCCTGGTCCTCAGAGAAGGGTAAGCACGGTAGATGAGCTATAGCCCCGGGGTTCAGCTTCTGCCTCCAGATCTATCCCACTGTCCCAAGATGGCCTGATCCAGCAAACCTTCACTGTCACCTCAAGGCCATTCCCTGCTCAGAAATACCCAGACAGTTTAGATTATCTTCCTCCCTTTCTAAAATGTGTCTTGTCCCCAGGGCAGGAGCAATTTAGATAGCGTACATAGAAATAAATGATAACTATAAAACTAGTAACAGCAGCGTGGAGGGAACGGCTTCTCCCAGTGTGTATTAGGAAACGCAGAACAAGCTGCACTGAATATCAGATCAGGAAGGATGGCTTTTTTTCTTCCTCTCCTCCCTGGTGAAACCCCAAGGCATTTCTTACTCAGCTCCGAGGCAGTGTGCCAGCACCTCTTTTAACAGAAACTTGTTTTCTGTCCAAGCACAGGGACTGGGAAACTCTGGTTAATCAGAAAATGTCCTGTTCTCAATACTTCAGTGGGTGCTGGGTTTTTTCTAAACTTCTTCTTTGCCTCCCATGACAGCAATCTACAGGCAGCTCTGGCAGAAGGACTCTGTTTTTCCCTCCCTTTTCCCAGTTATAGTCATCCCTCCCTCCTTCCCAGCTCAGACATGGGTCGTCTTCCCTGAGCACATCCCATTTACCAGCCTTCCCTGGGGACATTTCCAACCCCCTACTCTTCTAAAATCATCATGCCCATCTGGTATCTGCTGCTTCATCATTGAAGTAACAGTTTGTAGGAAGGAGTATAAAAGCATGCTGTGGGGACTTACGGTATAAGGACCTAAAGAAGCTGCAGAGAACTATACATTAGAAGAAAGGATGTATTTTACTGCACTGTGTCGCTTATCCATTTGGCCTGAACAGTGGAGATGGGTGGAGAGTGCTGCTTGCAGAGGTCTGAAGTGCTCTGCGTGGGCCAATAAGACAGGAAATCAAAATATAAGGGAGAAAATAAATGCAAGGTACAAAGTGATACTAATGTCAGAGCAGACCTGCAAATTTCGTCCATCTCAAACATTGCCTTTAAAGGGGCAGGTAGATTCACAGGGCACTGCTTTTCCCCCACTTGAAGCAGGGCTATGTTCCCCGAGGAAAGGGAGGGGAAGTGAAGAAAATCCCCAGGGATGCTGCAAGAAGCATGTTGAAGGCAGTGACAGAGTCAAGGAAGGTTCAGCTCCTCGAGGGAATTGAATGCGGCTGGTGAGACACAACCAAGGAAAGCAGGAGATAATAGGAAAATGCTGAGGCAAGAGCCTTCAGGATCGAGGTGGCTTTGGCAGGATCCGAAACCAGGCCCAGAGTAACAGAAACATACAGACCAGAGAGTATCGAGAGGCTGTTGGGCATACAAAGCAGACAGCATAAAAAACCCAGGCAGGTTCAAAACAAATCACTAAAGCCTGGAAGATTAGACCAGGAAAGAGTCACTGCATGCCCTGCTTCTCTTGTACGCTTCTCTGCACAACCTCTGACAGCCACAACTTCAGACCAAGGTCTCTTCAATGCAGCATCCACCATGCTGGTGGAAGGGGGGGGGAGGTTCCTGCTCAGCAGGAAAATAAATATACCTTGCTATGGTCCCAAAACTAAATGAACACTTAGCTTCAATTTGCACTCAAAAAGGTGGATTTTGAGCTCTGGAACAGAAATAGGATGACTAATAAAAATGGAAATCACCCCCACCTGAAGTGGAAGTAAAACCCAGAGCTTAACGCACTCAATTTAGGGGGACTGGGTAATTCCTGAGGATAATGATAATTAAAAAAAAATAAATCTATCAAGGCATAAATGGCAGTGTGTGCTAGGGAGCAGCAAACAAAGCTGTGTTTAAGAGAAGCCCATTAATCTGACTGCAATAGTGCACAAGATTTCCTGAAGAAGTTATGAAGGGAACAATAATTAAAAGATACAGTAGTTAATGGCAAGTGGTATAAAATTTAGCATGAGTTTACAAAGGGAAGCTCATGCCAGACTGAATCCAATATCTTTCTTTAAAAAGATAAGTTGTTTCCAAAGGGGAAATGTGGTAGGTCTAATCTATTTGGACATCTGTAAGGAACTTGGCAATAAAACTGCATGGGAAATTGCTAGTTGGAACTAGAAGAAAGAGAGGGTGCTACAAGAACTAGTAGTGAGTGAGGAATTCACCAAGGAGGTGCCCAGAATACACACAGAGGGGATATCAGTCCTGGAGGAAGCTCAGTTCTCCAGGACTGAGCCTGAGGACAACTTTGGCACTTTCAGTGCTAGAACTGGCTCAGGCAAAACAACTGCAAGCTCCGATGGCAACCTGGGTGGGAGAGACCAGCTCTAACAAGGCTGGGCTTTACTGCACAGCAGCTACAGAGTGACCTCCAGGACTAGATTAATAAAGTAGGATTGAAAAGAAAAAAACCCAAACCTCTAAATTCACACTCGTGCGTTTAGCAATTAATGAGCATCTGTGGTCTGACATGAGGGCTCATCAGTTGGAAATGGAGTACATTATCATGGCTGCGTCACATTTGGTGTCTCACTTCTACTCAGATGGGTTAAAGAATTCAGTCCTGAGATATAGCAGAAATCCCTGACCTGATGTAAGTTACCCAAAGTCTTCGCACAACGTTACAGGAGGGAGTAGCAAGGTGCCCATTAAGGACATATGCACTGTTTCACAGCTCATATTTTGGAAGGCTCAAATGCCACCCATCACTCAGATAAGCATGATGTCCTCTCCAGCCATGGCTGTAGAACTACTATCTTGAGGTAAGTAATACTGTTCTGGAAAAAAAATACACCAAAAAACCCCAAAAAACTCAACAAACCTACCAACCACAAGCCAGCAACCAAAAATCCCCTCTGATTATGTTTGGCTGAAAACAAGCAACCAACAGATCCTTCCTGGTGACACACACGTCCCAGCCCAGCATTCTCCAGCTGATAGCTGCATCCTACTGGGCACAGACTGATTGCCAACAAAATATTTTCTTTATGTTATGTTCTCACTCTCCCATCTTAGGCTAACAAAGAACTAAAGCCACTGCTGGGTTTCCACAGTTGATAAAATTCAATTCTCACATATCAGGTACTTAATGAACCTACATGCAGAATGAGGTTTTTTTCAGGGAACATAACAATTTATTGTCCTTTGAAGTAGACAAGGACAGTGGTGTAAGCATCCTTAGTTTTAGAAAAGTTTTGTGGAAACTTCATGTCATAAAACATCCAGTTTCTGATGCTCCCCAAGCCCGCTGCTCACTCTACAGCTTATTTCGTCACATGGTTTCAGTCTACTCTCTCTTCTCTGCAAGCTCAGTCACACCACTGCAAACGAGAAGATGTGAAGTTTGCTTCATGCTGACAAAGAGAAGATTCAGATACTCCATCCCCAGCTCTGAGCTATGGACACTGTTGGGGCACCAAAGACAGACATCAAGTACATGGAAAACCAACTGCCCCATGAGGGCCAGCAGCATCAGCCCCCACCATGGCTGCACCCTCAGTGATGTTTTGCAGCATTTAAGGCTGTTCTGCATAACTGAGAGGGAACTCCTAGGAATCTACTGTGAATATAGTTTAGGAAAAGACACCCATTGGCAAGGGAAGGAATTTGGACCATTCTCATGCCATCAGACAGGGAAAGATAGTGCTTATTTATGGCTATTAATCAGTATCATGCTGGCACCAGTCAAACTCAACACTAATCTATTGTGGAAAAGCCCAATGTAAAACTTCCCTGAGCCATGTCAGGCCAGTCCAATACCAAATAGGAATGACATTGGGATAGACCACAGCTGAATGCATCACTGCAATGCCTTTCCACAAAGGTATCCTCTCCTTGCCTTGCAGGAACACATTCCCACCCAAGTTTTCCCCAGGCACAACAGCTCTTCAGCTCCACAATCACAAGCCAGTGGCCTAGAAGGCACAATTTTCCCCATATTAACAAAGTGGCAGATACTTTCATGCTGCTGAAGTATCTGTATGGCTATTAAAGAAATAGAATAAGGAAAGGCTGCACACTCCAAGTTGTACTAAACGGCTATAAAATTCAAATCAGGCTGCGTCGCATTGCACAAACTTCCCCCTAACCTCACCCCAAGTAAGTTTATTAAATGGAAGTGACTAAAGTGCTGTAGAGGAAAAACAACATGAAAATTCCTGAGCAAGCCAATGCATAATTTTCCCATTTCCAGGCCGTAACGTGGCAGTGCTAGGAAGGTTTCCTATTTTGGAAACATCAGGCAGGCACATTCTGTCTCCATCCCAGCATGCTCTAATCAAAAGCGTCCCTATCTCAGGTTCAGCAGCTATTTGCAGGAACAGCCAGCGGCATGCAAGCAATCAGAGAGATTACAGAAGAGATGAGTCCCACACCAAGCAGCCTTAGCCAGGTCTCCTGCTCTCCTGAAACGCACGTTTCTTTGTGCTATCTCCATCCACTGCTGCAAGGACCAAACAAGAACAATACAGACAAGGTGTGAGCAGTACGGCCAAATCAGGCTTTCCAGGGCATCACTCACTCAAGGATGCTGGACATAATTTGGTTTAATTGCACTTTGTGTAGTGTCTGGCAGCTTCTGGGTATGGTGAAGCAAGCACGGAGGAGGCTGGGAAGGGGAATATGCTCAACCAGCCCAGAAAGCACCTGCATAGACCAACAGCACTTAAAATTAAAAGTTGGCTTTCCAATAGGAAGCAGGGGAAGGTCTAGTCCTGATGTAATATAGGGTTTAACTGTTTTAAAGAGGCTCAAGCTATACACCGACTCATGGCTCTGCCCTCCCTGAAACCAAAGGTTCAGACATCGTGAAATGGAAATCAATGTCAATGAGCCAACACTCACTTTTCATTACAGAAATAATGAATAAACAGAGGGTAGCAGAAAACTTTACAAGACCATGCACAATTTGAATTTTAACAAGCTTAAAATATATGAATACCACAAGTATTTGATCTTTTATGAGACGAGGCAGAATATTAATTTACTGCTGAAGAATATTTTGGTTTTTCACCTCCTGCGATGAATATCTCAGTCAGAGAAAATCAAATCAGTTCACATTACTACATGTACAGCATCACATCATGCTGAGGTACCATTCAGAAGGTAATTGAATAAAGTTTTTAATCTTAGATGACATTCAAACATAAGTAAACATTTTCCTCACTATTAAAAATATCACTCTTACTTAACAGGCAGCAGGCGCAATGACAGTTTTTAAAGAGCTTGCAGTATTAAGCTGAACAAAATGACAGAGCTGACAGGATCTCTACAACCATCTTTAGAAAACAAAGTTTGCTTCCGAGTGTTTCAGCCAGTGTCGCAGAAGCTCTCTGGGAAAGTTCAGCCATACATGGAAATGGTCAGAAATTCACAGAAAACAATGAAGTTCTGTTTGCAGAAAGTTAAATATAAGATTTCAGAAGGACACAAGGGAACTGATACAGTTTATAAACCAATCTTCTACTATTTTTCTTATTACTGTTATGAATGCCAGCTTTTGGGGAGAACATGAGCATCTTGTCCTAAGAGTTGATATTTAACTAAAATTATAATTATCAGAAAAAAGATACACAGCCTCAGTAATCAGTATTTTTTATTTCTGTTCATCCCTAAAAAAAAAAAACGTTATCCTTGAAATATTGGATAAATTGGAAAATTGATAGCTTTCAGCAAAAGTCTTCTTTTAAAGGGATGAAAAAAGTGGTTTCCTCCTGACATGTGGACAGCCTGCTTGGCTCCCCTCAGTCTCCCAGATTCCCTCTCCAGCATCTGGTCCAACTGTACCCTCATGGTCCCACCAAGAGCATAGAGTCATAAGACTCAGCAAAGTTTCAGATCACCAAGAAAACATCCACAACTAAAATTCCAGTTTTCTTCCTACCCTGTCCATGATCAGGGACTTGCTGCCTGCAGGCACCAATGCCCACCATGCAGAGGAGGACAGGCTGCAGTGCTGGCACAGGGAGCGGATACTTGATGTCACCCAGCACCTTCTAGGGTTCAGTCACCCCAGACCCACAACAGCCATCACAAAAGCACCATCGAAAAAAAACCCACCTAAGGGTGTTGTTCCCTTTCTGGATTTCAGTTGAGCCTTCTTAGGACACAGCCCTTGCTTTCGCCATGTCTGTGCTCCCACTGAGCTGAGAGGCACTGGGGAAGCTGAGACAGCCTGGGTGATGGTGTTCAACATTGCCTCCACTCATCACTTTTTGGAGCACTTCTACCCTTCCAAGTATTTAAGAAAAACAATATCCTACAGTCTCTAAGTATAAGCGAGACAAGGCTTCTAGGAAGAAGTATATTTTATTGGAACAGTGATGTAGTTCAAAAAAAAAAAAAAAGAAAAAGCAAAATAGGAAGGAACATACTTGCCTGGAAGCCTTCTTCACTGCTGCTTTTACCTTAATACAGATATTGCAAACCTCCTTCTCTAGACATATGAACATTTAAAGAGTTTGCAGAAACTGCTGAACACTGTGAAACTGGTTCCACCTTGACACAGTATAACATTCATATGATAATATCCACTTGAAGGAGACATTGCTGTCAGAAACCAGTGTGCCTGCTAAATTTAATGGTATTGCAGAGACTGCAAAATTCCTCCAAGATGGGGACAAGATGCAATAGTCCACAACTGACAGCCTCCAGGTTTGCTCTGAGTTCACCCAAGCAAGATCCCTCGGGGACTTCTTCAGATATCTCAGTTCCTGGCTTCAGAAACCCAGTCTCTCCTTCCCTGCCTGATCTCCGCATCAAAATATACCCCGTCCTGCTGCCCCGCCCCAGGCTCAGTCCTGCTTAACCTGCAGTGCTCACTGTGTCCCAGTGTGTCAGGGAAACCCCTGCAGCCAGAATCCCTCTCTTGAAACTGGTTAACAATCCAATTAGAATCAGTTGGTTTGAGGTGCAAGGTAAGAAGATACTTAAGTTAGGAGGAATCCTCTTCTTTAATTAACTTTGGTGGAAAATAAGTTTGTCAAATCAGGTATGGATATGTTTGTTTTGGTTCACTAGATTTCTTAATAAACGCATTAGCTGTAAAGTACTATGCCAAGCTTAATTGCACAGCTATAACAAAATTCAATAAAGAACATAGTTAACAATTGCTAAACTGCAGTTGCTGCTGTTACTGCTTCTAGAGTTATTACAGATGGTAGCAGTCATCTGGTTACGCTGAAGTCCAAATCGAGTAGGGACAGCATCAACCTGTAAAAGAGGAAAGACTAATATATCCTTAAATAATTGTGTAGCAAGGTTTAATAAATTTCAATTTCTGTTAAAACTGCTTCACATGAAGGAGATAAATGGCTTCATCTGGCATGGTCCATGATTGTCCCTCCTGGGAGCTAAGGTCCCTTGCCAAGAGCTGTGAACTTAGCCATAGAGATGTTCTGAACACAAGGGACCAGTCCTGCTAAGCTCTTCAGCAACATACCAGGATGGAGGATCATGGCATCAGTTGCTCCCATAGGGCTCACTCATAGGTCAGGGAGAAATAATGAATCATTTCACTCTGCAAGCCAGTACATGACGACTTTAAGCATTTCTGTCCATCAGCTGGAAACTCCAGGAGGGAAGAGCATAGAGAAGGAGGAAAAGGTACCAACACCTTCCCACTGGCATGGCATCACTGTTGTAAGGATTACAAGAGTTCGCCCGGTTTCCTGATTTAACAAGCACAGCCAAGGAAAATGCAGGCTTTGCTGTTCATTATTGGAGCCCCAGGCAGTTTTGGGGTATTACTTGCCCACATGCAGCAGAGGACTTGGCTGATGGGGAGCCCTCAACACTGCAGCAAGAAGTACCGATGCCTCAGCCCACATCACCTTCCTCTGGAAGGAGATGAAAGCCAAACTGGGGCTGTTGGAGAGCTGTCGCAGCATGGGGCCAGCAAAGAGTGACTGATGATCAAGAGCATGACAAGGGCAGACCTGGTGAGCCCTGTGATCACTCCCCAGTACCAAGAGCAGCACAGAGCAGCTCTGCACACACTGGATTGTGCTGGAGGAGACATGTCCCACACCAGGAAGCCCTCCAGACACAGCTCCCTCCACATTCCAACCCAGATAAGTCCCTCACTACATACAGGGTGACCCAGCAAAGACAAGGAACAGCAGTGACAGAGACACAGATAATTCTAGTTTTGTTTGACATGCTTCAAATTTCTATTCCTCCTGATAAGCTCAGCAGCAGCAGCAGTTAATCCCAATACACATAGAGAGAGGGAACACATTCATGCGATTCGCGAGATGGACATCTTCCTTCCCTACCAATATGCCTCAGTCAGCACACAAATTAACCTCAATCAATCAATCATTCTGCTATCAGCACCTATCACTATATATTAACTCTGGAAATAAGATGAAGTTTAGATACAGGCCTCTAACCTCTGGCTGGTGCAAATGAGTTTACGCAACCCGTACTTTTGCAATCCCATGAGAAGCAATAACTACTACCTCCCATTTAATGATGAGCGCAGGCTGCAGATCTGTACTTTTATGGATACCCTGGAGAAAGGTGAGGGAAAAACACACTCCATAAGCATACTGATGAGTTGTACAGAAGTGCTCCCAGTACCTATTAGACCCTCTAATATGATGTAGACTATTAAGGGGAACACAGGCTAGATGAATTGCTGTACTCCATTTTATAAGCATTTGGTAGAGAGGCTGTGGACAGAAGGAAGTTCTCCGGCTAAAATTTAATCAGACAAAAGACAGTACACAGGGTTTTTGCTGCTGTTCTACTCATCATTCCCACAAGAGAAGAAAAATAATTCTTGCTCAGCTGTGCTGGTAGAGAAGATGTACTGCTGCACTGGGGGCAAGGGCTCGGGGCATTTTCTCCATAAAATAGACTTGAGAGCTTCCCAAAAGTCAGTAATGTCCCAAGCCATCCACTGCATGTACCCTCAAAATGGTGTCATTTGTTCCACTCCGTGGTAAAGTCCATTTTGGTCTAAAACAGTGGCAGTTCAGCAAAGCAAAATAAATTCAGCTTCTTTTAGTAAATGAGGCGTACTAGTCATGGAAAAGTTCTGCAGTTTTCCCCTCTACGCTTGGAATTGCAGACTGTACTTGGCCTCAGGTGGTTCAAAGCAGTTACGTTTGGAGATACTGGTTGTCTGCAAGTAAAGTTGTGCATCACCATTCAAGAGAAAGTGAAAAAATTCTCCCCAGAGATTCTACAGGCATCTGGTGTCTAGCTGACCATAGACCTCTCCAGACTATGCAGCCATCCGAGAAGGCACCACCAGTGACTCAGCTACCATTTCCCTACTATTTAGTGAATATTCTCTCTTCAAAGGTGGTAACAAACAGAAGAAAAAGTAGCCCATTTCGGTTGTATCACAGCAAAAAGCCTGGAGAGCATCAATTAAGGTCAAGAGAAAGATTTAGGAGGACTGAGAGCACAAGAGCAGTCAGCAGCAAAATATTGCCAATTAACATAAAAAGTGCACAAGATATTCATTCTATTTAAGCTAGTTAAATATTGAGATTAAATGTTATGAACTATTAAATAAAATTAAAGCCAAAATTAACTGCCATGCATGCTACGCTTTGCCTTATAATGGCTTATTAGCAGCACTTGCCAAGGAGCACTACCCCACACACACCACTGATGCGGCTCCCTGCCAGGGTCTGCCTACTGTTAGTCCCCAGGCATCAGGCTCCCAGCAAAGCTGTAGGGGCACATGCTCAGCCTTTATGGTTCAGGAGCCCAGCCTTGTCCATCTGAGCTAGAAACAGCTGGTGATGCATAATAACCAGCAACCATCACCCAAACATCTCAAGCAATAGTGCTCTTCAGAGTAGCTTTAAAGTTCCCCCCTCCCCCTTCTACATGTTTGCTAATTAGTCACTCCTAAAATACACCATTTGCCCTGGAGACCAAGAGGATTAAGTCACAGACTTTTATTTTTTTTTTTAAATAGACAATGTGAGTCTTGAAGAAAGCCTGTGACACCACAAAATAGCTCAGGTGAGATCTACAGAGGTACCAGCAAATCATCCCTGGTGTAATTACGGGACCACAAACATGTTCTGAGGGTACAATAGGACCAGAGTTCAAAACTGTGACACGGTTTAAATATTAAGGGTATTCGCTACTCTGGTGAATGTAAGATCTACTTAAGACTATAAGCATTTAATAGTGCTGATAAAAATTAGCAAAGGCTAATAATTGCTTTGCAGAAAATACAGCACAAGGAATGAGTGGGAGGAGGATTTAAATCCCTGTAATATTTGAAAGTAAGAGATCTTTGTCCTTAAAATGCTTCACAGCTCTTTAAAGAGAGAAAAGGTTTTTCAGAAGGGATTTTATCGATTTGAGAAGTGCGTTTGAAAAATCTTTCCGGAAGTCCTGGAGATTAAGTTGAAAGAGGTTATTATTGGGTGCCCTCAAGTCCAAATGATTCAGCTCACAAGCAGCAGAATGCCTTCACCGTTCAGCATTACCTGCAGGATGCTACAAGTCAGTGTTGACAGAGCTGTCCTGTACAAGACAAGATGATGAAATTCTTCCTTGATCAAATACTAATTTCAGCGCTCAAGTGAACACTTCAGGCAAATGAGGCAGACCATAGTAGTACTTTACAGACATTCTCACAACTCACCCCAGCTCTACTGACTTCAAAGGCTTTGGGTGAGGCTACCACACTGCAGGAGTATCTCTAGCTCTGTCTCATCAGGTGAGAATCTTCTTTGAAATCCAAAACAAGGATATTTCAAGGCTCTTAATTTTCTGCACATTAATCCTGTTTTAGTGGGAAGATATTTAACATTAAGTTAATTAATCCTTTTTGACTCTGGCCACAAAAAATAATTGTCCGATACTGGCAGATAAGCAGTTAAAAATCTCCAGTTCCTTTTCCAGTTAAGTCTTTCTTGAAAATAGCCTATATCAGGAGATACATATACACATATACATATACAAATATATATATTAATATATTTAATGAACTTAAGACAATTAATATTTACTCAGTAAGATCTGCTGTTGAGAGATGCAATCTAGTATTTCCTTCAGATTAACACAAACATTAGTGAAGACATTTCTTGAGTAACTTTACTGCCCCAAATAAGTTACATGGGCAGAGGTCCAGGGTTCATCTTCCATTGTGGGGCATCCAAACAGGTCCCCTTGCTGGTTCCCCCATCCCCATATGCACCAGAGATGGCTGCTGAGCACATGTGGGTCCAGGTTCACCTTCCTGTTTCACAATGGGACAGGACTCACTGCATGGCCACGAACTGACTATGTCAAGGTCTTTTGGCTAGATCTGCCTCCACTGTGTGCATCCCACACAATTACCAGTTGAATTGCACTTCGCAGCTGGATGGTTCTTGGCCACAGCCTGTGCCCTGATTTATACAGGCACTTGAAAGCATCCTGATGCTCAACTCTTAAGAAACATAACTTACAGAGACCTCTCTGGGAGGCAGGAGCAGCATATAGCAAAGCTGACAGACTGCCATTGCCCTAATGTGAAGCTTTGCCCTGGCATAACTTCCCTAAGTCAAAGCTGGACAATAAGGAATCAAGGCTATACATCAACTAGACAAGATCTTAAGATGGAGCAATATTGTCCTAGCAAGTGCCAATAAAGGAAAAGCACTAATAAGATTCAGATTAATAGTCACTTAGGCAAGGGGAAAGGACAGATAAGCCAAAGGGAGGGATGAGTCTGTAACAGCAGGAAAAATTGTCCTGCACAGCAGCAAAAGCCTTAGGAAGCCCTCTAAACCCCCAGGTCCCCAGGCTCCTTACCCATACTTAAAAAATGCAATTGCCTTGGTAGAGAGGCGGAATACACCTGCTTCATCACACCCTGAGGACAGACTCTTATTCAGTGCCAATGAGTTGACACACACTGCTAAAGGACTTAGCAATAAGACGTGGGAATACAACACATGTATATACACGGGTTTCTGCTGTTTAAGTCAGGGAGACAAAAAGGGAATGGTGGAAAGCTGTGAGGCTGGATTGTGCCTTCAAGGTATTTTAGGGCTCCAGCAGTGATGCCCAATTAACACAACCAACCAGCGCCAAGAGCACTCCCAAAGCACTAGGTGCAGATTACTGTGCAAGAAATACAGGCATCATCTCACTGTCTCCATGCGGTGTGTTTTCCACAGGCTCTGCTGCATCTTACCAAGTAGAGTTGTTTTCTTAACCAACTGCTGTAGGCTATGAGTTTAGAAGCAATACAACAGAAAAGAGGAAAATTGAGGGTAAATTGAGAAAATAAACCTGCAGTTGCTCTCAAGAAAACTGCTGGCTCATTCATCAGCCAAGAATTAAAAGGCCATGGCTGTTCAGCTTGGGTTTTGGTGTACTGCCCCATGGAAGGGGGCACTTGTAGCCTGGATTCACTTGCTTCACATGCTGGGGGTGGGTTATTGTTGCGTAGCTAATTGAGAGTAAATACTGAGATCCCTTGAGCATTCCTGCCAAGAGAGGCTCTACGACAGGCTGTCATTCACAAGACAAGGGTACAGTTGCAAGACAGTGCCACTCCTGCTAGTGCAGGTAAGATGACCAGCAAGGACACAGACCAGGTCCTCTGCATACATGTGCTGGCCTCCATCTGCACCAAATCCATAACACAAGGTGTGCTTCCCCAACTCTAACCTCGAGGTGGGACCTGAGTACTCATCACAGCCCATCATTATTGCTATCAAGTGAAGGAGCTCAGACCTCAGCCCTTGGAGCAGCAACACCACCATTACTGTTACCTCAGCTTGAACTCACCTGTACCTTGAAGGTACAAGTAAGAGCCACAGGTGAGGCACCTTCATGTTCCGAGCACACCAGCCCATCAAGGTGAGGTGCCTCTGCAGCCAGTTCCTATATGAAAAGACATTTCTCTATCAGTCCTTGACCCTAGCAGTCTAAGTTCAGCCAATCCCGCCATCTGGCAGGGAACACAAGAGGAGGACAGGAGACATCAGGGAAAATGATGCTTCCTCTGCACTTCAGAATAAGAGAATTATTGAGGTACGGACCATAAACCTGAGAGCTCTCCAACTGATACTCAAGAAAATAAGTTATGATGCATGCTTAAACCAAAGAAATTACCCATGGCTGCTGAACAAGCTCTTGTACCTCAGAAGATAAGACACCTCTAAAGTCCTGATGCATTGCTGATCAGCTTTCCAACTCACCCGTTGCGATACCCCTTCATGCTGCAGTTAACGGGTCAAAAGGATGCAGGCTCACACCTGTGAGGTGGAAACACATGGGATGGGTGTCTGGGGGACAGCTACGCTGATTGGCCTCATTCTTCTCATTTTGTACCTGACTGATGCAAGCTGATTTCTGCAGTGATCCGAGTTACAGTAGCTGGCAACTGAGGAAAAGGGGAGTTGGACTGAGCTGTCCACACTGGCCAGGATGATTATCTGCTGCAAGAGCATCAGGTGAGCTGTTAGGTGATAGGGAGCAAGAAGGGTTAAAAGGCCACTCCAAGGCAGACAGGTTTGACAATAGGGTACCTCTGATTAGGACCACAGGCTGGGGACAAGAGTGGGTCAAGCCAGTCTGTGACCCAGCACAGCAAACAGCTCAAGTTCAAACTGTTCTGGTTTACAGGGGTTGCTGATCTGACTCAAGGTCCCTGGGAATACACAGAGCAAAAGGCTCAGAGGAACCTGAGAAAACGAGCAAGGAAAGCAAGTGTGCTAGAGATGCTGAGCATGTAATTACAGACAGAGACACCTAGCTGACTTAAAGACAGATGTAATTGAACTTAAGTTCATTAAGGGCCTAACACAAGACAGCCAATGTCCTCAAGTGTCAGCACTAATTAGAGTAGGAAGTAAGCTCCTCAGTTTCAGTACCAGTTTATTTCGCATATCAGGATCCCAACAGAGTGGCCTGGGCAAAACTGGGAATGGCGAATGAGCAAGAAGGAACTTTTCCTGCAAACTGATCTAGAAAGGACAACAGGAGAGCAGGGAAACCAGGAAATCAGCTAAGGCACCCACTGTGGGGACTTGCAGTCCCAAACCTCTGTCTTAGCTTTGCAGCAACCAGGAGATGCCTCTCTTCGTGCAGCAGCTCTGGCTTATCACAGCAGCCCTGCATAGTGCTGCACCCTGTCTGAAGAGCAGACATCCTCACATCTACAAACATTGTCCACAAGCTCACCAGCACACCTTCGCTGGGACAGCAAAGTCTCTGCTCTCCTTCACAACAGCAGAGGCATCATTTCTTTAGAACCACCACTGATTTCCACCTTGGAAAGTTTAACTCATTTAAATCAGTGGTGATTTTTCCTTTGTTCTCCTGGTTTAAGTTTCTCCACTGTTCCAGACTCTTCCAGCAATACTGGGATTAATAGAAGGAGGAAAGAAGGGAAGCAGATATTGAGGTTCTAAGGCCATTTATGTAGCTGGAAATTTAGGAAGGTGAAGAACACAAGTATCCATAACAAGTAATTTTCATGCTACACAACTGGGGGAAAAACAAAACCAAAATAATAGTCTACATAAATTGCAGCAGCATGCTTTGCATGAATGTGCATTCAGTTTGTGCTGTCATCTTGCTCTTGTGAGTCCCTACACAGGGAGGCTTACCAATTCCAACCACCACCACCAAAAGAGAAGGAATATTGCAAGAAGGTGGAGAAAAAGCCACTTTCCTAGATTGTGCCAAAGCTGTTGACAAAGACAAAGTGAGAACCTGAGCCTCCTTCAGCATCTTCTGCAGGAGGGAACAGCAAGCTGTGTCCAGCAGCAAGGCCACTGAGGGCACCAGCTGCTTTGAAGAGCTGGACATGAAACCATGTATTGTTATCTCTCTCTTGGAGGCAGATGCTGGTGGGAGCCACCCTGGGTGGCAGAGGTCCTGCCTCACTGCAGCACAGGGATACACACAGCATTTCTGAAGAGAACAAGCTGCCTCAGACAAACAAGAGAATTTGAATTCCTGCCCAGCAAATCATCTCCTGAAAGGGAACTTTCAGATCAGCGTTTATTAATACTGGAGTGTGATTTTGTTCCCAAAAAACTTTGTGGGCTGCAACAATAATAAAAAAAAATGCTGGTTTGGCAAAGTTTCTGATTTAGAGAATTCAAGTGACAGCATGAGTGTTTTGCTGATAATGAAATCACGGACTTTTTTTGTTTCATAGCCCGTTATTTGCTGCAGCATATTTATGGGATGTGCAAAAAAACCAATTCCATACACTTCAACACAGTTCAAACTTCTTTCCCCTGGACAGATCTTTACCCAAGCAGAAGTTTTGTCTGGACAAAGTACAGATGTTACTTCCCAGAGGACCAACAAACTGGCACCTCTGCTGCACACACATGGACATTTCACCCCTTCTGCATGGTACCAGGTCCGCCAAGAGTCATCAGACAGATCAGACAGGAGCTGCATAAGCTCATCCATGTAAATCCTCTTAGCTGGGGGGCAACAGCCCCTGCAGGTGAAACTGAGGAGGTAGAGGAACCTGTGCCATCTTGCAGAGGAACCTCAGCTCATAGGGCTGCTGCTGTTTCAAAGTCCCCAGGTCCTCCCCAGCCTCAACATCACTTTGCCCAGCATACAGTAGAGACTTCAGAGAAATCTCACCTGGGAAATCAATCTGAAATTTAGTTTAGCCAGAGGAACAGGCAGTTGTCCCACTCCTATGCACAAGGCACGTAAAAGCCCACTTAGCAGATCTGCTTCCTTCCAATATTTTAATTTAAATCAACATTAGTCCAAATAGATGCTCTCATATAAGCTGTTTCCAGGCAGCCTAGATTATGAGTGTTGTTTTATCTGACTTTTTTTTTTTTAAATACCTCTTGCAGTTAAGACTGGAAGCATAAGGCAATTTCCAGCTCTGGCTCTTTTCCTGCTCAGTTTGTCTAATAGATCTTTGGGCAAGGCTGCAAATTAGTGGATTGTTGCTAGATCTCACATTGCCACCTCTGAAAAAGTGTGTTGACAGACACCGATGACTGTAGGTCAGAGCAAACAGCTGGCAAATGGTTACTAGCATTTCTGTGGAGGAAGCAAGACTATCAAGCCTGGAGTATTTATCAGACTGCTGGAGAGCTGACTTGCCTGCTAAACAGGGTGGGTTGGATTTTTTTCCTCCATTCAGATGAGGAGGCAGTAGGAATCTCATACGGCTGTTTGCTGGAAAGAAACAGCTTTCCAGTCTAGCAATAGCAGCCCTGCCTGAATTACCACTATCCTGACAGCCAGGATATATTGCCTTACTACTTTTGAAAGAACAAAAATTCATGGATCTGCAGCTACAACCTCTACCATTAATCATCTAGGTCCAGAGATTTCACTTTCGTGTACTTCCAGCACAGCCCTTTGATATGAAAAAGGTGTCTTAAACCCCAGGTGATGGCTCCGAGATGGAGGTTCAAGAGCACAAGCCAAGACCACATATTTGCATTTAGACAGCAGACCACAATACAAGTGGGGTATCTCTGATACCTGCCTTCCTTAAGGACATGCACATGCTGGAAATGTAAAAATCTCCAACTGAATTGAGGATTGCAGCTTACAAGCACGAGGTTGGGATACCCTCCTGAACTGTTCAGCTCCATGTTTGCCAGGTAAAGGCATCATCCCAGGTAGATGCAGGCAGAGCACTACTCAAGAGCTGCAATGTGTCTGCCATCATTACTGAACACAGCTGGTTTCCTTCATTTCTCAGTTAAGTTCATCAATCCATACAGAGGCTATTACAGTTATTGATGTGCCACAGACCCCAGGGGTCCTCAGATTTCCAACCCCAAAAGCTTTAAAGTCATGAATTAAGCCCTAAGAGTCATTATTAAAAGAGCTCCAACCATTGCATTATTTTCATCTGCCATCTGTTTAAATGCTTTAGGCTATACTTAGCTCAAGGTTTCTCTTTGCAAGAGCTAGAAATGTACTTGCTCTTAATGAAAAAACTCCAATTCTCCTGGAGTTATGCAATGATTTGAATTGAAGTTTTCATTATTGCAATACTTCCAGTAAAAGAAAAATGCTGCAGTGCTCCCAGCTTGCCTTTAAGAATGCCTTGCTCAAGGTGGGGAAGGGTGAAAATCCAGCATCAGTCCAGAGCTAATTTCATATCATGTCCCACACACCTATGGAAGACAGGTGAGACTATGCCACAGTTCACATCAAGACAGTGATATTCATAGGATTAGATTTTCTATCTTGGGTCTTGCATGCCTCATCTTTGATTTTAAGTCACTAAATCAAGAGGAACATTGTTTACCTTAACTTTTTCACTTGGGTTCATTTCCAAGCTACTAAACATAAATTGTAAAGTAGACTGCAACTTGAATTTCCTGATCTGCTCTGACGTACCCATCCCACTCCTCAGAGAAAACAGCCCTCCATTCATCTGCTTTCACCAAGAGCAACATTAATGGTAGCAAGTGTGGGGAACAGAAGAGAACATTTGCACTCAAAATAAGGCTTTTTACATTTTGCATTTTCCTCTTTACTGAGCTCCCATTTCCCCCGAGTGCTAAAGAGGAGCAAAGCTCAACTACTGCTGATTAAAAGATGTTATGGTATCTGATGCCCATAGGCTCCAGCCAGAAATAGCCCGTTTAGATTTTATTTACTTCTTCCAGTTCACAAAGTATAAAGTTTTTGGTTGCAAATGAAGACCCCATGCTCCTTGAAATCAGTGAAAAAATGGCACTGGGATCAGACTTGGTCTTGCAAAGGGGGGAAAAAAAGAAAAAGAAAAAAACCACACAAATCTTCTCTTTAAGAATAGCCTAAATTTCTATAGTCAGTAGGAATTTAAAAAAAAAAATCAGTGTGTTTTTCAAGCTGGGCAGCGCTTCAGTTTATTTTCTGCTTTATAAAATAATCCTATTGGAAACATCTCTGTGCATACATCCAGTAACTCTGTTTCAACAGAAAAGGAAGCCCTACCCAACATTGTAGATAGCTTTAACAAATATTGAAAGGATTGCTCTACAAATACACAGCCCTGCACAGCTCTGGAATCAAGAACAGCAGCTGGAAGGTGGATGCACCCTCCCCATAAGGAGCACCACTCTCCTTCCACAATACCCACTATGCAGGTACCAGCTCAGTCAATAATATAAAGCAGATTTATTGCAAGACATCCACACAAGAAAATAGTGAGGAACACTGCTGGTAATTACTCCATTAAGGAATGAGACTTCTCACTGAAGTCAGTGGAAAGGGTCTTCACTTGTAAATCAGAGCCCACAAAAAAGTTATGCCTGTTCTGTGCTCTGAACAGCTCCGGCTCACATGATTTGATTTCAGATATTGTGAGCAGACTCTGACACCTGTGAGTCTTTAAATCACTAATGAGGACCAGGCATTTTGCACAGCCCCCACTGCACTTTCGGGTGGCGAGATGCACAAAAATCAAAAGCAATAAGGTAAGACCCTAAATAAACCCTGAGTTAAAACGATTTGTAGATTTAACACATGCTTGTCCTGGCCAAAGCAATTAGTATTTCCTACTGCTGACACCAGTCCCACTTCTGGAGAGCACTGAATACTCTGTATCACTTGCTCACAAAGGCACTAACAATTCTTTTATTAAGTAATTCTTAAGCCACCTAGCACTTTCAGCCATTCATGTCTTCAGTACTCGTCTGCTGCTTTACTGAGACCCTTTGTTAAGGCACAATGTGATTGACTGGAAGCTCTCTAGGGTGAGCCAATTTTCACAGAATATGGCTTTAACAAATTCTATGTAGCCAACTGGAAAATTAAGAACTGTCTCTTTTTCTCTGGGATTTATTAAGGCTGAAGTGGTCTTTAGAAGTGTCTTCTCAACATACTGGTGCTATATAATCAATTGAAGTTAAATCAAGGGTTTGATCAGATTTTCTGTCACAGGAATTGACCTGATGATTAGAGACAATGCTCCACGCATTACTTCATTCAGAACAAGAAGAAAAAGCAAAACAACTGTAGCTTGCTATGAGTGGTCAATTTTGGTGCTTGAGGCACCCTGACTCATTCAGCATCATTCGGTCCTACAGCTGACCGTACAACATATTTGCTTTTCATTTGATGTTGCAGAACTGTCATATATTAGTATTTAAATAGCTTTAAATTGTGACAGTTTGAAGTGCAGAAGGACAGACTGGACCATACAAACCCAAGCAGCTCCACCCTAAGGTCATGATAAAGCCTGCTCCAAAGCCCTCCTGCCAAGAAACAGAAACATCTTCTGATTTTTCATCTCTAAATAGTCAAGGGTAGTTAACAGTGGTAAAATCCAGATCCACTTCCACACATTCAAATTTCCATGTCAGGTAACCAGCTATGTCCTAAACCAGGTAGGGAAAAGTCTGGAAAGCCCACACCAACCTTCCCTCCAGACACCCGCAGTGTCTGTAGAAATACCCCTACATCACCACGGAGGCATCTTCCCGGCATCTACAGAGTAATCCTTCAATCTCTACACCATTCCGGGCAGCCAGACACCAGCCTTAACACAACTGCTTTGAGTTGCTATCAAGGCATTAGAATTGCTGGACAAATCTGGCCCAATATCCTTTTCTCTCTCAGTTGCAAGAGATGCTTCTCAGACGCACATTACTAATGGCTGCAAACCTCCCACATGCCTGCAGAGATCCTGAAACAAGCAGGTATTCAGTTCAGGGAAATTACTGGAGCAGGGACAGGAAAAAAAAAGGTTTCTGTTTGAGTGTAACAGATAGCCTGCAGGAAGATGACAACCTTTGTGTATTTGGTTGATAGAACAAGCCGATGATATGACTGGGCCACAAGAGAGGCTAATGAGTTTCTGCAACTATTGCAGAAGGTCTGCTCAGGAGAAGCTGGAGATTAGTGTCATTGCTCAGGCAGCGGGAGGGGATCTGAAAAACAGGACAAGCCTGGGCATCCCAATTGAAGAAAGATCTAATTCAGACTGGAACAGGTACAAAGAACTGTAGATGTTTAGCTAATCTCACAAAAGGAGATTAAAAATAGCTCATTTTGGTTTGCAAATGAAAGACGAGGGGCACAGTTACAGTCTTCGAACAGATCAGGGAGATCACTAGCATCAGACCCTGCCAATATTTTTACACTGAGAGCCAGAGCAATCCCTGTCTCCACCAAACATGTGAGACAAAAAGCACTTTTGGCACAAGAAGAATTTTGCATGTAATTTCCAGTACAAACTCACTGGTTAGTTAAGCGTCTAAGCATTAGATGAGAGCAAGTCTGGAAAAGCTTTCCAATAATGGGAGAGGGAGAAATAGGTACCCCTCATTAAAGGGCATCTTATCACATAGAGAGAGTGACACTGGCACAGCCAGTAACAGCCTGGTCCAGACTTCATTTGCTCTTGCTTTAACAACAATATCTACATCAGCATCATTTTATCTTTTCATTGATGACTGTCTTTCCCCTGGGGGGGGGGGCTGGCTGAGCACCTCCCAGCAGCAGAACTGGGATTCTCCCTTGAGCCAAGACACTTAGTTCAGTTTTCAGCTGCTTTCCTTTTTCCCCTGACCCCAGAGCAATTTTTGTGGATATCAAAAGCCCCAATAGCATCTGCAAAGCTGTTCATATTTTTCAGTCTCCTCATCACTGAAGTGCAAGTTTTTCAGAAGAGGAAGGAGGGAAAACAAGTTTAACATATTGAAAAATTAAAAATTTAGAGGCAGGAAAAAACTAATTGAATCTTACTTTAAATTATACAACTACAGGAATGCCAGTGCAATTTTATCATTCATATTTAGCCTAATAAAACCCTCAGGTCTTTGATTTATCTCTACTCCAGTGCCATCCTGCATCACAAGAGGGTTTTGCTGTGGTGCAGAGGTCAGGCTCGCTGCAGAGCTCCACAAGCTGTAAATACAGCTGGCTGGTTTCAGCAGCTTCCCCTGTGGGACTGACAGCAGGCTGCTCTTTTCTAAGGATAAATCAGAGAAAAATCACAGCACCTGAGAGTTCATTTGCTTTTCTGCTCTGTACAGCTGCTTTGCTGTTGAAAGTGGGCACAAAACCACACAAAGCGAGGGTGGGGGAAGTCCATCCAGTCTCCAGTCCCAGCTGGGTTTGTCCATTCAGCAGTGTCACCAACGCATACCAATAACTCAGGGATTGTGCAATTACTGCTTCTCAACAGGACAGGAGGAATATCTTTCCTTCTTCCAACACCCCAGTCCATCCCCTCACTGCTCTCTGCACAGCATCCATTCCAGCTTCAGTGACACCTCCCTCCAGCTCCCTCATCACTGCTTTTCCTTCTCAGCACACCCCAGGCTCTGGGTACACAACCCGCCATCCCTCACCCACAGGGCAGCTCCACCACTGGCCACTCAAACAAGCTCATGGCGATAATTCAGCAGCTCCATCACCTCCAACTTGCCCTCAAATGAATCCAAACAGCATTAACTGTGTTGCTATTTTACAGGACCTTCACTTTTTAAAATGTTCTGAATATAGCATAGCTCAGAGAATCACCCCTTCACCAAACCTCCCATCTAGATTTTTTGGGAAAGGGGAGGTGACACCACAGCACAGAGGTACACAGGCAGTACAATACAGGAAAGGGAAGGTTTTGCCCATAAGATGCTTCAGCTACCATTATACTCAAAGGCTAAAACCTTACAAGTCTCTGGAAACACAGATAAATTTAATTTCCCATGCATCAGGCAGACAGCAATGGGTAACAAACAGGGAATAAGAAGTCCTTGGACCACACTGAACCTGGCTGGAGCACAATGACATTGCCATGACATAGCCCTTACTGCCCTGTTTAAATCCAAGTCTCTATGAATCTCACACATTTTTGGGTGCAGTAGCAAGCACAGCATAAAGGCAAATCAAGCTTTGAGACAGTCAGTACTAATACATTAATCTCAGCCTTTTGGTAACCTGCATTAAGAGGACCTCTTGTAACTACTTAAGCACTGCAACATATTTAAGGCAGGGAAGCGGGCATCCTCAGGATTTACTGAGCTTCCTCAGCCCATTTCCAAATTGCCTGTAAAAGGGCAGGGTTCTGCACCAAGCAGTTGCCAGCAGCACATCAGACCCCAGGAGACAGAATAGCCAGTGTTGAAGCTTGCATAATCTGCAAAACCTGCTCTAAGTTAGTCCCCAGACCCATAGGATATATGGCAGATACTTTTTGTACCTTCTGGACTATTGCAACTACTGAGCTCTGCCTGCCAGTTGACGTCTGTTAACCCCATGCCCTTGTACTACTTTGAAGTTCTCTTTTGAGTTGATGGGAATTCCACCTGTTCTGGAAGACCCATGTAGGTCCACCTGCCCGAGATCCAGGTGGATTCTAATTTCACACAAGTTCCTCAGTGAAACCCTTCTATTCCATATCTATTTCCCAGCAGGATTCACAGAACCTTGCATTTTGAGCCCTGGTCCTTGGCAGTTGCCCACCCCACTGAAGCCTCAAACTCAGCCTGTGCACCATCAGTAACCCCAAACTGGGCAGTCCGATTTCCACAATGCATTTTAAGAAAATTTCAACTACATAAAAAAAAAGTCAACAGGAAAATTAACAGTCAACTAAACTGTGGCAAAACTGACACGTTGTAAGGTCTTGAGGAATTATTTAGTTTCCCTTATGATACAAGCTATGCATTCACAAACAGCTCAGCGCCTCACCAGCCACCTGCCAGACTGAATCATTTTAGCTGGAAGATGAGAAACTGTAAGAGTTCAAGGTTGCCACAACAGCAATCAGCTTTAGGCCTGGAAATACTATAGACATGTAAGCAAAAGATCTCTCAGCCTCAGGACATTGGAGATTCAATTTCATCTAATACAGCCAGCCACATGTGACCTACTGCAGCTCCCAAGGAGTATCACAGGCAGCAGCCACCTCTGGGATGGGGTCCTTATAAGCTCTGTGGTGGCCCCAGCGCCACAGGAGCACGGGGCTTTAGCAATCACAGAGTAGAGGGACATACCAGGTACCGAAGGGTACCCTGGAGACAGGTGTTGTCTTTGCTGCAGAGACGTCCTTTAGGTAGTTCTTAGAAGTTTTAACCTATCCCAGGATAAAAACAGCCACGAGATTATCTCTCCTAGACTGAGACAGGCAAGGCCATCTTGCTGCCTCTACAGAGACATCTCGGACAGCAACCTGTAGAGCTGCACTAAGTAGGTACATATGGTCAGGGACCACCTTCAAAACATAGCAGTTTTAATTATTTTTGTTCCTGTGCCAGACATATGGTATTTTACCTTCTGTTTAAATGCCATCAGCCTCTACTCCTGTACTGTTTCTATCCAAAACCTGTTCTCTTTCTCCCCACCTTTAATATTTTAAGCTGCAATGGACCCATACTTTTATCAAAGGAAAAATTAGTAGCCAAATATGTCCATGTCATAAGATGAATGATTATACAGCTGAAGCAGTGATATTTTCAGGATTAATCTTATCTAAATATTTCATTTCTTCATTTTGAATTATGAACCTCTTTTTACATAAATACAGATAGAGTTTATAGATCATTCCTGAAAGCAAAGTTTGATTAAAAAAAAAAAATAGAAAACCACTTGGGAGAGAAGACTTCAGTCTTATCTAAAATACAGGTTTTGTTATCTACCAAACAACTTGTGGCAAGATAACAGATAGGTCACTTATTTTTGATAGTGTTTTTATTTTGACTAAGAGGGCTATCATAAGTCTTGTGCTACTTTTGCCACTGTTGGATAAATATAATGAAACATTTACTTGAGAATAAAACCATTAGGCACTGTCAAGGACTATCTGGGACTTGCCATTCTCCAAGGATTCAGTACTGTGTACTCCTCCTGTATTGCAGAATTCATTGAGAGCTGTCAATACACATTTCCTTCAGAAAATTAGAAAGCATAAGAAACCCTGTGGCAGACACGATGCAAGACTGATGAGCTGCAATCAGTATAAATTAGCACCTGCAAAGGATAAATCCAATACATGAGGAAAGAGAAAATATCTATTATGACTATCAGGAAAAAAATCCAGGTGCAACACAAACTTGAGGAAGTTACAAGATTGTTATTTACAGCAAGACCCATTCAGCAACTGGAGCTTTGCAAAAAGCCAAGATTCTTCTAATACCTACTTAGACACCATGAAAATGGGGTCACACCACCACAGCTAAGCAAAGCCAGCTCTCTCTGCACCCAGCTGACTTTAATCTGCTATTACAGATCCTCTTCCTGGCAAAATCACACACCCACAAAGGATGGATCTGTCCGAGCCCCGAGGAGCAGCAACACCTACACCAACTAAGAGATAGCAGAGACTGGGCGGGTGGAAGAGGGACAGGCAGCTCCAGAGCACAGCATTCAGTGCCTTCCATAAAGCAAGTAACAAGGTGACCCTACTTGTGATGCGGCACCCACCACAGTCATCTCCTCTGGGGCCAGCAGCTCTGCCAGAGCCGAGCAAGGTGGCTCCCCTGCTGGTGCAAGCTTTTCAGAAGCCCCCACCATACACTGCTTCGGTATATCTGGTCCCCAGGTCCAGTCCATGCTGCTTGTACCAACACCAGATGCTCAACACCTAGCTGGGCACCAGCTTGGAGGTTGTTGCAGGGCCAGTTAGAAAGGAAAAAGCATTAGATCTTCCAGAGGAGCAGTTCTGAGGAGTTTTCTTCACGTCATTCAACCAAGTTTATTTTTCTCCTATGGGTTGCTGTGTGGCCAGGACAAAGACCCAAACTGAACTGGAAATGCTCTACTGAACCATGCAGATGAGAAAAGGAGATTGGCATCAAGGACAAGCGTAGCCCAGCATGACCAAGTGACATAAGCCTGGAGAGAAATAAGTTAGGAATTTCAGGACAAGAAGTAATGGGCACAAACTTGAACATAAGAATTTCCATCTAAACATGGGGAGGAACTTCTTCACTTTGAGGGGACCAGAATACTGGAACAGGCGGTCCAGAGAGGTGGTGGAGTCTCCACCTCTGGAGACATTCAACACCCACCTGGACACATTCCTGTGGAACTTGCTGTAGGTGGACCTGCTTTAGCAGGGGGATTTGGACTACACAATCTCCAGAGGTCCCTTCCAATCCCATATTCTGTGATTTCATTTAGATCTCCATGTTCTTACTACAACTGCACAATCTGGGTAGCAATCTCATCCAACAGCTCTTCTTAACTATGAGATAAGTTACATTAATTATCATCAGGCCTGAGGATATCTCTTTTCCCTACTACCCTACTTTCTCAGGCACTTCGATAAATACCAAGTTTCCTCTTGCAGGGGAGGGATCGCATCTGCAAAGTGTTAATAGTCTAAAAGCCACTTTCAAAATAGCTTGTACCAGCTGATAAGTTTATCCTACATCTCAGCACTTCAAAAAACAGCAGCTCCAGACATATTTTTCCCCAACCAATTTATCAAGATTTATATCAGATTTGGGCTCTCTATTCCAGCTTAGCTTGCCCAATTTTTCAGCATTCTGTAACCAAACCTCTAGAGACCCAGGACCCCCGCACATGACATCATCTGCTTTCGAGATATTCCTGCATTTGGAAATGAAGAGGTAAATGTGTCAGGCAGTAAGCGGGAGGCGAATATTTCATGAATACAAAAGAAAGAATTAAAAGGCAGCAATTTATTTGGGAACATGTATGTGCTTTTGTTGGTAGGAGAATGTCATCCCCAGCATTTCTAATCTCGGGATGCACTGATGTATTGTGGCACTTTATGCTTTTTGGTGCTGCGCATTTCCATCCATTTCATTCCCTCAAGTGGGGCAGGCTTTCCAACAGATTGTCACCATTTAGTAATTACAAATATAAATGTCACCACTGTCAAATAATATAACACACCTCACGCATCAGGACACAAGCTGTTTAAAATCAAACTATTATAGTAAAGCTGCCGCTGTGTGAATACGCCTTGATTAAATTCATAGACATTAATCATTTTTAATAAAAACTGAATTTTGTCAAGGCAGCAGTGAACTTTCCAGAAGATACAGGAGCGAAATGATGTTTCCAGAAGGCACTGTTTCTCCAGTCATTGCTTCAGCACTGGAGAATAGTTTGAGTCTACAACATATAGCTGCAAAAACCCCACATTTTATAAGAGCGACTTCCTTACAGCAGCTCAAGACTGCAAGAGCCCTGAAAGCTGCAATTCTCAACATATGGCAAGTGCTCACCTGAGCAGAAGCAGAGCCATTGCAATCAGCACAGTCTGCTTAAGCACAGCCCAAGTGAGCTGAGGCCGGGGTCTGCAGTAATTGGGTTTACCACGCTGTCAATCCCACCCCCAGGAAGATGTTTCCACGCCAGCCTGCTCAATGCCAAGACAGGTTCTATTTTCCACACTGTCAGTCTCAAATCCTATCAGATTTCAGGCTGTAGAAGATAGATTATCTCAGCAGCATTATGACAGATGCACTGCTGAGGATGTCCAGTTACTCAAAGAGAAAAGGGTAAATTTTTCCCCCTATGCCTTTCTGTCAGTGTCAGACCCATCTGCCATCCACTGCTGTGTTCGGTTTTGTCACACCTGGGAACTGCGACTCCACAGCACGCATTAATTAAGCGGAAACACAGTTTGATGGAAGGATTTAGCTTCTTTATCTTCCTAGATAAGGGATTTCCTGGGAAAACAAGCTATGATTATTTCCCCTACATATATTAAAGAAGTTAGTCTGCATTGGGATCAAATAGCAGTCACAGAGCAGCACGGCCACTTAGCACAATGATAGATTCCTGTATCAGTCATACCTGTGAACCTTATTTACAGAAGCACCACCAAAAAAATTGAGCTGGCAGCTGTTCCATTTTAAGAGCAAATGTATCTAGAAAAGCTTTCTATTCTACAGAATTTACAACTTTTTTCAAAAAAGAAAAAAAAAAAGCTTGTGCAAAAAATCTCTACTCACAGTCCTTCAGCTCCTGCCTGCCTTTTTCAATAATGAAAAAAAATTATATAAGCATGAAGTTTTGCTAAAATACAGACACTGATGTTGATGTCATTGTTCAGTCTACTTATGAGAGTCCAACTCAGACCAAGAGCAGATGAAAGAGGAGAGAAATCACATTCAGATCCAGGTGCTATTCAGACCCAGATTGTTGCACATCCAGCCAAGCCAGAGGCTGCGTTTACACCACTGGAGCTGGGTTACATCACCATAGAGTCAGCCTGCACTTAAAACACTGGTTTACCAGTTGAGACTAAGCCTTGCCCTGTCTGGGAAGAATGGAGACACTTGTGCCAGCCCAAGCAACAGTGCCCAGACACAGGGGACAGCAGAAGTCCCGTGGGGGTACAGCAGCTACCTACTCCCAGAGTCAGACAAGGCCCAGAGCCCAAATTTCCTACTTTGTCCCCTCACTTCAAAAATCCCAGGAAAGCTCAGAGCCCCCACACAATCTGGGAAGAGCCATAGGGACATCTCTGCCCCCAGCCCCATGCTGCTCACTCCATTAGCCTGCTACAGCTGCACATGCAGCTGCACAGCAACACAGACTGAGGAGCTGATCTGAGCTAAATATAGGGGCAACTCTTTACAAGAAGCCTTTTAAATTTAGCTTCAAAAGATGCAGCAAAACTTTACTTGAATGAGGCCAGTCTGCTAGGAGCGAGATGCCTCCTGGCAGCGAGCATCCATTGTGGCACACTCAGCTCCGCCCAGGAAATGTGGGGTTTCTCTTGATGCCCTCATGCTCATCAGCATCACACATGGCAGATCCTTACAGGTCCTCAGCAACAGTATGGTCCTCCCTGGACCACCCCCTACCAGGCACAGCCAGCCACAAAACATTTCAAGGCAGCTCCTCTGACCTGCCCCAAGGGTAGCCAGGGGCTTTATTGCATCTCAGACAACAGCAAAAGGCCCTCAATTTGAGGGCTTACCTTTTTGAATACACTTTCCTGATGAGCTGAAATATGCATCCAGGCATTCTACAGATGACATCTCTGCAACCAGTGAAGAGGAGAGGCAAAACACAAAGAGGACAGAATTAATTTTAAGCACAACAGCCAGAGCCCATAGCCCTTCCCCTTCCAGCTGACACCCCACTCCAGCCCAGTCAAGCACATTAACCAGCTCTGCAGCTCAGCCTGCTCTTCCTGATACAAATGTGGATCAAGAGATACGACGTGCCAGGAGACAGACCACATTTGCCACCTACCAACAGACAGTCAGCACCACACTTAATACTCACAAATCTTTCCTGGGTGCTCATTACAAACTGAGGTTGACATTTGACTTCCCCAGCACCAACCACAGCAGCCCCACTGAAAAGCTGCTTGAACTGCAAGAGTTTGCACTAGTACAAGTGCACTCTGCAAATGCACTCTCTGAAAGACCAGAGAAGTTCACCATATTTAAGTAGGTTTGCTTTCTCACTTGCCTTGCCCAAGCACAAGTCCTCTCCTGCTCCTCAGCACCTCACAAAAGATTGAACTTCAAAGTAAAGCAGTCACTCCAAGCATAAGTGAAAACAGAGCAGTCACCCACCTACCCACCCAGGCTCTTGAGCTGCTCCTCTTCCTACAGCCATCCCCTTCCTCTACTAAGGCTCTTCCAACTTACAAACCCCCAACCTAAAATCCTCAGCCACTCCCTTCTGAGTTAGGGATGAGCCTCTTATAAACTCATGGCCCTTAATGATTTTCAGGTGTTTTGCATTCATTGCCCAAAAATAACCCCATCTTCACCTCAACGCTCTTACCCCACCCTCCTGTGACTTTTATGACAAGTTATTTGTGTTGTTTCATGGGAGAGAGAGGAGAGAGCAACCTAGAGGTAAAGGTTGACAATGTCCAAATGGAAGTACTTTCAGTGGTATGGATTGCTTGTTTTGGGTTTTTTCTTTCTGGACAAAGAAACAAACTTTTATTCATAGTAGAAATATGAAGATACTAGGGGCAGAGTCAACAGCAAAACACACATCTTCCCCTAAAAAAAAACATGGTACATGCATATAGATGTACTAAAAGCATCAGCGTCTTGCTTTGCGCTTTCAGCCCCAGTGTGGTCCTGAGGGATCTGCCTCTTCCAAACGACAAACCAGTGCTGTTCCACCTGCAGATCCAACTCAGCAATGGAAGAACAACCTGGAGTCTATTTGGCCTCATAAATCACAGGCAAAATTGTCCTGCGCAGAGAGCCCTGCTGCAGCCACAGTGGGGGAGCAGAAAGAGCCGAGCTCAGTGTCACCAGCCTGGCTGTGGTGGCCAGCAGGGTTGGTAGCAGCCGTGACCCATCAGAATGGGATCTCAAGCCACAGTCTGCAGTCTTGCCCTTCACTTTTCAGTGCCTGTTTTTACTGGGCAGGGTTAAATTTGTTTGCATTAGTTCTGGGAAAGAGAAACAGAAAGATTCCAGCACTATGTACCTACCAGTGCTTGCTGCTGGGATGCAATGGGGCATCCCCTACTCCTATCCAAGTGTTATAAATGAAAGCCAGGCTTTACAATCTGAAGGAACTTTCTTGTGGACCACTGTGGAAATGATGCTCTGCAGACATGGTTTTCCTCTGCACGTGCAGAACATGAAATCATTAAATCCCACAGGTGTTATTTGCAGGACTGGAGCCCCAAAAACCCTCTGCATGGTCAGCTCATGTCAGCCACAGGGGCTGAGAGCAGCATTCCCACTACAGCATCCCTGAGGCAGCTCTGGCTGATACCAGAGTGGATGCGCACCCAGATTCTCCCTCCCAAAGCAATCCTGAGAGCATGGCATCCTCCTCATCCCTATCACTCCTGTGCGAGAGCAGAAGGAGTAAGCGCTAGAGGCTGCTTCTGCAGGGCTGGGAGAAGCTGTCATCCTGGGATGACAGCTGGGATGGCTCCAGGAGGTAAAAAAAAGTAGTTTTGCCCAAATGATGGTTGTACATGGGGCTTTAGTGATAAAAGAGCCATAGAACTGGTCTCCGTCTCCACAAACATCATCTTTCTGATCTGAATCTGAAAATCTTTACAAAAACTTTTCATATACCTCAATTATGCCATCACATTCCAGTATTGATTTGAATATATACCAGTTATTTAAGTCAATTGCCTATTAAAATTTTTTTTTGGTGAAAGGTCAAACCTGCAAATTGAAACCAGATACAGTACATTATGCCGATCAGTATTGTGATCTGCACACAAGGTCATTATTATGTTTCTGCATAAGTCATTTCTCTTGTAAAGTTTTGCTCCATACGCCAGTGTTGCTATTACAAGCTCAATTAAAGGGGGCTTTTATTATTATTAACAGAAGGTTTTAAATACTGCGGTCTCAAATAAAGATACGTAAAAAGGCATCAGGGCTTACCTACCTATAGCATGCTGCTCCTGTTGTTCAGAAGGAAATGAAAAGGCATTAAGTTTGCTGCTGTATACGCATTTTATTCTGTTACAGAAGATCTGAGGAGCTTTGAGACTCCCTGTTGAGAGTAACAATGGTAAGTGGTACCCTCCTCCGAAGCTGCCAGCAACATCCTGGTTGCACACGCAGGACTGCATCGCCTGTAAAGTGCAGTGACTTCTGGACAGCTGTTAATCCACTTTAAGCTCATCAAGAGAAAAAGGCCACGGGAACGGCCTTTCCGTGTCACCTTGAAACTTCTGTTGACTCCTGATCAAAGGCAGCAGAAGTATAGCAAACCTCAAAGTAGTCTGGAAGAAGCTGCGCTGCTCTCTCACTTCGCAGCCACAGCTGGGAAATCCCACCTCACTTTGAGTTGCCCTGGGCCAGCATCCCATTTTAAGGTCCCAGAAAAATAAAGGCCCATTGCCCCCGGGTTGCTCTGCCACCACTTGCATGTGTCTCCCCCAAACACACCCACTGCCCCTTGCATCTTTCTGTTGCGTAAAAGGATACAAGTGGCCTATGCACTAAAGAGGACATTGGCACGCAGGGGAAAACATGGCATTTTCTCCCAGAGTATCACAAGTGTTTTGTTTCCTTTGAGGTTGACCCTGTAATTGTCCTGAGAGAAAAATTAATTTTCTTCCAAATGAAAAATCATTTGAAAGGAAGCCAGCAGTTCCGGTGGGAAAAGGCTGGCATTCCCCTTGAGAAAACTGGAAACAAGCCAAAATTGAAATTTTAATTTTAAAATGTCAACTTGAAATAGGATATTTGCATTCCTGCCCTCCAATAACAGGTATAGTTTTCCTATTACGATTTTTTTAAAAAGGCTGTGTTTTGGTGGTAGGAGGAGGTGTTTGATAATTCTGAGAGGAAAATCTATTCTCTGAACATCTGAAAGCGCTTTGAGCGCTTTGCAACACAGCCTACATTCTCATCTCAGGGTGCTACAAGCTGCACAGATTAAATCAACAAATTTTCAGCATTTTATGGGTAGTTCAGTTCATTGTCTCCCGGCCCAGGGAATCGCTTCACTTGCACGTTGCACCAACACGAACCAAAGCTGTACTGTAATTACAACTACTTCCATAGTTCTTCCAAGGTTCCCTAACAGCTCTTTAAGACAATTGCTGTGGAATAGTGGAAGAGAAAAGCCAAGAGAAGCCAAGCACTGTTGGAGGTTCAGCAAGCACTCACAGACAAATGACCTTTTCTTCCTGAAAGTTAAACCTCTTCTTTCTAAAGTTCTCATTACTTTCTTGTAAAAATACTTCTTTTCAGTGTGGCTCTATAAAATCGTTCCAGTTTCCTTATATTATATTTGCTGAAGAAGGGAACCTGTGGGTCGCATCAGAAGCAAGTGGGAACACAGTTGGGTTTTCTTGTGGCATTTGCAACAACAGCGGAACAGCTACATTTACTGGCTTTCAGTAGAAGTAAAAAGGGGGAGGTAGTTGGCACCTCCAAAGTGACCCTCCAGAAACATCTGCTGCTCCTGGATTTAACTCTTGTATCCAAAAGCCCATGTTCCCACTCCCATAGAGGGACTAGAGTTTGCTGACAGCGGACTAGGAGCCCCTGAGCAGCTCCACTTCCAGTTCCCCACATCTGCATGGGCTTGGGAAGGATCCAAAGGGGACAGGAAGGGTGACAGGGAATGGCAGGATCAGGAGGATGATTTTAACAGCTGGCTGAAGCCATGCTGTGATTGCAGAAGAGGTCTGGAGATGGTGAGTGATGTCCCTGGAGCTCCCATCTGCAGCTTGCTGTTAGGTGGCAGAAATACACCTCCCTGGAGAAGAGGGATGAGAAACTCCATCCAGCTCTATGATTGGCCCTAGGCCCATAAACCAGGAAAGAAAACTCAGGGCAAAACATTTGTTTGTTCCGTTGCACCCAGCCCTCTGTTTAAAACTGAAATAAATGTCACAGAAATTGGAGGAAAAGTTCATTTTCAACTAATGTTCAGAGCAAGCAGAGTAACCAACCTCCCACTGATTTGTCCAGGAAGGTCTGGGATAGTGGGACTTGAATAAAGCAAAGGACATGCTTTTATTACTCTCCCAACATCTCGCTTGAAATTAATCCCAGGAGAGAATACACTTTATTTGACAGAAGAGTTGCTATCCTACAAGGAAGTCTTGGAAAGACACAGATGAAATGGCTGCACTCAGAGCAGATGTCTCTGTGCTGCATATCTTAAGGGAAACAACAAGTCATCTCATAAAACCAGGAGAGTTGTGCAAACAGCCACAGGAAAGGAGGTTGAGGATGGAGAAAGTCATCAGTAAAAGAGAGTCCTGTTTGAAGGGATGCAATGTTGGTCCTGCTTCTGGTCATGTTGCACTTAACTCATCTTTCTTAAAATTTATTTGAAAATAACTCTGTGGATACAGCCTCTAGAAAGGACCTCTGGAGGGGATTGAGTTGGTCTTTCAGTTCCCAAAGTATTTCCAGTTCAGCTGTGAGGGCAGCTGGTCTAAAGGCAATTTGGGGCTTCTCCTGCAGCAGGTTTTGTGATAGAGGGATGTACCTGCTGGGAAGAGAGTGGCATGGCCAGGCCAGCAACGCTAGCAGATGGTGAGGATCTTCCGTCTCAGCACAAGCTGCAGGGCCATCTCAGGAGGAGAGGAGGCTCAACACCTGCTCTTCAAGCCTCACATGGCTCTGTGCAAGCAAAAGGATGATCCAGGAGCAGGAGACACACTGTTCAGGACACCACGTCCCCAGCTGCGATCTCTGGAGGCCACAGCAAGGTCTGCAGGACCATGGCTTTTGGAGGTCCCCACTGGGGATTGAAACTATTCCATTTGGACAAAGGAAACCCTAGGAAGGGCTGGTGCCTCAGAGCTGTGTAACCTAGGGGTTATATCCCAAATTCCAATATCCTGTCTCTACCTCTCTTCCTTCCTTCCTTCCTCAAAAGATGGATAAGTTAGAACACTATGACTAATAAGTTAGTCCTGGGCAGGATTTCACAGTGTGTGGCAGGCACGTCCTGCTCCTCTGAATGTGCTTCTCAAAGGGAAGGCATCTCAGAGCAACTTCCAAATGATCAGCGTGGTGGAGTCACAACAATTTGGCTGAGCTCATCCCAGTGCCCTATGTGAGACGGTCCCCAGGTAGGGTACGTAGCTGATGCAAAACCGATGCTACACTTGATCTTAGCTGAAAGGCCATTAAAAAGAAATCAGAAGAGACTGGCTAAAAGCAATTTATGGGGTTACAAAATGATGTATTACATGCACCATGGCTCCAGGTTTGCAGTAATTTAGGCTGGTATTGATTGAGGAGAGACTGGGGCATATTCCACCACCTTTTTAATTTCAGTCTGATTTGGCCGCTGCTTGCAGGTCAGCAGGCAATTTGATGAGACAAAAACAAACCAAGCATTAGAGCAGCCTAAATCACCCGCTATTAGAAGTACCTTGTAAATAACTTTTAAGGCCGAACAAGGAGAACAGAATGAAAGAAGTGGCTATTAAGGAAATCGAGACTGAAGTTTCAGGCTGAGAAAAAATGGTTTCATAGCACAGTTAGAAAGGAATATCACTCACACATACCATCATTGCCTGCCTTTATTTTCCCAAACAAATATTCTGTCTTTTTCCTCATGTTACAGAGCTAATTCTGATTCAATGTGAACTGATTAGGTACCAAAATAAAGCCAAAGTACATATGGCTGCTTACAAAGGCCTCTAATCATGTCACTGCAGCAATGGGATGGATGACCTGGTGGGATTCCAGATTATTCAAGCCATGTAATGGTGTAGGATTGCCTCTATGCCCCAAAGAAAGGACAGGCTGTAAATCTGAGTGTACATTTCCTGTGACGGAAAATCTGCGCTGATTTTTCTGCTGAAGGTAGTGATAAAAGTACTAAGTGTACTGGCACATGGGAGGTGCTAGCTAATACTGGAAACCCCTCAGTACCCGAGGTGGGGAAATTGCCCATCAACTGTCATCAGGGAAGAAAACTTGCCACGTACCAGGTGATGCTCAGGAGATGAAGCATAGGCAGAGGAAGTGGAGAAAAAAGTAATTTAATACTTCGTTCTGCCCCTTTCATTCTGGAGTTGAAGTGGTCCCCTCCGCGCAAAGCTACATTAATGTGCATGAAATCCCTGTCCCTTTCCCCTCTCCATGCTAGAAATCTGCCCTTGTGTAACTTCTGTAACTTCTGAACTATGTCCACAGTCTCACAAGGGTAAGAGGGTGGAGGAGGGAGATGGTAAAGGGCGAATCACTTCAAACTAATGAGAGTATCCGACCGCAAACCAAGGAGAGTAGCCTTCAGTGTCAGCCACAGCCCTGAGCTCACTTCTGCTGCGTTCACACATCGATCACCTGTAGGTCACAGGCAAAGGTCTGAGTGAAGAAGATCAATTATGTACCTTATACCAGTCATCAGGTGTTGGATAAAAATGGATTTTCCAAGTTTACTGTGACTATCAAAAGCTTGAACTCTGATGTGCAGAGGGAAAGAGAGACACAGAAATCTCTGATTGGACTAATTAGCACTTCCCTGCAAGAAGGCTTCTCTGATCTCTAATTGCATGTTCATTTCAGTCTTTTAATATTGTGCTTGTGATGCTCTTTTCTACTTCCTGCAGGTAAAAGGAGACACAACCTCGTATTCTGTCACACGTGTTGGTAGAGAAGTAGATGTGATGTCTGGGTTTGCTGAAGGTCGGGAGAAAGCAGAAAAACTCTCTGCACTTACTCCAGACCAAGCAATTGCTGAGAACCCTGTTGTTTATTTCTGGCTATCAGGACATTTGATCAAACCGCATCCCAGGCAAGACAAAGTCTCACAGTTTTGGCTCATGATAAAATCAAGTTGAGTGGAGTGAGGGAGGTTAACATCTCCTTCTATGGGCCTGTGGAAATAATAACCTGTTCCCAAATATACACACATGTTGGGAAAGCCAGCCTAGCCAGGCTCTGGCAGACTCACAGCCAGCATGGAAACTGCAGGGCTCAGCTGCCACTGAACCCGATTTTGCCCTTCTCGTAATTAGCTGTACAATCAAATGAAACCACCTGAGCATCTTGTTCCTTTGTTTCGACTCCAGAAGTCAAAGACCTCAAAAGTTATTGGCAGTTTTAATTAAAACTAGCTTTGAGATACAGAGCAACCTATAATGGTTATGGCTCATTCTACATAATACTGTAATAAGCCTCTCTCATATTAAATACAGCAGCAATATTGTTCACCAGAGATGAGGACATTAGCACAAATAATCAGCCTCACTATCATGGGGAGGGCACTGAAGCCGAGAGGGGGTCTAAAATGATTGCATAAAAGGCATTTGCTCCTGAAAAAGGGAATATCCTGCAACCCCTGCCTTCTTCAGCATCCTTCCCAGAAGGCCCCGGAGTCTCCACCAAATTCAGTTTCTCTCTCAGTAACGTGTTACCAGTGGGAGGCAATTTCCAGGTTCCTGCCCCTGCCTGGGCACTGGCTGCATCGCCTGTGCTGGAAAATCTCATTCACATGAGCCACTTGTCCCCAGCACAGAGCTTTAGCAGGGCAGGCTGGAGGCACAGCAGTTGCAGATATGTCCACAATTTCAGCCCTGCTCAGCTTTTTTCATTCCAGGCCCTCGGTTCTGCCCAAGGGGTTGCAGCAAACACAGGGCTCAGATCACAGTTTACTCAGGACTTACTGTTCAAGCAAGCTGATAAATATAATGGTTGCTTTGCTGCATTTCAGCGCTGGGGTGGCCCTGCTGCTCCAGCAGAAAGTCTTTAGTTGGGAGCCCATGAGGTTCTGCCTTGGCCTGGAGATGCCGAGGGCCACTGTGGATTAGCAGACTCTTCCTCCAAAGCAGTGACGCTCAATGGCTAAAGACATGCTCTGCAGACATGTCCTTGATGCAATGCCTGGGGAAGAGATGGAGGGTCCTTCAGTGAAACTTGCCTTCTGCTCACTGCTGAATCTGGTGTGTGGCTGTGGGTAACTAAAATTCCTGCCTGATGATTTAAATGGGAAATGTTTTTTTCCTGCTGTAAATCCACTGAAGTCAATACATTCAAGGAAGACACATGAGGAGTGAATTTGACCCAGGGATGTTGGTTTCACAGTCTCAGGTGGACATTCTCAAGTCAAATGGTCCTTGCAGTATGTGCAATTTTATGGGGCAATGGAAAATATAGCTGTTTCCTCACATGAATGACACACACTTTCTAGGCAAATATCTTATCAGAGAATCATGCAATCATAGAATGGTTACAGTTGGAAGGACGTTAAAAATCACCGAGTTCCAACTCCCTGCCATGGGCAGGGACACTAGAGCAGGTTGCTCCAAGCCCCATCCAGCCTGGCCTTGAACCCCTCCAGGGATGGGGCAGCCACAGCTTCTCTGGGCAACCTGTTCCAGTGCCTCACCACCCTCACACCAAAGAAGTTCTTCCTAATATCCAGTCTAAATCTCCCCTCTTCCAATTTAAAGCCATTCTCTCATCCCATCACTGCACTTCCTGACCAAGAGTCCCTCTCCAGCTCTCCTGGAGGTCCCTTCAGATATTGGAAGGCTGCTCTAAGGTCTCCTCGGAGCCTTCTCTTCTCCAGACTGAACAGCCCCAGCTCTCTCAGCCTGTCTTCATAGGAGAGGTGTTCCAGCCCTCTCATCATCTTTGCGGACGTCCACTGGACCCACTCCAACATTTCTATGTCCTTTCTATGTTCATAATAAAAACCTTAAGAGGCCCCAATTTGATTTTTGGGGAGGCCTTTTGGGGATAATTAAAACAGTCCATTTGAAGGAACTCTAGTTGATTATCATGAGACAAAGGCATCCAAGATCACTCCTTTCTTTGAAAACCATGCCTCTATTCTTCCCCAAAATACTGAGCTTGTGCATGGAGTTTGCCAAACAAGTTTTTGCTTGAAAGACCATTTCAGTGAAAATGATCGTGTTTTTTTAAACTAATGAAACAAAATATGACAATATTATTCCTTTGAGGAAAATAAAAATATAAAACTTACTTCCTTAGAGTTCTTTTTCCTGCTTCACCTCTAATTAGCTAACAAAGACAAGTGAAAAAATACTGGGTTTGTACTCAAAATTTGAAAACATCTTCACAAGATTTTTTTCAAACTTCCTGGGGAAATGCTTAGCTTTCCAACAGATGATACATACCTTACTTATAGAACTATAAGCTCTCGTTAACTCGAAATCCCTCACATATGAAATGCACTTCAGTGGCCACTCTTTGCAGGAACAGTTCATCCTTGGGAAAATATTATTGCTGGAATGCTACGTGAGTCCACAGCTTAGAGCTGAAGGATGCATTTAAATTCTCTTAAGAGGCTTTAGGAATTCATAACAGTGCTTGATCTACCTTTGGGGCAGGGAATGTGTCTTTTTTTGCGTGGCAACAGCTGAAAGCATTAATTGGTTGATCTTTTTGCCAACAATTCATTATATTTCACTATGTGCCTTTTCAGTGTCTGTTCTGTTGCCCCAGTGCCTTGCTAAACATTTCCTAGCTGCAGGATGGCATCTTTGAAAGAGGGAAAGGGGCTTTAGCAGTCGCTCTGTTCCCAAAGAGTGAAAGCAAAGTAAAAAATAAATGGGGAAAGGACTGTCACCAAAAAGATAATCTGCAAACTGTATTAGCATTTTTCCTCTGGAAGCTCCAGAATGAGGCAACAAGATGCATGTCTTTCAACAAAATAATTATCTTATAATGAGACTGCCCTAATGTGTTCAGGAAGAGAAACTGTTGTGAAGATTGACTTAAATCAGACAATTACAGAATCACAGAATTGCCATAGTTGGAAAGGACCTCTGAAGTCACCGAGTCCAACCATACACACACTAAAAAACCCTGCTATCTCGGCCACCAAAGCACGCCATGAAGTGCCGCATCTACATGTTTCTTAAATGCCTCCAGGGTTGGTGACTCCACCACCTCCCTGGGCAGGCTGTTCCAGTGCCTGACCACTCTTTCAGTAAAGTAATTCTTCCTAATATCTAATATGAACCTCCCCTGCCGCAACTTCAGACCATTTCATCCAGTCCTGCCATTAATGGAAGCGCACAAGCAGAACAAGAAGCCTAAATGACAGCTGGGCTCCATATTTTCTTCCTCAAGCTGGAAGATTAGGATCAGTGTGGTCATAGCAAGATGCAAGTGTAACATCCAGATCTGGATTTCAGGTTTACCCTCAAGAGTTGGAGAATATACAGAGGAATACTTTTGGTTCAGATTCCTTTTGTAAAGGAAATGTGTAAGTTTCAATCTTTATCTGTTCATTCTGGTTCCAACAAGTAAATAACCTCAGCCTCTCTGATCCCTGAGGAATGATGATTTACAACACTGGTAATGTGCACTGAAGAAAAATACAACTTGTTCCTGAAAACCGTTGATTAAAGTGATCATAGCAAAGCAAAATAACTCAAGGCTTCCTCCTTTTATCACTCATACCTGCTTTCCCCCTTGTTACTCCACTCAGCAGCACTGGCTCTGATTTAATCTGCAGGAAGGCTGCTTGTCCGCAATGCTGATCAACACAATTCAGTCTTCACAAACATTTACCAGTGTCAAGGGACCTTCTGCTAATGATTTTAGCAGAAAGATTTTAAAGAAAATGAATTGCTAAAATATAACTTCCACAGAGACAGCACCAGGATAAAAAAAAATAAAAAAGACAGAGGTAAAGAGATGACAAAACCATAGTATCCACTGCCTCCTCCCCGTGAAGGGGCACTGCGAAGGGCACAAGCTATTGAAGCGGGAGGGAAGTACAACCTGGCAGATCTGCTTAGTCCTGTGTCATCCACCATCACTGCCACAGTCCCTGCCAGGAGACTGTCATGGGGGAGATACATAAAGGGCAAAAGCTACAAGTAATGGAATTGAGCAATCAGTTCCCATTTGGGAAATTTCAAATCTTTTTCCTGGTCTTTCTCTCCTCTCTTGTTACCTCCCTCCACTGACCCAGGAACTGGGTAAAAGCTTTTTTCATTTTCCTCTGCCTCACTAGGAGTGTGTTATAACCTTCATGGAGAGCCAGGACCGGAGCACAGAATGTGTGTGAAAGGCTTCAGGAATCCAGACTGCTTCAGTTCTAGTAATTGAGAATCACACGAAATTTGGGCTAGAAAGAACTCAAGTATTATCCCATACTCATGAATTCTCCTAGGCCAGGGTAAGGTCTATATACAGTGTCCCTCCTGGCAGACGTTTGAGAAGGCTTCCATTGATGGACACTGCCTGACTCCCCAGAAAAACTATGCTAATGCTGTCTCCGCAGCCAGTACCAATTTCACCTCACACCTAACTTGAACCTACTACTTTCCTCCACCAGAGACACTGAGAACTGTTCAGTGTCCCTACATGGGCTTTGCACACCTATAGGACTTGTAAGTCCCCCCCGACAAACCACACTTTTTGCTGATGGGCTCTTCCACCTCCCAGAGATCCAGCAAGGTCTGGCGACTGGAAGCTGGAATGTGACATACTCGGATTAGAAACAGAGTGCAAATTCAAACACCACAGGCAGTTTAACAACTGGGACAATTTACCACAGGCTGCGCTGGCATCTATGATGGGCAGTTTAAAATTAGGATACCGGATGTTTTTAAATTATCACTGTGTTTCAAAAAGGAATTAATTCAGAAACATCCTCCACTTACTTGCTGTTTACCCTGCATTAGTGCGCTATATTATCCTGTAATTGGTTGTTACGTCAGGATTGCAACCTGGCAGGTTCCTCTTCCTTGCCTAATTAGTGTTTCTCCCTCATTGCTCAGCACGGGACTTGTTGTTTTCTCCCTACAAAGCTCCATCTCCTGCACACACACCCTCACAACGCACACCTATTCCCTCTCCCCCCTTGACAACGATCCAGCCCTTCACATGCAGAAGAGCTGCTATTTGTTCAAACAGGCTGACGAGATACTTCTAACGAAACGAGCTGTTCAACCTGACACGCTCAAGGTGGTCAGAAGGTTTCACACTTCGGCAGCCCAGGCCAATTTGTCATTCAAATGCTGTACATTTCCTTCCTGCCTAATCGACGGCCCCGCAGTGACATGAGTCACTCTCCTTCCTCTCCTCTTAAGGCATGGATGGACTTTCCTGGGGCTCAGCCAACCCATGACACCGCACAGAAGTGTGCCACGCGAAGACCTGGCTCTTGCGATGACAAATCCTCCCCTACCACAGGGCCAGTCTGCTGTGCTACATCCCGGCCACGGCACTTGGCTTACGTAGGCTGCGAGTTGGTTACAGCATGAGCCCTGTCTCCCTCCAGCTGTGTAAAATGTCTGTAAATCCATGGGGCAATAGCCAAAACACAGCATCACTCTCGTCATCACGCACATGTCTTATCTCTGTAGCACCCTCAGCTACGTTCAGCCAGCTTCCTCCTGCATTTTGGCCTTGAAAACACAGCTCATTTCTCATTCTAGCTAACGGTCCTGCTCTTGCAAAATCAGGTATGAAGGCCAGCTGAACCAGGAGCCACTTGTCCTGTGAGCGACCACACAAATATTGTACCAGGTCCTCGACAGAGCAGTACCAGAAACACTGCACAAGCTGCAAAGGGTTTGCAGAAACCCAGAATTAAATTAGACTGAGATGTCTGACACAACGCATTAGAGGAGATGAGAAGAGTTCATCTGCATAGCTTGGCTTAACAGCACAACCCAACAGCTACAGCCTGGACTCAAAGGGAGACAAGAAGCTGTACCCTGGTACAGGGAACTGGCATTAGTGGTAATGAGGTGACACTAGTTTGGATGAGAGCTATTTGAGCAATTAGGAATGGGATGTTCACCTATATCTACACACAAATTTGTAGAGTAGGGGAGGAAGCGTGGCTTTCTGCTGCCCCTACAGCTGAGTATGCTCCTACAGCCAACGATACCCCTACTTCCCTGCCCTGCGCTAAGCACCACCGCATATCTTGTGGTGACATTATTTGTCTCAGGACATGGATGTCTTTGTAGGTTGCACCTCGGGATGGCTCCAAGTTGTACGTGGCAGAGTACTATGAGATGTGCGGGTTATTGCATTAAGGTTGGCAACATGAGTGCAAGGAGTGCAGCTCCCAGAACACACAACACTTCAGCTCTTCTGAGGACCACACTCCTTCCAGCAGCACAGACATAGTTACCCAAACAGCCCCAACCTCTGCTGGCCCATTGGGAGTGGAGGAATCTTATCAGATCAGCCTCTGATTTCCTCAGCTTCCACAGCACAATCAAGTATGCAAAGAAGTAAGCTGACATTTTGCTTCTTGCAGAGAACAGCAGATAACTTAGTGAGATTAAAGAACAGGCTCCTCTCCCACAGAAACTATCTCCGCATGGCTGGGTAGTAACCTGGCTCTGCTGAAACGATGCTGCTCGAGCGCCTCTCTGTGGATCTCAGCTCCTCTACCTCCCTCTCACAATCCTCAATCCACCAACTGATTTTTTTATTTCACTTTTTTAAAATACAGAGCCAAATTGTTCCTATTATACCCAGGTAGCAGCTCTGAGTTCACTGAACTTGGCACTGAGCTAGGAGTTGCCCCAGCCAGAACTCTTACAGCTTTATCTTTTGATGGCAAAATTTGTGATAACTCACAAGGCCTTTCTGTAGTTTCCAGTACCAGAGTAGCTCAAATTGGCTCACACATACAGCTGCCTGGGGCTCAGCTAGAATAGCTAGCAAGGGCATCATCTTTTGAATAAGCAATCAGGTATCTCTGGTCCCCTCCAGAACATGCTGTGGAGCTCAGCACACAGCTCCATCACAAACATACATGTCAACAAGCTGATGGTACCAGTTTTTCTGTATCCCTTCAAAGAAGCAGGAAACAAATGGTCCCCTGCTGAAGTCATGAGCAAAAACAAAGGCTCTTCATCAGCCTCCTGCAGCTGCTTGTTGTTTTCCTTTCTCTGTGGAGCCTGCCAGCTCCTGGTTATCTTGGCCAAGCACATGATTAGGGTTTGACAGCAAATTCAATCTGCAAACAAACAAGCACATCTTGAGATGAATACACACAAACTGGTAGATGCACAATACATCTAGCTGTTCAGGAGATCCTGTCCTGCCTCTTCTGATGCTAGATGCTCCTGCCTCTTCTGATGTTCCTCTTCTGGATGGAAAGCAGATGGGTTAGGATTATGAGCACAGATCTCCAAGCCCTTTACATTTGCACAAATAGGAAGAATTACACCCAAAGCTGTTGGAGGGGCCCCGTATTAGTTGTGCTGGCTTTCTGCAGTGTGGGAAGCAATGCAGGAAAATAAATTCCTGCCCTGAGTAATCCCCTGTGCCCAGTTACGGCAGAAGGTTTATTGTTTCTTAACTTACCACAGACACAAAATAATTAAGTTGTTACTGCCACCACAGCAAGAGCAGAAGCAAAGATCAAGGATCATTCCTTGTTCACTTCAGTGTCGAACCAGGTGGCTCGGTTTAAGCAGGCATTGAAGGTGGTTTGAGCTAACCCGCTCAACTCTGCGCTGAAGCAGATGGTAAGTGCTCACACAACCCAGTATCAATATCCATAACAATCAGATGAGCTGTGAAGCTTTAAGCTGTGGCAGATGGAAAATGACAGCACAAAAGGCTTTACTGTGGCCCTCAAAGCGCTTCACGAAGGTAGCAAACAGGAAAGTTTAATTCAAATAGCTTGTCCTTCTCTAGAGCAAAACCAGGCATCTGAAACTGTGAAACAAGTGGAATGCTTCTCCCCTCTCCTACCTCCACTACAGACTGACTGACTTTAATTCCAGAGGATGAACTGAGAACTCTCATCAAAACTCAATCCAAACTAAGACAACTTGCTATGAAAAACTGAAACAGGACCATGTCATGAGAATGTCTACATAGCTCAGTCTGTGCTGAATCCCTGGCACCCTGCATCGATGCTTTACTGAACCTTTGGGGGAGTTAGCAGAGGGACACCTGGAAAAAATACAGTTCACTCATGCACACAGATTGGAGTGGTTGCTGGCAGATTTCTCAGATTCTTTGTGGATTAGGCAGTCATCTTGGAAGCATAAACAATTGTAAAAAGACTGAGGCTTTCTCATGGTTTTTATGCTCAAGAAAGTGAATGTTTGCTGTGCTCATGAACTTGGGTCACCTCCCCTAAAGCCCCTCAGGTTCCAGAGGGCCCCTCTCTGAAGAGCAACAAGGATTGCCAGTGCAACATGCAGGTAGGCTGTCAGCCTCCTGCTGAACACTCAAGCCCTGCAGCTAACGTCTAGACGCTGCCAGTCTCCCACGGGCTCACAGGCCTGAAAATACTGAATAGTGAATGACTGACCCCAAAGCCTGAATAATTTTTTGCCCCATCTGTCAAGTACACAGGGCAAGCTATTAACTTAATACACTTCTGAACTAAGAAATATAAATACACAGGCGCTTGGCCTTGCATTCCTCCTGCTAGTTCTTTGTCCTGTGTTGCCTGTAGGAGAGAGACTTCTGCTTTTTATGGCCTTTAACCAACATGCTGGCCATTTTCCTGGCCTGTCTCTGGCTCAACACAGCCCTGACTTCTCCAAACCCTCCAGCTTCTGTGCTGCTCCTCAGCAACATCAGTTCTTGGTTCTAATACCAGTTCTTGCCTAACCTTAACCCAGAGAGCTTGTCTGCACATTTCCAGGCTGCAATTCCTAAGCAGTCTTATCCCAAAGCTGCCTACTTTGAAGTCAAAAGTAACAACTAGACCGGGGAACAGCCTAGGTCAAGCCTGACACACTCTGCAGTGTCACTGCTGCTTGGCCCTGCTGTGCTCTGGGGGATGCCACCTTCAGGGCTACTTGCTACTTCTTGCTGAGCACAAGGACACTGCTGTCTGCCCATCTGGGTCAGAGCAGAAGATGAGATACGCTGATAAGCCCCAGCAACAGAAGTACAGAACATCAGAGCCTGATAAAATGTGAGTCCTGTGAAGGGTAAAAGACTTTTACTGGTGAAAAGGCTTTATTAAGGAGGGACACTGTAACACACCACATTGCTTTGATGCACCAGGACTCTGGGAGAACTGAGATCCAGCACAAATACTTTGCTGAACAACACAGGTGGATGGCCTGACATCTCGATGAAAGGTCTTTTCTACCTCAAGACTCTTCTTGAGCAGTGCTTGTCTCTGATGAGGAAGGGCTGAACCCTGCTGATAGGCTGAGGGTTAGTTAAGAGAGCGGCAGGGCACAGACTTTGCAGCCAAGCAGCAGCAGGCAAGCAGCTATTTTGGATGACAAATTGCTCCAGGCTGGAAAGCAGCAGGATAGATTTGAATAGAGTCGCAGTCAAAATGTCAGTGCAGGATCATGGGTCTGCAAGTACTGTGATAGTGCAGAGCCCGGCCCTCGGGATGCAAGTCTGACTATGGCTTCTTCTGTCCCTTTGCTTTCTGTCTCTCCTTGTCCACGGCAGCTGCTTGTGCCCGCAGCCAACTCCAGTACTCAGACAACTGCTCCCTGAGTCCCATCAGGCTCTGCTGCCTAACAAGGGAAGAAAAGGAAGGTTAAAACAGTCCCTGCCATTACCCCAGTGCTCAGACAACCTTAGCCTGGTTCCCCCAAGGATCCCTGGGGCTCATTACAAATTAAGCAGTTCAGAGTGCTTAGGTCCAAAAAACTGCTGTGATTCCCTCAGCACTGAAGTGTGCCACTCAGCACTCAAGTTTACTGCTCTTGACAGCAGTGACCTCTGTATTTCTCTTTGCCTGTTAGCCTCTGTGGACTTAAATCTCACTGCAGTTGTATCTGCTCTGCTCTGGCTTGAGTTCTCAGTACCTAGGGAGCAGGGTGTCCCTGGAGGTGACATCTCCCCAGTTTTTCTGGTATAAGGCAGACAAGAGTCTCCTCTCCAGCTTTATGAGAAGGAAGGACAGAACTGATGGCTGGTGACAGATGTTGAAACTTTTCTGTGCTTAGCTAGCCAGACAACACCATGGGTTTCACTCTGTAGACAAGTAATCAGGGAAGGCTCCCGGGTAGCGTGTGGTGCAAGGCCATACGTGCACGCACCTGTAACGTTTGAAATTGGAGAATTAAAAAATTGAGAAAATTACAGAGTATCATTGACACGGATCTGGCTTGAAGTTCCCAAAAGAATTAGTTCAAGGGAATCACTCAATGAGAGGTGTCACAATGCCATCTAGTGAGGACATAAAGTCAATGCATCAGCTAAACTCCGGCTACAACCTCGGCCTGAGGGTGCTGGGGACCTTCTCAAACCTAGAAACCTCCAACACAAATATGCTTAAACATCAAACGAACGTAGGAATAGAGGGGAGGAGCAAGGCACAAAGAGATCCCGGCTCTGCCTGGCTGTGGGGTTAAAAGGAAGAGGTAGGCACTTAAGTGAGGACTATATTCCCTGACAAACTCGCACAATCTGTGTTGCACAAAAGCACATTACAACTAGCAAGCCCTCTCCACCTGCAATGATAAGCCTGCCCCAGGAATCCTGACTTACAGCTGTTAAATTGTTCCGGGAAGGACAGAAGGGAGAGGAGGAGGGGTTCTGAGCAGCTGTCAGGAATCCAGCTAACTGAACCTTAGCTGGACATAAATCTGCTACAATGAGCAGGAGAATTCAGAAGCTCCAGGCTGAGACCTTGCATGGATCTCAGCAATGCCACAGGCTACAGTGTACTTACCTATCAGGCAGAAGGAGAACCTTTACCTATGACATAGGAAAATGTTACATCTCTTAATCCATGGCAAATTCTGCAAGGATTTGAGAGGCAAATCTGGTTCCTTTGGGAAAGCGTCCTTCAGTGGGCAGCAGTTGAAGTCAAAAATGAAGATGGTGCTGCCTCTGGCTCTGCTCTGCACCAATGCATCTGCCTTCTGCTGCTTATCTCCTAGACAGGAAATAGACCAGTGGGCAATTGCATCAGGAGTCATCCAATAAGAACTATCAAGGATCAGTGCACAGCTGAATGTACCCAGTGACCACACAATTAAGACCACTCCAAGGCACTCCCCACCTCAAAGCAGCAGGCTGCTGTCCACCGTGAACACTGGCTGCCAGGGCAAGGCTGCAGTGTGAGAAGGTAGAGTTCAGAAGCAGTAAATAATCTGTGGCGTGGCAGTGTTCATCAGGGATACTGTGCCATGCCAGGAGAAGACCAGCAGGTTGACACTTAAAATAGGATGTACGACAGGTGAAAAATATTTCCTGAAAAAGACATGGAATGACATTCAGGACTTCACATCCCTAACCACAATGCTGGGGATTTTTTTGACTGCGCAGTAGTCATATGGCCACAGCAGATCAAGGACAGGCTGTGCAGGGAACCTGGACTAGAATTGCTGCAGTTTGGGACTGGGAAGGTACAGTAGTGCAGGTTAGAACTGAACTAGATTCAGCCTTCTACATAGCTGGGTCTGGAGAGTGGCTTTTCATCTTTTTCTCCCCATGCCTGAAAACTTTCTAAGGCCACCTGAAAGGTGTGGCTGGATTTGTGCTTGCAACTTCTCCTCACCATGGTGCCATCTCATATTTGACCCTGATGCCTGAAGCTTTGTGTCTGTATCCTCACACCACTGCAGACAGACTCTCCCTGCCCATCCTCAGCATTTCCTATGAATCCAGAACTCAGAGTGGTGAAATGGGGGTGCTGTCAGGTTGCTAGGATTTAGGAAACAACTTCTTCCTTCTCTGACAATGCAGCCAAGACGTACTGAAGTATTTTGTGCTAACAAAGGTGGCACGTGAGATGGTTGGGTAAGAAGCAACTCCTACTACAGTATTACACGTAACTACAAAGACAGGTCAGGAAGGGACCAGTGAGCACATTACTGAAACTTTATAACCTGTTCTCTAGTCATAAGGGCTGTGATTCCTTTGCCACCTGAAGAAGACTGCAGGTTGCAAGTACAGACTCAGTCCTGACCTGTGATGGGTTTGGGTGGCTTCACTCACAGCAGCAGCAGCACTGGGAGACTCAGCTTTGCATCAGCTTTGTTTGCAGGCACAGGAGACCCCTGCAGCAGAAAAGTATCAGCCTGAGAACTGTCTTGTGCCCTACGTTGCTAAATTTTCTCTTGTTCATGGAAATCAAATTCTCCCTGAAGTAAGTGTACGCAAAGATTGGCTGATGCTGCCTAGGAGGTACTGGTGTTAGAGTCATTCTTCTGGCCAAAACACAGAAGCCTGAGGCAGGTCACTAGTATCTTCCTGTAACAATTCAGGATATT
>VXBW01003968.1:0-30893 GCA_013400375.1 Thinocorus orbignyianus
CCTCCTTCAGTCCCGGTCTTGGGAGTCCTGAGGCGGGGAAAAGCTGGGGTCTGTCCCGGGAGCCCCGTGGAGCCGCGGGTCTCAGGTTCTGTGAGGAGATGTTGCCTTTCACAGGTGCTTCAGGTGTGCTTGAAGTAGATAACGGTCACTGCGGAGGTCTTTGGGGTCTTTCCACCCTTTTTTTTTTTTCTTCTAATACCTTTTGCCTCTTGGATTTACTGCCTGCCCTCGGCTGGGTGCTTGTGTAGGTGTCGGTAAGCTGGGGCTGAGGTGGCACAGCAGGTCCCAGCCCTGTGGGTGATTACCAAGGCCCCTTGGCCACCTCTGTGGGCTCAGGTGCTTGGCCTAAAAATCCATAGAAAATCATCTTGAAGTGCTGGTGTGGCTGGATAAGGGTGTCTTCAGGGGAGAAGGGTCCACCGGTTTACTAGGAGAAGTCATTGGAGGAGTCCTGAGAGTGTGGGTGGATTCCTTACTTCTCCACTGGCATTCCCCTGGAACACTAACCCTTTCCTGGATTGAGCACTCCCTTCACTGAAGGTTGAAGTAGGAACCTGAGGGAAGAGCTATTTTTTTCTCATCATTCTATTTCCTGAGCAAATGTGTTTGCTTAACTTGAAATGGTAAAATATTCCCTCACTGGAAGTGGCTTGAACTTCCAGTTCAAGTTGTTACTTGAACTACTTTCAAATACACTTGATAGTCTGTACAATCAGAAGTATAAAATGGTGTATTTTTAAGTAATCTGCAGGAAACCATGCTGTTGTAAATATATGATGGGTTGTTTTTCTTTTCCTTTTTCTTAGGCTACATTTCTTGGTCTCTTTACCATGCGCTGCCACCGATGATCTATTACTTCCCCCTTCAGACGCTGGCACTCACGGGTTTGGAAGTTTTTGCTCTTGCATTCTTTTCTCCAGTATTCTTGATAATTGGCCCTTTTTGGAGGTTGGCTAACAATAAGTACATCCTAGCCCTTCTGAGACTGACTACGGTTGGTAAGTATGCACCGTAGTGAGCTATAGATTCCATCGTGGTATAAAGCCATAAGACTAAACATTCCAAATTGCCTCAAAATTCAGATGATCCTGAAAAGAGACAGGAGTAAGTAGTTCTTGCTCTCTCAAAGTCATGCTTTGCTTTTTAGCTTTTAGATACAGTCAGAGGAATATTGTTTGCATCTGTTGTGTTGTTTCTTAGCCTAGTACTGCATAAAGACAAATCTTTTCACTTTTCTTTCTAGAAGATTTTAAACTAGTCCAAGTCATGCCCAATAGGAGAAAGTTCTCAAGATTGCCCAGAGATCAGCAGAGCAGGTGTCTTGTGTAGCAGTTCTGTGTCTGTGACAATGGGTAGGGAAGAGAAGTTACAGAACAGCTTGGGGCTATTATAAAAGTAATTTGCTGTGAATGAAAGATTCTTTACGGTAGATTTAATTTCTGAAGCAGGTGGTGGGGTATTTGTTAAAGAATATGTTGGTTTTTTCCCTGTTGTTAAATATATCTGTATTTCTGCAGCATATTGTTGGGATTATAGGCTCTTGTGAGTGTGAGATGGCTCTCATATTGTCAGTTGCACAGGAGGAAAGTTTAATCTCATATTCAAGATAAACCTGCCTCACTACCCATCCTGCACACTCTTAACTAAACCAAGACTTGCTGGGATTCCCTCTTCAGTGCAAGTCTTCGCTCTTGCTGATTTTCTGAAAGTTTGTTGGGAGAAGGTGTGGCAACTACAGCCACGTTCAAAAGCAAGTTATTCCTAATGAATTTGCAGCACCTGGATGAACTTGGAGATAAAGGTCTCCATCCTGCGTACAGGGAAGATGCTGCTGCTAACTGGTGTCTTTCTGAAGCAGCAGTTTCTGGCTTTTCTTCCAGAAGCAGCAGTTCCTAGTTTCTCACTTATCAATGTAAGATGATAATCAGAGAATAACTTTCCATATACTTTTTTTCTTTTACTGACAGAAGACAGCGCAGGGTCATCTTATTTACTTGCTTGGTATGACTGTAGTTTTAAAAAGAATTTTTGTTCTTTATCTCTAAAAATATACTAGAACTGAAGACAGCTCGTTGATTTTATCAGTTGAGCTGAAGCATGGTTTTGTCATTTTAGATGAAGCATGGTTTTACCATATTGGATTTTTTTCTTCCTTTTCTGTCATATCTATCTGAATACCTCTGAATACTTTTTTTTTTTTTTTTTAGTAAGTGTTTCAGTGAGCAGAATCTTCCACTTCAGCTTTCTGCAGCAGCTTTCTACAGGATCTGCTAATTTAGAAACTAGTAATGAGTGTAAGCACTTCAGATCGCACCCTGCATTCCTTCAGATACTATAGTAACACAAAATCTAGTGAAGATTAGTCCTCCAGGTCACCTTGCTATGTTTACTAAGTCACTTCGCTAGAAGAGGTGGAAATTGCTTAAATGTGTGTACTTTTTGTTCTGCTAAGTGAAGAGCAATGGCAGTTCTGTAATTCTGTAAAGTCTACTGGTTTGCTTCCCCTGAATTGCAAGCTCTTGAAGATATTAATTGCAAACAAAAAGCTAGCACCTTCAGTAGTAATCCGGGGAAAGGATGTGTTAATGGTCACAGAAGAACTCCAGAGCATGGGGAAACTGAAGCTGTACATACTACTTTTGGGCTAAGCTGAACGTTTCTGGATGAAGAAATGCTCCTTTCCTTCCTGATCAGGAAGTGTTTCCACAGTGACCATGTCCTTCTGCTGCTTCCATCTCCCAAACGGTCCTAGTTATCCAGATGCCCTTGCACAGGCAGCATTGGGTTTTAGGACTTTCTGTATATAACTTGGTTCTCATCACTCCATTGTCTTTTAAATCTATCCTACCATACTATGCTGCTGTTTCTTCTATTCCTCAATTATTCCTGCTTTCTTTCCTTCATAACTGATGCTTTTTCCTTCTTTCTCTCTTTCATCTCTTTTTTTCCTCCTCAGAAAACCCATGGCCTTACTCTGGGGCTTGTTGAACGAAATCAGGCAGAAGGATCTGCCCCATGCATGCTCCACCCCATTCCACTGGAAATACTCAGTCTTCAGTTTCACAACCAAAAAATCTGGAAATTCTTGACACTTAGCTATAACCAGAGTATTTAGGGGGTTGAGGTTTTTTGTTTTGATGGAAAAGACCTCTTCCCTTACTCATCTTTTTGCTTTTTCAGGAAGCTTTATTTTCTCCAAACTTTTTGTTTTGATATATGTGTTCTTCCATACTACTAATTTTGTGTTCTAGTTAAGGAAGACTAGCAGCAATGACCTGCCCCTGTGGTAGTGTCCCTTTGAATCTGTGTCTTCATACAATACACAGTAAATTTGCGTGTTTGGATAGATATATTTACTTTTTGGGTGTACCTGCTCAGCAACAAAAGGTGTGTCTGCTGTGAGTAGGCAAACCTGTGCTGGCTTTAATCTGGCTAGCATGAGTGATGAAAGATTTGAAGAGGCAGAGTTGCAGATTTCAACATGATTTAGTGACAGAATCTGTGTGTGTTGTACACACAACCTCTACTAAAGTCCATACAATTATCTCTTCGCTACACCTTGACTTTATTTTACCATCTTCACTCTAAGCTTTGCATCTTTTACTCAGAGCAGAATGAACAAAAACACAGTTGGAGGATTCCTGGCATGTGTTTCTTCCTTGCAATTTCTCTCTTTCCTTGCGTAAAGTCTCTTTGAGGTTTGACTCATGCTCACTTAGCAAACAGCTGGTAGCAAAATAGTGTTACTTCTGTTTGCCACTTATCCTGGGCCAGAATTTGGGACACAGACTGAAGTTACGAGAATGTATGTGTCCTGTAGACACTTGAATTGGAAAAAAAAACCTGCTGAGAAAGGTGAGGTCACTGTGCCCTGGGAAATGGTGCGTGCACGGCCTCTTTCCATGACTGGGGGGGGTGACAGTTTCCAGTAGCAAGGTGACACAGGCTGCCAATGACAACTCTGAGACCAGATACTGGGCCAGAGAAAACCTTGTTCACACCTTGTAAGGCAATTGCCTGCTAATCCTTGTGCAATGTGTGGTGACTGCTCCTTTCTGCAAAAGGGTATGGCTTTTGCCACAGTGCACTTACATAAAAGTCATAAAAGTACAAGTGCACTGTGGCAAAAGCCCTGTCCTTTTCAGAAAGGAGCAGTCACAATACATAAAGTGTTACGGCTTGTATGTAAGTGCACTGTTGATGGATATCCCTATTTATATATCCTATTTATGGAATCAGTGACCATAGGTATTAAAATTAAGGCAATCACTGCAGTCTCGGATAATCACTCCTTGGTTTTCTTTTTTCCTTGAAGTGGTAACTCCTGTAATGTCATGTTTCTATCTATACTTAACATTTCTTTGGTTTATTTAAAAACCTGTAGTGCCATGTGCTTTCAGATGAATGGTGTAGCCATTGAAATTACATACAAGATTGAACTAATACACAGGAAATCTTTATTACTTGATGTCTGTTGCCCATTAAAACAACCTCTGTGTGTATGTGTGTTTGTTTGTAGGAAGCTTAGCGTCATACCAGGCACCACATGCTTCAGTTAGACTATTCATCTTGGCTGCAGGTGTTTCTTCCTCATTGCTGGTTCAAACAGTAACATGGTGGTCAGGAAACAGTTTACAAAGGTATCTTTTTATGCTGATGGGATTGTAAATGACATTTCTTTTATATTAAAAGGTTGCTTTTTTTTGAGAAGTTAGGATTATTAGTTTGTTCTGTTTTTTCTCAAATGCACCACTATTCCAAAACTGATTCTTACAGGTTCATCAGGATATGGGGATTCATCTTAGGCAAGATCTTGCTCCTTGTTCTTCGCATCTGGTATACGTCACTAAACCCAGCCTGGAGCTCACAAGCTGCCAATACAGTCATACTGATGCTTGGTTTTATAGCAGCAGTGGAGCGAATTTATTCAAGTAAGTGTGTTGAAGCAAAGATGGCAGTTGTGAAAATATCCTAAGTTGTATCTGTCACTGGAATTTGATTTTTTTTTTTTTTTTTTTACTCACTCGGTACAGTCTGGTTTTAGACCTGAAGCGTGAGCATTGCAGACTTTAGAAACCATGGGGTGCTTCCATCTCCCTGTAACAAGCCAGAATGAATATCACAATTCACACAGCTGTAGGAAGTTGCTTTTGGAACTGCCAGCTAATTGCAGTATCAATAATGTGACAGTAACGCAAACAAAGGCATAACTTAGACCATACAACCAGAATGGGTTATCCTCATTCCAGCATGAAACATCTCTGGCATTTCTGTTATCTTGTTAATTCAGTCTGCTCTTCGAGTTTCTCTGCCAGTTCACATCCCTGGACAGGGAAGGGGAGACAGGACAAAGTTGGGGAACAGCTGATGTGACAGAATAAACAAAAAGAATTGGGAGAGTGGGTGTATTGTCCTTGTCAAAATTTGCCTGAGCTCTTGGAGCGTCTGGACAGAGTTCCCAGCAGTGGGGGCTGGCATGGGCTAATCACATTTTAAAACTGTTAAGTTAATATTGTCGAGAAAGACAGCAAAGTTGGGCTGGTTAATTAAGGCAGCTCATGTTAAATCCTCAGAAGTTCCTTCCTTCTCAGTATAACCTGAATTAATTGAAAGATAAGACCTTATCTATGTGTAAGTAGGTATAAATTGGCATGGTGTGTATTGTTTGTACTTGCATTACATGATGTGAAGCCTGGGCTTCCATCATAATTTAGAAAGGGAATCTACTGCAGGAGATTAGGAGGGGAGTCTGTCTTCTTCCTAGGTGACAAAGCAATATGTCTGTGCAATTAAAGGCACTGTGTTCTTCCAAAAGCAGAGGGGGTCTAAAGTGCATGGAAAAAGGAGAAGAGAAGGAAGGGAATTAATTTCTGGCTTCTTCGGGAGTGTCAGGTTTTGCTCTTATCAGAGTTTAGAGTTTCAGAGAACAGAATCCTCTGAACAAATTCTAAACTTTTCGGCTGATTTTCAAAGCCTGTTTAATTTAAATTCCAGTAGCATGAAGAATAATTGTATGGGCAGGTTGTCCTTTTTGTACACTTCAGATGAGAAGCTTTTCCTGACAGACCTGCAAATGTTATTAGAGGAGTTTTTTTGTCTTATCAATTTCCATGAATGATCAGATAAAGTAGCTTTTGTGTCTGAGCCAGTAATATATTCTGGTAATTTTGTCATCTTGATTATTTCTTTTTCTCAGTAACCATTTCTAATAGGATTTAACAGTTTGCTTTTTTGCTCATAGCCGTATTGCTCTTCTTCTAGGTGAAGACAAGAGGAAGCAAGAAGGAAACAAAACTGGTAATGCAGTTAGAGAGACTGTTTCCCACTCTCACTGGCTTTTGTCAGGGATGGCTTTTGGCAGCCTCATGTTCCTCACCCTGTGGATATTTGGGGAGGTCTCACTGATTTCTAGATGGGCAGTAAGTGGACATCCACATACAGGTCCAGATCCTAATCCGTATGGGTAAGTGGTTGTTTTATGTTTAGAAATTTCTTTTTCAATGCCAGGTGTTTATAAAATTATTATAATGTATGATTTCTTTTTCCATATTGTTTTATTAGAGGTATGGTTCTGTTGGGCCTGACTCATGGACTGATGCTGTCATTTTGGAGCTGGTCTTCTGTCGCCAGTTTTGTTTGGTTTCTTGTAGGTAGGCACAAATCCTGAGCAGGATTTTTGTTTCTGTTGCTTTACTCCCCTCACTCAAAACCTCTGACTCTGCACTACATCTCAGAAAACTAGATTGCTAATCAAAGCAATCTTTAAGAGAATGAGATATCTCTATCTTTGGCTGTGGGAAATGACTTTCTTTCTCATGATGCAGCAGTTCTCATGGCTGCAAAGTGGAGTTATATTTCCCAGACTCTTTTTTTTTTCTCTTTTTCTAGATAGAATGTGAAAAAGAAGGTGGCAGATAATATGCCCAGCTGTGACTTATTGTATTCTTTTTCTTAATCCCTTCACAGGTTTAGCATCTTCTGCTGGTCTCCTTTATTTACACACCTGGAGTGCTGCTGTAGCAGGCAACGTTCTTGCTGTCTTCACCATGTGTGTGTGGCCTCAACTGGCCGGGCGCTTCATTAGCTGCCTGCACCCTGGCAAAGCCATGACCACAGCCATGTTTGCCTACGTTCTTGAGTTATTCTTCTGTGTATGGTGTACAGCTTATAAGTTTGTACCTGGAGGAATTTACGCTAGAGAAAGCTCCCACCTTCTTTTAGGTATGTTTATGGCTATGAACGAATACAAATATGCTTTAGCCTCACCCAGAAGTTTAAAATGTATTCAGTGTATAAATAGACTTCCCAAATGCTCAGCTCCTGTTTGATTTAATATGATGTGTCTATGAGAAAATTAGTGAAACATGCAAAAAAGTAATTATTTTGTCATTACTGTTAGAAATAGTTTAAATGTGGGCAGGAAATGAAATTCAGTTGCGGGGAAATTACAACGTGAAAGAAAAAGTGTGATAACTCAATACACAACTGAGGAAGAGATTTGTTGGTCAGTCACTCTAAAAATACAGCTGCAATCCAGGGTGTGAATGCACCTGTTTGATGTTACATGAGATAGCAGTATGGTACCTCAGGAAACAATGTCATTTCTGGAGATTTCAGGGGTTTCTGAAGGCTGTGTTACTGGGACTGTAACATAAGTCAGTGAGTTACTTAGTCCTGATCCGTAGCTGATGTAGCACGTCTGCACTTGAGGCCTGAGCTTCATTTCCCCATGGCTGTACCTTAGGCTTTGTGGACACACCAGCGTGTTTGGAGGAATGTTGATGAGCCTGCAGTGTCAGAAACATCCAAACAGGAGAGGAAGAAAATAAATTGTTAGGTATTTGACAGTGAGGAAGAATTGAGGAGAAAGGTTTTAGCAAAATGATCTTTAGAAGGTGGGGAGGTGGAAACGAAACCAGCCCTTTCTGGTTTTGTCTCCAGAATTATTCTCTTAATAGGTACGCTGTGTGTTTCAATAGCCTATTTCACTAATTATATTTAAACAATGCCAAACGTTGTCTTGGGCTGAGCGTGTGCCACATCTTAAAATATGATGCATTATCCTGTATTTTATTTGAAAAGGATCATAGAATGGTTTGAGTCGGAAGGGACCTTAAAGATCACCGAGTTCCAACCCCCTGCCATGGGTCAGGACACCTCCTACTAGACCAGGTTACTCAAAGTCCCATCCAGCCCGGCCTTGTATTGATGAACTCTCTGCTTGACTTGTTGCTCCAATGATTTTAGGTTTCGTAAATGTCTTTGAAACAACTTTCTTTCACTCCAGTTTCTTAGTCTCCATAGGTGTTTGATATATTACAGCAATCAGGTGTAGGGTTTCAGTTTGTTTTGTTTTGAGGAGAGTTCCATTACCTTTATTGCAGTTTTCTCTGTTCTGAATGTACTCTGGGGGTCTGTAGAAACAGTTATCTCAATTCAATTTTATTTTTTTAAGTTATATGAAGAAAGCACGTGGCAGAAGAATGTCAAATGCTTTCTTGAGTAATGCTTTGACAAAAGAAAAGCTGTTATATAAAATCCTTCTCTGTCACTTGTTTTGAAATATACATGTGTGTCTAATTCAGCTGGCATGGTGACTGGATAGGAACACAGAGGAGGCCCTGACTTTCTCTTTGGTAAAAAGAAAACTGTCTCAGCTGATGGCACTTACATGGATTTATATTCCATTTGAGAATGCAGTTTCTGTCTTTTGGATGCCATCCCATTCATTGCTTATGAAAGATTTGCAAATTATACCATGAGATCGTGTATTTGTTGCTGCTCTTCTTCCCTTGCAGCTTGGCTTTCTGGCAAACTGCTTGTTTTCTTCTGGTTTCTTTCAGGTGCAAGTGCTATTTCTTACTTTCTCCTCTTGTCCAATATCCTGCCTTTCTCTTGCCACAGTTTGCCTCAGGAAAAGTGACAATGAAAGTAAGATCATTATATTCCAAACTTCTGTGCTGCTTCACTGTGATGTAACAGAATGTTGAGGGATCAGATACCTGGTCTTCTGTTGGCTTTAATGGCTTTGAATCAGTTTCCCTTTGAGAAAGGTTTTTGTGTGTGCCTCCTTCATCATTGCAGTGGACCCAGCTTCTTGATTTGCAGACTATCAGAACTAACATAACAAGGGAAATAAGAAAATACTGAGTAATAGTTGTTTTAACTTCAGCTATCACTCTGAAATAAAACATAACTTCTACAGTTAATTAACTATGCCACAAAGATATTAAGGATGACATATATCTTCTCCAGCAGAGCTCTTACCTAGTTCATTATGCTCCCATATTTTCTTCATAGGTAATTGGATTCTTTAGCTTGCAAGTGGTGAGAAAAGAGCTTGTGCTATTAGTCCGAACTACTGTTAAAAAGAAAAGATACCATTACAGTGCATTGCAGCAGTTAGTGCAATGAAGTCACTTACTGAATTTTAAAACATTATCTATAGGTGTGCTTAGTTGTCTGTTCTTAAAAAGCACAGCTGCTCCTGTTGCTCTGGAGCAAAAGAATGCAAGATGCTGCCCTGTTAAACTGGCCTCCCAGCCTGCTGCAGTTTTACCTTACAAAACCTTACACTGTCCTAGAACAAACTGTTGAGCAATTGCTTTTGTAGTTCTTACATAAAACTCTGTTGCTTATATCTTGGTGACAGAGCAGTTCATTTGCAAAGATAACAGACATCTGTAATCAGCAACGTACTTCTAGATCAAGCTGTTATTTTAAGGTTCTGTAGTGGGGAAGTGTATCTTAATTGTTCTTGTCCAGGTTAATTCCAGTAAACTTTCAAAGCACTGGGCTGAGGTGAGTTGTAGCAATCAGATTTAACTAAAACATTTCCTAAAACATTTCCCTATTGTCTACAGTGTGCTAGCTAACAACCTGAAGCTGTAATACAAATCAATGTTTGCTTGGGAGTGCTGGCTAAGTGTGCTTGAGGTTCTGTGCCACTTGGTGTTAGGATATGCAAAGGTGGGGATTCACTACTTTGCCCCAGGTCAAAGGTTTGAAATATTTTTGTTTTCATTGTTATCTCAATTGGTAGAATCATGGAATGGTTGGAGTTGGAAGGGACCCCAAAGAGTTCCAACCCTCCTGCCATGGGCAGGGACACCTTCCACTAGCCCAGGTTGCTCAAAGTCCCATCCAACGTGGTCTTGAACACCTCCAGGGATGGGGCATCCACAGCTTCTTTGGGCAACCTGTTCCAGTGCCTCACCACCCTCACAGGAAAGAATTTCTTCCTGATATCTAATCTAAATCTCCCCTCTTCCTATTTAAGACTGTTAACCCTTGTCCTGTCACTAGACTTCCTAACAAAGAGTCCCTCTCCAGCTCTCCTGTAGCTCCCTTCAGATACTGGAAGGCTGCCATAAGGTACATGAATGGAGGAAGGGAAAATATTGCCTTAAACAAATATCAGGCTGCTTCTGTTAGTGGAGTAAAATGTGCAGTAGCGAGACCCAGTAGTACCCGCAGAGTTAAAATATCTGCATGTTTCCATAGTGAATAATGAGGCTGGTTCTGAGGATTGCTCCGTTAGCACCCAGTGCAGCCTGATGCTCAGGACCACAAAGTGAGCTGGTACTGTCATGATCCCTAGGCTGCTGGGAAGAGCAAGAACAGCTGTAACTTCCATTAGTGTCAGTAGCTCCCCTTCTCAGCCTGAAAGACCCAAAGGTGGACGATATTTTAGAGCTCACTGTAGTCCAGAGTAGAGTTCATAACGTGAAGAAGTCTTTACCTAGATACTTTTTACTGTTGGGTCTGTTCTTCAGTTATCAGAACAAAGCAGGCTTAATAAGGGTGTTTCGGGTGTATTAAACCTTAACAGCACCCTATTTGAAAAAAAAACCGAAAACCAAAACCCACAAACCTGCCCGAAACAACGTAATTTTGAACTTTACTATTTTGTGTGAAACAGGCATTTAATGGCATTTAAAATAATGCCTTAGCTTTGAATTCTTATTCCAATACTGCTGTTTTGAATTTTGAGATATTTATCATCAGTGGTATGTTTCATGTTACTTGCTTGTGTTGTTGGAAGAAACACGTCAACAAATACAACAGTGTAAATGAAGAATTTAATTTCATTCATCATCAGAAACTAATGACTTATGTTTTCACAGGGTTTATCATGTTATGTGTTGGGGTAGACTTTCTAACGGGACCCAAGAAGGACTTTAGCTCTATCTTTGAAGTGAAAAGCAACCAAAAGCCACTTTTCCAAAAGATTAAAAACTATGTTAAACTACGTAAGTATAATTTTACTTCCTTTTTTCCATGACTCTAGGAATAATGTCTGAGGAAAAAGAGTAAGGCAGTGGAGTGTTTTGCTTGGATGTTTTGGAAATGCTTTCTGGTGCTTATTTTAGAGCCAGACTTTTAGTTGGTATTGCCCTGGTTCGAGTTTTAATGATGACATATGCCAACTGAGGAGCTGATTCACTATGATTAGAGTTGATAGAGAGAAGTTATTTCACGTGGGATGTGTTAAATGGAGACCAAAAACCATGAACTGGGGAAAAAAGAAAATGTAAAGGTGGATTTGGAATCATTTATGGTTTTGTTTTGGCATCTGATGAGGAGGCCTCTCAAGATGTTGGTATTTATTACATGTGTATACAAAAAAAACCCCAAATCATTTCTCAGCCCATTTGGTAGGTTGTTTTTGAAGCAGTTTGGTGTGACGTTCCTGTCCTCAGGAAACCTTTGTTGTCATCTGCCTGTGGACTCGGCTTAGGGATCCCAGCTTCCCAGATGATATGTATGAGATCTGTTTTTCCCTTAGACTTCGAAGAGAAATTAAAATGTTTTGAGGTTTTATTGCTTTTTGGCTTTTAAACCTCTGGAATCCAACCAAATGACATGTTCAAGTATTTCTCTACAGTCATTTGAGTTTCAGATCCATTTGAGTTGTTAGCTTAATTTTTCTATGGAGAAAGTCTGTCACTATTGTGAGGTTTGGTAAAGGAAAAAATTGCTAGGCATTATGGCATGCTAACCCTACAGAGATTAGGATGTGGAGGATTCAAATCTTTGCATTGTTTTTTCCTCTGTGACTTTGGATCAAACCACTTACTATTTGCATTCCTCATTTTGCCTCATCTGGAAGTGGAGACAATATTGCTTCACAGTTTTTTAGGGCTGAAATCTGAAATTCTGAAATCTTTATGAAGGTCTTTACCCTATATACTCAGAGGCCAGAAGAAAGTGGCTCCTGAGAGTGCGTCTGTTAGAGGCAATGTGAGCACCAGTGCAAGTGGTTTGAATATTAACACTCAAAAACTTTTCACAAAAGTGAGTAAACACTTCAAAATACTGTCTGTCACAAAGCACAGCCCTTGCTCAGCTAGTTTTTTGGCGTTACAATAGTAACTCTCTTACTTCCTCATGGTGCCCAAACTTCTATTCTCGACTTCCCCTTTAAGCACCTTTGCATTTTGCAGAGTATAAAATTGCTTGCTTGTCCTTTACTGATGTAGACAGGTTTATGTGAGCTCTTGCTCATCTCCTATAGTGAATTCTTCAGGAGGTATCATTTTTTCATAAATATTCCAAGGAGTTTTGATGTGTTGCATCTGCTCAGCCTGTTGGGTTTTGGAGAATATAAGTGTATTTGCACACATACAGATACTCTTAAGTACACTGCTTTGGAATGGTGTTTGGAATGTGGAAATTTAAATGTGTGCATTTCCCATTCTATGAATCTTAGAATGACAGTGTACCAGTTCTGTTTAGCTGCCATGAGATCAATGTTATTTTCTCATGCTTTAAAAACAACTTTTCTGTGTTTTCTCTGTTTCAAGTGTTGTGGCTTTTTGTTGGTGTTGGTTTGCTGGGATTGGGTCTACGTTATAAAACTTACCAGAAGAAGTTGGGCCACGGGGTGAGTAGTGTGTCTGTGAAACGGGTAACTATCAAATACACAGTAAAAGGTGTGTGCATATTTAATTTGTAAATTTATGTTGAATATGGGAAACATCTAGGTCTTTGGAGATTTGTAGTGCTGCTATAATGAAAACAAATTTCTGAAAAACTGAGATATGCTTGTCTCATATTCAATTTGAATGTTACTTTATAAATTAATTTGCATTGTATTCAGAACTTAACTGGACAGTGCTGTTAGCAGCTTGATCTTACATCAGGGAAGCTTGAACAGATAATCTCCTGAAGTTTCTTCCAGCTGAAGAAATTCTGTGCTTCTGTATTTATATGCATATATGTGACAGGACGAGGGGTAATGGTTTTAAATTGGAAGAGGGAAGATTTAGATTAGATATTAGGAAGAAGTTCTTCCCTGTGAGGGTGGTGAGGCACTGGAACAGGTTGCCCAGGGAAGTTGTCGATGCCCCATCCCTGGAAGTGTTCAAGGCCAGGCTGGATGGGGCTTTGAGCAGCCTGCTCTACGGAGAGGTGTTCCTGCCCATGGCAGGGGGTTGGAACTTGATGATCTTTAAGGTCCCTTCCAACTCTGACCATTCTATGATTTGCATAACTCCAAATTGAACCTCTCTGAAAAATTAGGTGACTTAGGTTAGACTTAGACTAGTTATGGAAATTGGATAAAAGTCAGAAGATTTGAATTTTCTATCTGGCAAAAAATCAGGCATTGCAATGATCGTAACAATTAAGATGCTTAATGCTCCCAAAGTTTAGCATTTCCATTACTTAAAAGTTACCCGAGTATGTTGCTTGCCTATTTAGTAATTTTAATTCAAAATTAGAGCTATTTTGATGAGATACAAATGAACATGTTTCCATTCTATGATTTAATTGATGACTAATATAAAATTTATTTTTTTATGCACTTGGTTGCAGTTATGAATTAGGCTTTTTTCTTTTGATGGCAGTTTGGTTATAGTCCTTTGAAACTTGCTCTTGTCCTGTATTCCTGTTGGTAATTTTTTTGTTAGAGAAATTGCTGATGACAAGTGCAGGAAAAGATGCAGAAAAGGTGATGACAGCTGAGTGGAAATTGTGTGTGTCTGTGTACACACCTGCACACGTGTGTGTTCACACATACACACAGACACATATGGTTGGCTTTGTTTAGAACTCATCCTGGTTTATAATACCTTCTAATGTGGAAAAAAGTGGGTAGTTCCTCTTAGATTAAAAAAAATTTAATCTTTCATGTTCATTTATTTCCTTGTATGAATTAATTTTGATTATGATGACTTCTCTCCTGTTGTTAATAGCAAATTTTTCTCAAAAATACCTAAGCTCTCCTGTAATCCTGACAGCTTTCTTAGGAAAGTGTATTGGTTAAAACATCTGTTACTGACTCATTTATGGAACTGTGTATCTGATGTTGTCGACTGCAAAGGTATGATACATAAACATCAACTTGTACTTGACTTTTTTTTTTCCATTTATTTTTTTTTGAGGTTCCAAAAAGAGACTTCTCTGCCATGATCTGGCCTTTTAGATTTGGATATGACAATGAAGGATGGTCTAATTTGGAAGGATCAGCTAATTTGCTTAATCAGACAGGTAGTGGGTTTTTTTCCACTTCATTTGTATTTGAGAGGGTTCATCTGAAGAAGGCAGCTGGGTAACTGAGTCCAGTCTTGCATTAACACAAGAATCTGTGTCTAGTGGCTTTCTCCTGAATTTTTGAGCAGTTCCAATACAATCACTTCAGTTAAAAAATCCATTTGCAGAGGTGAGAATTTTTTAAAATGTATTTTAAAGAAGTTTCTGGTTGGAGAAAACACTTTGCTTATTATTTGCTTTTTTTTTTTTTTTGTACTGTGGATGAATTACTTGTCTATAGAGAAATTATTTGCATGAAGGAAATAATGATAAATATCCTTCTAGATCAAATGTACTGTTTTATAACATCCTTTTATAGTGTAAAGTGTTATGTAATTCCTGAAGCATCTGAAATTGAAATGTCCTGAACAAAGCATGCAGAGGAAAACCAGAAAAGTTTCCAGTAATGAGCCAAAGCAGTTTGTAAAAGAAAAATAGTGATTATAGCTTGGCTAAATTGGCATGTTGTTACTATAAGGTGGGTGTCAAACCTGTTGCTTATGAGCAGGACTTCGGTTGGAAAATTAGCTGTAGGAAGTGAATTTGGACCAAAGATTGGTGCTGCTGCAGGAAAGGAATTGAAAGGAATTGACCAGTGATACTTGTAGGTGCTACTTCCCCAAGCCTTGCTTTTGTGGCAGAGGTGCCCAGGAGTTAGTGGGGAGGGAAGAGGTTGATTTGTGCATCACTCACTCCCTTGTCCCACGAGGAAAAGTTCAGAGGGGTGAGCAATGTGGGCTCTCTCGTGACAGGAACAAACAATGGCAACGTTTGATGACTTGAAATTTGGGGCATTCTTGTACTAAGGTGATTCTACAACTCATTGCTTATATCTGGGTACTTAGTTAATCTTCGCATGTTTATTTATGAACTGCAAGGAATGCATTAATTTCTGGTACCTGTAGCTTAAAGTCATAAATATTAGAAAAAGTGATTACCTGGTTATGTCTGTTGAGCATTTCTTTGTGGTATCACTTCTAAAAGAAGTAATTGCTAAGTCAAAAGGTTGAAAATTACAAAAAATAAATAAATAAATTCCTGATTGCTGGAAACAGTGCTCTGGAGTTTTATATTACATGCATATTGTTGTGTAAAATACCATGTTAACATTTCCAGGAAATGCATTAATTCATTCTGAGTTAAGCTGGAGATTCTTAAACAATTTGTTTGCTAAAAGAGAGTAACTCATTTTGAGAGCTACAGAAAGAAGAGTGGCTGAATTCTTCAGCATAAGGATTATCTTCAAAGCTGTGGTGGCGTTGCATATCTTGGGCTCATCTGGTCTCTTTTGGAATAGCAAAGATGCAACATGTGATGGCTTTTGTGACCAGAACTTCTGTCTGCCCTGAAGGGACCCACCATCAGCCCCTCTCAATGGTTTCGGTTATTGTTTCTGCCACCAGCATGTATGCTAATGGTGCAGAAGTGCTAAATAAGGCACTTCAAAAGCAAAAAAAAAAATAAAAGACCTCAGTGGTACTGGATAGAGTGCTCTTAATTCCTTACAGAAGGGCTGTGGATGAAGTGGTGACTCAATCTGCCCCCTGGAGTCGGAGAGCCCTCCAAGGGGGCATAACCATCAGGCCCTCTCAATGGTTTCAGTTATTGTTTCTGTCACCAGCATGCATGCTAGTGATGTAGATGTGCTAAATAAGACACTTCAAAAGAAAAAAATAATAATAATCTCAGTGGTACTGGATAGAGTGGTCTTAATTCCTTACAGAAGAGTTGTGGGTGAACTGGTGATTCAGTCTGCCTCCTGGAGTAGGAGAGCCCTCCAAGGGGGCATAANAAAGCAGCAGACTTGCTGCTGTGCTCTTCGTCTGTCTACACACCTTAATTCTAATGGTTTTGAGATGATCTGCACTAGGTGTGTGTAGGCCAGATGTGCTCTGCAGTCTCGTGTGTGTCTGGTTATGCACCAGGGAGGAGCTGTGGCATCAGACACTGAATATCTCTCCATCAGAGGCTGTGTAGCCTACAGTAAATGAAAGATTGTCGGTGTTAGGTTGATGGTTGGACTTGATGATCTTAAAGGTCCATTTTTGATGATCTTAAGATCGATGATCTTAAAGGACCCAGGCAATTCTATGATTATATGATGTATAGATCACATTTATAGGTTGCAGTTACAAACTTGGAAAGATTTTCTTTTTTCTTCCCCATTTTAGGTGCAGATTTTATCACTATAATAGAGAGTGATGCCTCTAAACCATTCATTGGGAACAACGATCCCACAATGTGGCTTGGGGAAAGACTAGGATTTTACACAGATTTTGGTCCCAGCACGAGAGATCACACTTGGGGGTGAGTCATCTTTACACACGCGGTGACAGTAAGTAAGTGTAAAAGCCCTTTCCAATACTAACGCTATCAGAATGTGGGCAAAGAATAATTGGAATAATAATCACTATAATCACTTGTTGGAGGTCTTTGAGAACATGCTTTGCTTAGCATTACAGTGCAATGCAGAGGAAGTTTTCTTGTTGTTAAAAATAATCATTTTTTGGTGTCTGCCCCTACTTTGGTGATGGGGAGAATGGCATCTTGCCCCTTAGTGTACAGAACTGGAAGTTTGGCATTGTAAGTACTATATTTGATTTGCTTTTCTGATTGTTTTGTTTTGCGCTATGGGAACTTTAGATTTCAGTCTTAAAAATGTGATAGGAGTTGGAAAATTAGTAGAAATCTTGAATTCATTAAAGCCAGCTTGAGCTGGATAGTGGGAAATGGGCATAGAAAAGCTCATGTCTATTTTAACAGATTTTTGTGTGTTTAATTTTACTTTAATACTTGACCAGCTACCAGTTGCGTGTCTTTGAATATCTTTGCCCTCTGGAAAATAGTGGCTTATGATGTGGGGATGTTTGTAGGGGCATATGCAGGTCTCTGTGGCAGATGGAACTTCTAGGGATGTTGGAATGGCTATTTGATTTTTACAATATGTGAAGGTTCTCTTCCCTCATGAAGGGAAGTTAGTAACGTTCCTCTTCCAGAGTCTTTAAATGATGTGGAATGGGGCAGAAAAGTTATTCTCTGAAATTTTATTCATGTACTATTTTGAAAAACCTGCAAATGCAAAATTCCACACAGAAGCTGAAAGAATGAGAAATGTCCCACTTCAAAAACGTATTTCTACCTCCTTCTAGTAAAATACATTTTAATTAATGGTAATATAAAATTCTTGTCTGGGGATGCAGATTTTGGAAGGCTCAGTGTCAGAATTTGTGTATGTAGAATGGTATTTCTTGGTGTAGGAATGAATTTGATAATACATTTTTAGACATGTACTTAAGTAATATTGTACTGGAAAACCTTCTAAATTCAGAAAAATCTGCTACAGATGGTTTCTGTTCTGGTCTGATGGTTTCAGTTCAGTGACCATTAGTCTTCTGTGTGTGTTTATCTGCTTAGTTCACACTCGTGATGCTTGTGAACTACAAAATGTAACTGTTTCCCTCTTCTCATTATGGTTTTCCCTCATTCTTCAGGATTATGGCGCTGTCGAGGTATCCAATTGTCAAATCTACCCATCACCTCCTTCCGTCTCCAGAGGGAGAGATTGCACCTGCCATCTCCATGACTGTCAACTTCACAGGGAAACTGGTTGATTTTGTTGTTGCCCACTTTGGAAACGAAGAGTGTGTATTTCATTTGTTGTTACGTATGTTGTGCAAAGTCACGTAGCATAATGTGTGAACTTCTGGGATTTCTTTTGTACCCGTTAAAATCTGCTGTTGTAATACAGGTTCTGACAAGGCACCTTGGAGGGAAATACTGTGATGTGGCTACTGGTTCAAAACTTTTGACAATTTCTTAAAAGGGGGCAAATGTGTCATGTAGAGCTCAGCTGAGCCTAATTACTTGAGGTACTAGGGATACATAGTTCTGCAAAACCCTAGCAAGTAATAGAGTGACATCCTAGTGCAGGATATCATCTTTCTGACTTTCTGCCTGTGGTGCAGATCTATTATATTCTGCAATGAGAGCAGATAGTTACAGTTAAAGATAGAAGCATTAATGGACAACTGGTGTTTATTTTAATGAAAAAGAACAATTCTGAAAGCTACAGGAAAGGACAGTGTTGGAAAAGCAACAAAAATATCTATTCAATGTCCTTCTGATTATATGAAACTCGAAATAGCAAATCCAGAGATCACCTCTGGATTCTGAAAGAAAGAATTAGACCAATAATGGAAATATGTGATGGGAAAGGTCAAGGTATAAAATACAGTTCTTTACTTTAAAACAACATATTGATTGCTTTTGTGTAATGAGGGATAAGGGATAGTTTTGTCATCTTCCCTGTAGCTGTATTTTCTGTTTTATTTGCTGCAATATCTAATATGCTTGTGGTTATGCAATAAGAGATAAGATTTTAAAATATTAGTTATGGCTCATGGAGAGGCAAATTTATGGATTGGGTGCAAAATGTAATACACAAAGAAGCTGCTCAGAAAACAGTAGAAATTCTCATTATCCCATACTGACCTTCCCCATTTCCTTCCCCTGTGTAAAGCTGTGCTCCAAGCGTGCAGATTGTTTATAGATGTCCCTTTTACTCAACACATACAGTTGTCACAGACAACTCCATAGCTGAACTCAGAAAGGAATCTCATTTTGTGGCTCACATGGATGATTAGACTTGCCTCTGACAAAATGTCACTGTGCTCCACCCCTCACAGAGAGAGGAGATAAAGATGAAGGGGAAAATGGGGGGAGACGCATGGGCAACAAGTGCAAATTAGATGGTGTTTAAAGGTGAATGAATTTGTAAATAAGTGGCACGTGCAACTGCTTGTTTTTAATTTTTTTTTTTTTTTTNGGTGTAATTCTGGAAGGAGCAGCTCGCTCAGCTGGCTTCTGTTTAAATGGTTGGGGGTTTTGTCTCTATTTGTGTGCTCTTTCCCCCTAATGCATTGGCTTCTCTCAGAAGTCCTGCTATTTAGAGAGCACAGCAGCATTAAGTTCTTTCCATCTTTAGGGAGCACAGATTCCAAAATCCCTTTCTCAATTGTATTTAGCCCAGTCTACCAAAATATAGACAAGAACATACTTTGCACAACTGTTCTAAGTTATTAACATGAAGAATGATAGAAAGAGAACTGCCTTTATATTATAACAAATCCAAGGACAGGGGAAAGGATCCAGTACAGTATTTTACCAAGCTCCACTTCTGCTGTCAGTGTTGGTCATGTTGATGCTGTTGCATAGATCTTGTTAAAGAGATGTGGAATACCTGCCAAATGTCATTAATTGGTGTTAACAGGATGATGTAGCTCTTAGGTTGTATTTCATAACTTACGTGGCCCAGACTTCATATTTGCCATGATCTGTCCATCCTAAAAGTTTTGTTACCATGTCAGCTCTTTGTTGTGCACAGTTAAATTTGAAGTGCAGGCCGAGACAAGGCCTCAGGTAACCACAGCAGTTACAGTCACGTTTCTTAGCGATGAGATCAGTATTAAAAACAAAACAGTAATAGAAAAAGTTGTTCCTATGATGGTTAGAAAGAGAACCCTAATTACATCTGCCACAACCATGTGGCTTTCACTGAACAGAGTGAACATTTTGAATGGGTGTGCTCTGTGCAAACTTTCATACGCTGATACTAAGCAATTAAAAAGGTGTCAGATTAATTTGCTCTTTGCTCTGTTACAGGACAAAGATTCTGAGCTAAAATCTATCATTTCCATTTCTTTCAGAGAGGACTTGGACAGAAAACTCCAGGCTATAACTGTTTCAAACCTACTGAAGACTAGCTCTAAGCAAGTTGTATTTCTGGGATACGTTACGTCAGCTCCTGGATCCAGAGATTATATTGAATTAATAAACAATGGAAATGTGAAGGTAATATAGAAATACTGCTGCTTTTAGCAGTTAGAGATATTATATATTTGAAACATTCAGCTTAATATTTCAAATTGGTAACTTAAGAAAATACATATGCTTTATAAAATAAAGTCTTTAGCTGCCTGATGTGTTATAAAAAAGGTGGAGTTACACAGTGAAAGGACAAGAGGCAATGGGCAGCTGTTGCCATGAAGAAAATACCAGTAGAAGGAAAAAGAAAATAAATCACAGTTGAGGGTAGTGAAGCACTACAACAGGGGTCCAGAGAAGTTAAGGAATCTCCATCCTTGGAGATACTAAAAGGTTGGCTGCAATCTGCTTGAAGTTACTTTGAGCATGGGTTGGGAGCGGGTAACCTCCGGGCATCCCTTCCAGCCTCTAACTCTGTGATTCTTTTGTTTTAAAACTGAGTTGTGCAGTTTGGTTTTCTGTCAGGAGATGTCAAAAAGTTGATTTGTCTGCATCTAAGTGTTTTTTTTCTGTTCTACTTTGTTAAAATGTTTCAGGCAAACCATTTTTCTGCAGTAGGTTTACACATTGATTCCGTTATGGATTTAAAGCCTATGCATAAGGAGAGCTTTCCTTATTTGTTTGACTTTTTCTTCTTTCCTTTTGCTCGTAGGATATTGACAATACAGATCGTGACAGATGGTGTAGCTATATTATGTATCGTGGAGTAATAAGGTGTGTTCAAGTGGATCATTTACTCATTGATTTTAAGTATCTTTGTGACAATCAGTTTTACACCTTTCTGTAGGTAGCTGTAGAAGAGTCTCATATCCCTAAACAATTGTGTATAGACAGATACATCATGAAGTAATACAAAACATCAGTCTCAGGATGAATTGGTGTATTTCTGAATATAATTTACAAAGATGGTATTACAGGTTTCATCCTTCTGTTTGAAAAGCCTTCAGATCTAATCTGCTTTAATAACCTAGAACTACTTTCTTCCAAATCTCTGTCTTTGCAGCTTCATTCTAAAAGTGAAGGCTTAACCCTAATTTGTATGTGACACAGAAGATCCAAATTTTGAGCTATGATTGTAGGGTTTGTTGAAGCAAAATGCTGATCTAATCCAGCCAAGCTTTATGCTGGATTTAGTGGAAACTTTAAGTGTAAACCCATATTGAAGCACTTTCCTCTCCTGGGACCCATGCACTCCGTGTCTTTTAATACCAAGTTGCTTATAAATCATTCTCTTGGTGATGTATGTACCAGAATGGAATTCAGCTTATGCTGAATAAACTCTGAATTCTGCAGTGTTCATGGGACTAAGACCAGTAAATTACATAGCTGTCTTAAGGAACAGTACTAAGTAAAAAACTTAAAAAAAGGGCAACAAACCCCCCATTTGCAATCTCTGTTTTCTCATTACAAATTCCACTGGTGCTTGAGTTCCTTTCTTGACTCTCTTCAGTGAAAAATGTTGGTGAGCTTATTACCAGTATGCATATTCTAAACTATGATTTTGAAAAGAATTTTTTAGATCTAGAACTTCTTTTTGTTGTCAAACGTGCTTTCTCCACTTTTCTACTTGTGATGTTGTGTTATGATGCTCATGTTTATCGAGCACTTCAATTTTTTTGAAGGCAAGATTCTGGGAAGTGGAAGTTATGTTGATAGATTAAATAATAGCTCTTGGAAAACAGAGACACAACTTAAGAACGTGGTGAAATTGCCTTGAGTTATTTCTTCAAACTAACTCTTCTTGTGTCTGGTAGGTTGGGCTATGCCCGCATATCTCATGCTGGTTTAAGTGATTCAGAAGTCCAGATGGCCAAATTCAGGATCCCAGATGACTTGGATGGCTATGTGGACAATGACAGAATTGTCACTGATCCCAGCCAAGTTCCTGGGGACATCCATTTCAATCCCAGGTCAGTGTTTCTCATAAGAAATTAAGGGGATGGTGTATGTAACATCTTGTGAAAGAGAAGTCTAGGAACAAAATTGTTCTTAAAGTGGGAGGGGCTGGTCAGTACCAAACTGAGCAAAAGATTAGGAGTCAAGGACTTGTGATTTGTAATTCCATGTTTTCTACTGACTTGGCATGTGCCTTGGGAAAATCAGGCTGCTGTGTTGTAGCATAAATGAAAGGTAATGCTTGTTTCACCGAGGTGATTAATTTCTGAGATTGTTTGATAGGGATGTTTGCCAAGTGGTGTGGTGCCTCATTTTATAGGTGATGAGAGATCTCCCGTGTTTCTCAGCACTTTTGAGGATTGGGGTCTTAATGTACTGTTACTTAACACAAAATACAATAAATACATTAAATGCTCTTTGCTTAAACGTTTTAAAACATACTGTATAACTGCAGCAAACATTAAGGAGACTGCCTGAGGCGGTATGTTACATATATCAAGAAGAAAACAGGGCTAGGTTTTTGCATAAAAAGTTATTTATTTCTAGCATGCTGTCATTTTTTCCACTGGCATTGCATAAGGAAGGGAAATACAGGGACAGGTATTTATTCTACGCTGAGTGTCAGTGGAAGAGGGATGAAGTTTGAGGTAGATGTTGCCCCAGAGAGACAATTTCCAGCAATGTTGTATCATAGAATCACAGAATGGTTAGAGTTGGAAGGGACCTTAAAGATCATCAAGTTCCAACCCCCCTGCCATGGGCAGGGACATGTATTTTTATGACTTGCATAATACAGAATATATATATATTTCTTATATATATACCTAACAGTTGAGCTTACTCACTTTTTATTTACTACTCAGCCACTGTATTCCTGTGTAAGCAGGAGTTTGCCCAGTCTTTTCTATGTGGTGAAACTTGCCTAAAGCTACCATTTGCATTCAGGCTTTTCTCAGCTGATTTCAGCACAGAATATTTTTCTTGACCTAATTTCTTTCATGCCTACCTATAAGCAGAAAAAAAAAAATACCCCTTAGGAATAATTGTGACTTTTTCCAGTTAACCGCAGTTCTTTTGAAGTACAATGACACTGCCTTTAAGTGCTATTTAGCACTGATATAGTGCTGTAAGTACTATATTTTACTTTTGCAGATCTGTTGACTGTAATAGTCAGTAGTCAAAACATTCAGATTTAAATATGGCATGAAAAATGACGATTTTTACCATAATTTTCAAAAGAAAGATGTGCAATATTAACAATAGGGCTGAGAGTTTGGTACTGTGAGGGGTTAAATTCTATCTCCTCTGAAGTTAGCAGAAAAAAAATTAAAGAGCACAGGATTTTACTGGATAAATGCACTGCTCACCTTTGGCAGCTGGAATTCCACTTACGCAGTGCATATGGCATTCATCCAATGAGTGTAATTAAATGTCTTAATTGTACTCAAAGACCCCTAGTTAGATAGAGTACATAGATTGTGATTCATGTCTAAGTAGGGTTGTGGACTGTTTCTGAAGTAAACCATCTAGAACATTGAGAAGAAGTGTTAATTATACTGTGGTAAGCATATGATTTAATTGCACGGGTTAAATCGTGTTGTAATGGTTTTGCTTCATTGGATATTTTTCTTAGGTTTGGATCTTATAAAGACGGACATAATTACGAGCATATTCATCACTTTCATATGAGCACTCCTAAATATTTTAAACAGACAAATTAGAATGAGAAAACAACGTCACTGAGACTGACGGGAAAGGTTTGTTGCTTGAAACGGAACCAGCAGCCAAAAAGCCTACGTTGTTGAAGAATGAGCAACTCCCGTGCTGCGTAACACCCTGAACGTCTGTGTAATAGCTGGTAACTCTTCCATGAGTTGTCATCCCTGTGGGAGATAGAAGATACATGACTTTTGATAAACCCATATCTACCTGGGCCAGGTGCCCTCTTTGTATGCAGCAAAGATGGGATCTTGCTGTGGCAGTAACTTCAGCTCTTTGGGAGGCGTGGTATGTTGTGCTGCAGCAGGGTTGGATGGATCTGTCTGCCTTCTCTTTGGGGATCTCTGGATATGACCTTTCCTCTCCTGGGATCTCACCAGAACAATCGTAAGCAAGGAGTTTCAGCTGCCTTCCACACTTTTTTCATGACTGAAGCAAAGCAAAATAACGTGGTAGCATCGGTAACCTGTTGATATACATTGCACTTCATAGTCCTGCTGCTGTTGCAACGAAAAAATTTAGCCTTAGGCTTTTCAAAATGCAAATTAAAGTTTTTTTTTTTTAAATTGGGAGATATGCAGTAATTACATGTTTTTGACTCACTGAAACAGTGTTTACTATTTCTGCTGTTCCACATTGTGTTCTTAAATGAGTTTTATTAAAACAATTTGCAGTGATTGATGTTCATAATCCTGGAGAAAAGGTAGTGACTTTTACAGGCTTTCTTTTTTTGACAGGGCTGCATTGTTTTTACAAAGGGATGAGTAAAGTGCCTCTGAGTAGTTACTGTTGTGAGACACTTAATGTGAACACACTGCAGAAGAATTCAGAACAGCCATGTTCAACATGACGAGGTTTCTCAGCAGGGAGAAAAGTTGTTTGTAATTTTTATTTTAAATGAACTGTAATAAAGCAAAAATGAATTGTTCCTTTGCTAGCACTGCACTTTCTGGTGGGACTAAGTAGAAATGGGTCTTTTTTTGGCTTAGGCCATACATTACCTACTGTGTAACACATACATATTACTCGGTGAAAAACATGTTTCCTCCACATCTCATGGCATTATCTTTTATATTTAATTCCTGATCCTTCAGTGTCTGCAGAGCTTCCCTTAAACACGAGGACACTTTCAGTGTTGGCCAAAGGAAGTTTCATGCTTGTGAGAAATGTGGTTTATTTAAATGACCATCTCAACTTGGAAACCACATTTGTGATGGCGTACTGTGTGCTTTTCCAGTAATACCTAAAACATGCTGTAACTGAATGGAATAGGACACGTTGCAGGAAAGAGGTGAGGGTTGGTTTGTTTGTTTTTTTCTCCATCTCATTCTCCACCCCATGCTTTTAAGAACAGCTTGTGCATACTCAATTTGTTTGTTTCTTTATGTAAGCAAATACGAGATGTGTCTTTACTCAGGGTTTCTCGACCTATGGAGTCAGGTGACTGCTGCCATCGCCAACTTTGTCACTTTAGCCTGGTCCTCCCTTGTTAGGGCTGTGTTTTTTGGGAGTGAAACGCTTCGCTGATTTTTGTGGACTGAGGATATTTGAAAGGCACTTGAGGAACACGTAGCCACCACAGCTTCATCACAGATGGTATTAGAAAGTCTGACTTTGTTAGTTACAAATAACCAGACTTTGTTGAACTAGTTTACTTCTCACCTAGGTGTACTGTGTTTGTCTTTACAAGCCCAAAGAAGCCTGTGTCCAGTTCTGGAGTCCTCAACATAGAAAGGACATGGAACTGTTGGAACAAGTCCAGCGCAGGGNATAATTAAACATTCCAGTTTAGGTATCCTTTAGGTAAGATTTGAAATCCTCTAAATTTGTTCCCTGTGTGGCTCTGCAGCAGGATAGGATAAACTGAGCTTCAGAGTAACGGGAGTGACTTTCTTGCACTTTCAACAGTTTTCTTCTGCAGCTGCCAGCATCCCTGGTCTCTTCCTTCTCCCAGCCTGCAGCAGCAGCTGGCACTGGTACCAGCTTTGCACAGTGGTTTTGAGTGTCCTCGCTTCTTTGCAGCGAGCTCTGACACACATCCAGCCACAGGTTTGCCTTTCCATAGCCTGGACAAAACACAACATTAACTCACCGCATTACTTCACGTTCTCCAAAGGCTGACTCTGCAAATTCCGTGTCACGTGAGTAGTTTATTCGTCTGAGAGGCAGGAAATGATACTCATAAACTTAAAAAGCTTGGAAAAGCCTTATTTTTTTTTTAACAGTTAAAAAATAGAATCGGGATATCTTTTCAAGAAGGCAGACCCCAAAGCGTGACTCGTATAACAGATTAGAATGTGTGTCATCTCTGTGTGTAATCCTCTAACTCTATGAGGATACTTGGATGGATTTTCACAGAACTTAGAAATGTTTGCCACATTAGAAACATTCAGATAGAAATTGACAAAATCTAAAGTTTGAATAGCCTCTTCTTCCCAGTAGCCTGTGTAATTTAATCTTGGTAGATCCAGAACTTGTAATGTTAATTATCAGGAAAACACTATGCAAATGTAACAATTAGCAGCTCTCTGTGTAATTTGTGTATCAGAATGACTTAAGAAAATTATGACCACGATTTCTTTGTATACTCCTGTGGTTAGAACTGGGAAGCTAAAACTACGTGTTGTTTGCCCTTGAATCTGCCCTGTGTCTGCCTGCCTGAGAAAAATGCGCAGTACTTCTCCGTCGCAATCACTGTATTTCAAACTATGAAAGAAATGTGCTAGAACAGGTCCTGCTGCAGGGGCATGTGACTAATCTCCTTGTTTTCTAATCAAACTCTCTTCATCTCAGCTTTCACAAGCTGGTATGTTATGAAAGAAGAAGTTTATGGATCACTGTGCTTTTGGATACAGCATGAAAAGATAAAATGTGTAAAATAGACATTTATTTTTCTAAGGGTTTGAACTTTTTTGGTGGTAAAAAGTATAGATTATTTATATATGTATGACTTTAATATCTATTCTGAGGTATTCCTTTTTCTGTCCTCTCTGGCATTCTGTGCAGGTCAGTTAAAGGTTCTGGGGATATACAGGAAGAGACAGCAGTACATTAGGAGCTTCCCAGTGTGTGTCTCAAAATAAGGAGGACTCTTGGGAACATGCAAGAGAGCAACTTCTGAGAGTAATTGTACTGGATTCTTCAGTGGGGTGGAGACTCCAGTCTCTTCTTATCTATATTCCTGCTTTGGGGCCTTAATTTCGGCATTTCTGTATGTATTTTAAGATCACTTTCAGGAGCAGTGGCTCTGGTGTTGTCACAGAAACTTGAGAGCTGCAGTTCAAACCTCTTGTGTTAAGAAGGACCTGAACTTTTTCTTTCCTGTTTTCAAAGAGGGTGCTGTAGCTACAAGCTTATTAAACAAAAGTGGGATGCAGCCAGTTCAAAATGTCACTGAAATAAGTTGAGTGCAGCTTCAGTGACCAGCTCCCCCCGTGTCTGACTGGTCCAGAACACTGGAGAAGTTCAGGGTCCTCTGCTGACAGTGAGGGACCTTTGTGGTCCAAAAGGTGCTGGTTCTTTTGATGCATCTTCAGTATTCAGGCAGAAATTCTGAGCTGCTCCCTTAACCTTAGCTGCTTAGAGCTTCCTAATTATGAATGAAGCAGATTTTTTTTAAAAATTTCAAACTGAAGCTGAGAAAACACTTACCAATTCAATTTAAGGGTTTAAATATGAGCTACCAACAGCCCTGAAACGTGTTTTTAATCATGTATGTAAAATGACATTTGTTTGAAGTGTGCTGCAGGAGGACCCTGAGGGTCAAAGTCATCCATCTGTCATACACCTTAAACAAGGAGCACAGCGTGAGTCTGTGTGACAAGACAGTTAAAATGAGCTGTGTTAATGAGGAGTGGTTGGAAAGCAGTGAGCTAATCTGCAGCTGCGACTTTCTGCCACCGGAGGTCCCCTTTTATCCCCGATCAGTACTGTCCTGCTGGCACCAGCCAGGAATAAGGCACGGTTGAGGTGTTTCCTTGTATCTCTGAGGGTGAGAGATCTTTTCAGAAGCATTACATACAGCTGTTTGTATTGACTTGGGTATCAGTCGCTTTTTCATACCTGCAGATGATCTAGAACTGCGATTGCTGGGCTTCTGGTAGACAGTTTGTTTCTTTTCTTACAATGCCCTGGACTGTGCTTTGTTGCTGCTTTATCTGCTTTGTTAACGTTCAGCAAATTCTGCTTTGTTAATGTTTTTATTTTCAGCACAATTCCCCCCCGCCCCGGCTTGTAGAACACGTAAAGCTTTGTGATTCTGCTGCCTAAACTTAACTTTCAAGCTTGTTTCTACGCAAAGCAAGATGAACAGAGATATTGAAGAGATAGAGTGGTGTTAGCAATTTGGAGTGTGGTACCCTTTGGAAACAGAGGGGATCCTCTTTCTCAAAGATGCTTCTACACTATGTTTCTGATAGTGAAGAAGATAAAACTAAGTGGGTGGATCCTCTTTCTCATGATAGCCAGTATTTTCCCAGTCTACAGTGATTTTTCTTATGTTTTGCCATTTTAGCTAACAATTAAAGAAAGCAATGCAAACAATGACAATCTTTCTCCTTAAAAACCCAAAATAATATAAAGATGTACAATTTTAAGTGTGTAAGTTGGCTGATGGATTTTCTGCTTCTCTGCAGTTCTTAGTTTATTATTCCTCTCCCATGTGTTGATGGGAACATTTGCACATATGTACAGTGAGCCAGGTCAGGATATACATCTGGCTGGGAAAACAAGCAAACAAATGAACAAGACCAAAAATAATCCTGAGAGTTTCTTGGTTTTGTTTTTTTTAAGGGTTTTTGGGGGTGATGGGGGAAATCTTGCTCTTTGATCTCCTTTGCTGCCTCACTGTCCAAAGGGTTGCATTGGCACAAGGATGCCAGGAGGGATGGGGTTGACGGGCGAATGGTGGAACTGCTGAAGCTGTCTCCATCCTTGAGATGATGTTTGGTCACCTGTGACCTGATGGATGTGCTCCCTGTGAAACCAAGTGTGTCTGTGTTTGGTAAACCCAGGCTTCCAAAAGAAAATACGGGTGTGATTTGGTCACCTCTGCCAGCCTGGAGGCTTGGACAGGAGTTTGCAGCTAGTGGGAACAGAGGGGATATTTACATCTTGGTGAGGTTGGGAGGAAGGTGTGTGTTGTGTTGGGCCACCTTCTGGGGCTGGCCTTTTCTGGCTGAAGATTTAGCCTGATTTAGCAGGCAGAAGCACAAAACAAAGTATCTTTTGTGTTTCTTTATGGACTTCTTTGAAGATCTAGGTTGGTTTTTGGTGTTTTTTTTTTTCTTTTTGAAAGGTCAGAGATTGTACTTGTGCGCTCGACTATTCAGAAAATGTTTTGAACTTTTGTTTGTCAGACCTACAGTGTTACTTGCTTTACGCTTGGGGATGGAGGTAGTTACGGAAGGTGTAGTCTGAAGAAAGATTTGTAAAGCCGAGTAGTATCTTTGATTTTAGAATACTCTAAAGGGGGAAAAAACAACAACAAATACAACAAAACCCCAACCTTTCTGCCTTCAGATACAGCCAGACAGGGTTTCTCTGTGCCACCATTATCTAAACCACTTTACAGCTATGTAAGGCATGGGAGCAGATTTCTTTTTGAAGATGTTTTTTTCAATTCTGAACTAGTCTCTCTGCTTTTTATGGTCAGTGTGAACAAATGGGCACCCTGAAAGGAATTGTTCCTCTCCATCCAGAATTAGAACAGCTCAGGCTCAGAGCTGCCACTCGGTGGTGCCCCTATTGGGTATAAGAGCTTGGGGATGACACGCAGGGCACCGATGTCTGGCATGTGGGATGTCCCTGGAGCAGCCTGCTCTGGTGGGAGGGGGCCCTGCCCATGGCAGGGGCTTGGAACTCCATGATCTTTAAGGTCCCTTCCAACTCTGACCATTCTATGATTCTATAGAATCATATAGTTCTTCAGAACTGCCCGAGAAGCCATACCTACCTCCTACTGCTTTAGGATATAATTCCTATCGTTGTTTTGGTTTTTTTTTTGTTTAAGGCAGGAGCATAAAATATACAATTTCTAAGGTAAAGATGGTTGCAAATAGGAAAATACCAGAGATAGAGGCAGGAACTTCCACAGAAGTAATTTCAAGGAGTGAAATGAGAATTATGAGGCCTCTCGCTGCTCTGACGTGGTCTGAGGTATCTGATTTTTGAAGAGAAAATTAATTTTCTTATGGAAAAGGGATTTTTTTTTCTTTTAAAACAGGTGGCTGAAAACGAGAGGTCAGGGGTGTGCTGGTGCAGTGGGCAGGGCACGAAGGGTCATGAAACACCCCAAAACCGGCTGTGCCGGCAGCTAGGGCGAGACAATTACCTGAAATCTGGCCCTTCGACTTTATTTTTAATTAACCTCTTCGTTTGGGCTGTTTTTTCCACAGGTAGTTCCTGGCTTTGTACCCCCCCGCCGTGCACACGGGAGCCCCTTTTCTGTCACCACGCAGCAGGGCCAGGGTGGGCTGTTATCCCTGCGCAGTGCTCACCTGCGAACCGAGGCCGAGAGCCGCCTCCCGAGGCCGTAGGAGGGGATAGGGCGGCCGGTATCGGTACCGGTATCAGAACGCCGGGGCCTACCCCGGGGCTCCCCTCAGGGCTGCCCGCCCTCCGCGGGGCGGCTCAGCGCCCAAAGCCCCGCCCTCCCTTCCCCTCCTCCAATAGCATCCGTGTGTGGGTGTGGCCTTGGGCTTCGCTAGCCAATGCGAGCCGCGCTGTGACACAAAGTGGCGTTCCTTGCACGCGCTTTCAAGGCTCGGGGTAAACTGGCAGCGACGAAGTCCAATCAGAGCGGCGCGGGGGCGGGGTCGCTTCGGCCTTGGGGCCAATAGAAAGCCGGGAGGCGGTGTGGGGGTGAATGACAGGAGAATCCCGTAATGGGAGAGCGGGACGCGCGGCCCCCGGGGGGCAGG
>VXBW01003968.1:31255-64032 GCA_013400375.1 Thinocorus orbignyianus
CACCCCCCAGTGACAGCAGCTGCTGCAGAAATTGGGGATGGGGGAATCCTCACGCACATAGAAGCTTTAATGAATGACGGCCCCACTTTTGGACCCGGTCCCGAAAGCCATTACGGCTAAAAACGCTGCAAAGCCAGGCCTGGATTTTCTGGGATCCTCCCCTGCCTCCAAAGGACCAGGGGCAGCCTGGTAAAAGCTCAGACTCCCAAGGTTTATATAATTTCTTCAGCGTGTCTGGTTTATTTTGCCTTTGTATTTAGGGTTCCATACGCGTTGGTGGTGAAGGCTGCCGTTAAAGCCCAAATAACTGCCTCCTGTTGGAAATGGGAGGATAATTATTCTAGAAAATGCCTCCCGTTCTGTGTCTTTTGTCATGTGCCCTGTCCAAAAAAAGGTGCAGGCCTATCGTTATACACACACGTAAGCAACACTTACAAATATTCCAGTACGCCCTCATGTAGGATATTAAGGCTGTGTAGTGATTTTTTTATTATTATTTGATTTCTCTGCAGAAAACAAGAAAAGTGCTGTTCCTCTGCTGTTACTGGCTTCTCTTTGAGTCACCCCACAGGACATTTTTAAAGTCTTCCACCTCAGTACTTTTTTCTTGTGTTTTTTTTTAGCAGTTCGTGGCCTTGTATGTATTTTTTTTTTAAATAGGAATGTTTTCTTAAATTAACTAGCTTCATTGTAGTTGTTTTTTTCCTTGTTGATTTAAACTCCTGAAACAAGAAGTGTTCATAGCATGTCTTTCCACATGCAGAAGTTGGCTTATGGTTGTTTCCTGGCTGAACATTTCTTTTGAGCCTTCTTTTTGCTCCTCCTTAGATTCTTCTCTGCTCTTGTGATATTATTCCATTAATATATTTCTGCTCAGTCTCAGTTTTACTTTCTGATACTGAATGTACACATTTCATATTACAGGAGAAACATCGACTTTCCTTTTTTCTGTTGCAAACGTTTGCTTAAAAGTTTCTTGTAACTCCAGTAGCTAAAATTGGAAATGTCCTCTCTGTGCAGAGCCATGCAGTAAGTTGAGTTGGGCAAGTAAATGGTCTTCCTTTCACTGCTTCTCTTCATTCCTTTGTTTCAGGACGAGATTTTGTTCATGTAATTACAGCACTTGATTTAAATTTATTTTTTTTTCTGAGTAGTTTTTATGCTAACTTTAAGTGAATTATTAATCCTGTATTTTCTTTGCTTTTTTTCCCCCCTTACTTTGGAATCCTGAAAACAAAGACTTTGTGCTTTTTCAAAGCATTATTTCCTAGTTTTGTTTGTGTCTTCAAGCAGAAGAGGAAAGCTTGCTTAATTTGTCTCTCCTGTGCTTGCCAAAAAGCATTACATGAGGAAGTACAGTACATCCCATGAAAATGTGCCACTCTTGTATCCAGTTTAAATATCAGAGTGTTTAATAGTGTGATTATTTCTTCTGCAGTAACTAAGGCTGCTAACAAAGACTTTAAGCAGAACCCTTATTTTAAATGTGTCAGTGTTATTCTTGCACTGACCAATTAAGTTGTTTTATTTAAAATCATATGTCCGAGGTTAAGTGGAATTTCTACTTTGGGCTTGTAAAGAGGTAGAAATAACTACTAGTTTGCTCAGTGTTTTTTATAGATAGATAGTTGTGTATGCATATTAAATATATATATTGTTATAGTTAGAAGGCTTTAGGTTGCCCTCGGGAGCCAGCTGGTATGACACATGCTTCTGTGTCCCTCCATGCAGATGTGTGGCTGCACAGACTGTGGGACTGTCTGCTGCAGCTGCTCATTACTGCCCATTAGCTGCAGATTCCTGCTTCCCTGGCTGAGCTGGTGCAATGGTTTGGAGGAGCACTCTCTAATCCACTCACTCGAGCGGGTCTGGGTTAGCTCTTGCCACTTGAATAGTCTAAACCGACAGGGTTGGGTTTTGTTGCCTGCGGTGGGTTAGGGAATGTGCCCCTGAGCCGTGCTGCTGGCAGGGCTGGGGGTGTGTGTGTCTGTCTCTAACGTTTGGGTTTTTGCCTGGCATCGGTGTTCCTGGGCTGCTGCAGAGCTGTCGTGGTGGATATGGGATCCGCACGGTGCTCCGTACCCTGTGGTGCGCACTTGGCAGGGTTGCATTTCTGCTGAATTAGCTGGAGCACCAGAGACAAAGTTTTTATTAGCTTTATGCCCTTTGTAGGGTGACAGATGACACCTCGTCTGGCATGGAGTTAAGGGTAGGTGCTGGCAGTTGCCTCTCAAGCCATAGTAGCCAGTGATTCAAAACTAACTCGCTGGTGCTTTTTGGAATTAATTTGTTGGTAGAGTAAGAATTAGACTCTGCATTGAATGGGTATAAAATTGATTCTGCATTAAACGCCTGTGTTCTTGAGCTGGAGACCAAAAGAATGTCTGTTCACAGTCCGAGTAAGATGGAATCACTGAAATGCTGTTTGATTTGGTAATACATGCTTTGGAAACAGATTTAAATTAGCTCTAATTATCCACTGCTTTTACTCCTTTTCCAGCTGTGACTGGTCACTCCAGCTTTATTACGTTCTGGCAAGAGTCTCCATTAGGAATGCTTATCAAATACATTTAGTGGGTACACAGGTGGTGTTTGCAGCACGGGAAACAAACATTTTGGAGCAGAAATGCACTTAGTGTTACGTCTCCTCTATAAAAACAAAACAAAAAGCACCCAACGAACCCTCCCAAGCCAAAACACACCCTAAAAGCCCCCACGAGGAGCGCGCAGGATTTTTATCCCGTATGTTCCTGTAGCCTGTGTTAGCACAGCTCTTGTTTGTTCAGAGTCAATTTAAGGTAAATGGAAACACACTAAAATAACAGTTACACAACTTTAGCACCGCTCCAGTTGCTCTGAAATTCTCAATGAGCTTTAACCTGCAGTGGTTCTTTTTTGTAAACAAGCCTTCAGATCAGGGTACTGTTAAAATACTGAAGTAGAACAAGGATTTGTTCCTATGGGGGGAAAAAAGATTAATGTTTTCCCCCATGTATCTAGAATGCAGTAATCTTAAAATATTTTGCTGCAGATAAAGCAGGTGACTGATCACACATGGTAATACCAAATGCTAGAACTGAATGTGAATGTTTACCTTAAAATAAGTGGGGTTTAATGTGTTGTCATTTGAAGCACATTTTGTTGTTTAGGTTTCTTGTAGTTGTTTGCTTTTGTTTTTTGGTTTAATAACTTAAAAATCACTCAGTGTTTTGCTTCAGAACGTTTTAGGCTGTTGTGTTTGGGAAATGTACACACATTTGCAGCTGTGGGTTTGGATACCGCTGGTGTCAGCAGTAGCTGTGAGTTTGACGCAGCTCTGTGCATGTGTGTGTGCAGGAGAAACCTCCTGCAGTCTGTGACTCTGATGGCTGGGACCTGCTGCTCCTCAAGCTGGGATGGGTTATCCCACTTCTCTTCCCATTTAACTGCGTGTCCTTCCTGTCTAGGTTGGGATTTGCTTCTATTTTCCATACTTTCTGAACCATGCATGATGTCCAACTCCACCTAACCAAGGAAGACCCATCTTTCCCAGCTCATTCTTCTCTGCCACGTGCTTGCTATGGCACCATGGTCTGGGAGAGTGTCTTCTGCAGGGACTGTCCCCGCTGAAGGGTGTCCCTGTGCTGCTACAGCCACCTTGGAAACGAGTTTTTAATCCCAGCTTTGACGGCAACGCAGAGTCAGCTCCTGGCTGCTCTGCACTGCCCTTGGGATCTCAGTTTTTAGGGCTGTTGAGATGTTTTTGCATACATGAAAATAAAACCAATGCATGTTTTTCTTTTGTTTTCCACACTGGAAATGAGAAATTCTGCTTCCCCAACATAAGTAGTGAAGGCTTTCACCAAGCGTAGGTTTCACATCTGAACTTCTAAGTTCGTTAATCAATATAAATTGCCTTACTGTTACGATAATTCCGTAAGTAGACTACTGAGCATGAAAAGGTGGAGTTCATAGATTAAATGACTCTTTTTTTGGATAAGTAAAGTTTATTTAAAACTAATGAAGAAGGACAGTACTTTGAACTATTGTTTCCAGTACTACTGCAAGTTTTCCCCAGTTCTGTTATTGAAACCAAGGAAACCATTGGAACTTGATGATCTTTAAGGTCCCTTCCAACTCTAACCATTCTATGATTCCATGAAAAGCATAAACAGTCCATTTTAGTTTTCAGCAATTAATATGCCTACTATTCATTTTCTATCTATTTTTTTTTGTTTCTAAGAAGGGTACAGAAAATTACCTGTGGTATTTTGGTATTTGTACTGAGTCAGATATATCTTAACAGTAATAAAAATTACTGCTATGACTACTTCCATACTTAATTTTTAATACAGAGTCTTACCTATAGCATTTATTGGCATGTCTGTCTAGGAGAAATATTTTTAGACCTGCTATTATTGTGAGATTTTATTTATTTTTTTATAGACTTTCTGTTTGCTCAGAAAAATAATCTGGAAGCTTTTAAAGGAAACTTGGAGTCAGCTGCTCATTTGGTTTAGTGCTATTGTTAATTTTTTACTAAATTTTTAGTAGGTTGCAGTGCACCCTGTAGCTGTGTTTTGTCCAAGTTTTAAAGTTAGGATTTGGACAGCAGGAACTCAGTTAAAGTTTTCGTTCAGGCAGGTATGTGTCTGTGTGTGAGTAGATGCAGAGGCAGAAATAATGTCCTTTTTTAAATTTTTTTTGTTCATTTATGGTTTCATTTGACTAGTTTGGCTAATTCCCTCCGATAAAAAAAATTGGACTTGACCTTTAAAGTTTTTTCATTTCAGATAGGAAAGTAGGGTGTTAAAGGTCAGTTCAGCTGTATCTTATAGTTTACTTACATTTAACGTACATTGAGTTTTCTGTTTGTTCATTGTATTTCACATGTTTGTTTTAATGAGGGGGTGTAGAATGATTTTTGTCTGGTTTGTTTTGGAAGCGAGTCCATGGCTGGTGTTTCTTTTGTCTTTCCATAACAATCAGGTCCATAGTGTAAACCTTAATCTGTATTATTTTTTAAATTATTTTTAAACTGTTTGCTTTTTACTTTTAAATTGTATATGATCAGGACTAATGGACTAACCCAGACTTTTAACAGTTAAGTGTTAATGATAAACTGCAACCAAGGTTTAAATTCAGTGATATTAGGCTGGCTCTGGCATATCTGTCCAGATTTTGGATTTGCAATTACTTTACTCAGATTTGGTTTTTTGTTTTTTTTTCTTCTGTAGCCATTACATTCTGAATTATTGCAAAGTATTTTGTGCCATTTGGAATTTCCATCGCTTCAATCCTTGCTAAAGATAAGCTTACATCTGCATGAAAAATAATATAATCAATAAGATACACAAATATGTATTTTATTGATTACATACACCTCTTAAAGTCTTAGCAAACATTCCAGCACATCCCTTTTCAGTATTCACAAAGCAAGCAGGTTTGCTTCTCGTGATCCCAGGTCAATAAATTGTGTGGTACTTACACATACCTATATATATATATATACACCTATATATAATTTTTTTTTCAAAGGAAAAAACCCAGAATATTTTCAGACCAATCCTGTGCTTGTATCTGGATGAAAAATAGCTTCACACAGGATTGTGCTTCCCTCATGTGAAGCTCATACAACCAGTTGCTGAGATCACAGCTTCATATGATGTATCACTCTTCTCATAGCCGGGCTCAGATGGACACTTGAGTTGATTTATGGCATTGCTGCTGCCAGAGGAGATTATTTTGGAAGGGCTTTGGGAGGACCTATCCTATTTCTTGGTCTAACTCTGCCTCTTGTTTAGATTTTTTTTGTGGATCAGATCCCTGAGGTAGCAGGCTGACCACGGGGGAGCTTGGAGGCACCACTTGGAGCCACATAACCTGGTGTGGAAGTTGGGGAGGGGGAGAGCGTGTTCCTAGAGTGCACAGTTGTAGCCAGATCATCGAATCATAGAATGGTTAGAGTTGGAAGGGACCTTAGAGATCATCAAGTTCCAACCCCCCTGCCATGGGCAAGGACACCTCTCCCTAGAGCAGGTTGCTCAAAGCCCCATCCAGCCTGGCTTTAAACACTTCCAGGGATGGGGCATCAACAACTTCCCTGGGCAACCTGTTCCAGTGCCTCACCACCCTCACAGGAAAGAACTTCTTCCTAATATCTAATCTAAATCTCCCCTCTTCTAATTTAAAACCATTCCCCCTCGTCCTGTCACTACACTTCCTGACAAAGAATCCCTCCCTGGCTCTCCTGGAGCTCCCTTCAGATACTGGAAGGCTGCTATCAGGTCTCCCCAGAGCCTTCTCCAGGCTGAACAGTCCCAGCTCTCTCAGCCTGTCCTCATAGCAGAGGTGCTCCATGCCTCTGATCTAAGAATGTTGAATCACTTGCTTGTCTCATGTTGGCTATGCCATTGTCCCTTTGCTAATTTTCAAGATGGTGTTATTTGAGCACAGGACATACTTTTGAAGAAACAGAATCCCAAAAGTAATTTTTTTTCATCTTTTCTAGATTTTTCAAATATATATACATATATATAATATATCAAACACGGTGACCTGAGCTGTAATTTAACTTCCCTAATTCATTGGCCACTGCTCACATTTACTTTTATAACAGTTGCTGTAAAAGAAGCCTGGTTTTGGTTTTGGATAACATCCCTGCTTTGCAAGCTTCCCCTCTGGAAGAGAGGAAACTTTGGACTCTGATCCTCAGTATTCCTATGGATAAACCAGTCTTTGTGCAACTAAGGTGTGACGCATGTTGTGTAAGAGCTGTAAAATTTATTTGTGTAACCCCTCTGAGTCCATCAGAATTATGTAACCTGTTTTTGAAGTGAGAGCTTAAAATTGTAAGGATATTTCCAGTGGATGTGTGAAACATACTGGTACGACTGATGTGTTTTGGAATGCTTGGGAATGTTCTATTTTGAAGGTGATACCTAACACACACACACATACATACATATATATATTTATATATAATCCTAATTGTATTTTTTCTATTGTTTTTAAGTGTCATATCTGAAAGTATTGTTTTAATGTTAGTTTAGAATAAAATATTTGCTCAGTGTTCTCAGCTTGTTACCTCCAGATACAAGTGGTTTCTCTAAAGACCCATGTTCTTTGTAGATTTTAGGCTGAGCAGCAAGGGAAATTTAAAAATTCTTATTTGAGAAAGCTTAATGTGGTCTGGCAGTTAACAAAATAAATCTTACCTTTTTATCTTGCCCTTCTCAGAAAGGGTTTTATATAGTGTGTCCTGTTGTCCCCCTGCTTCTGTTGAATTGAAGGTTGGCTAAGAGACTCGGGGTTGTTTTTTTGCAGAAAGGTTCTGCTTAGTGTCATTTGACCAGCAAAAATGGAACTTTATTGAGCACTTAATGCAGGAGAAAATCTTGCTCCCTGTTGAAGATGCAAGATCTTGTTATCATATCTTGGTAAGAAGATGTGGATTCTCTTTGACTTAATATGGATACATATATATGAAGTTGCAAATGCAGTTGTGGACTGGGGACAATACATTAAGACATAGGTAGCAATTAGTGAAATGATAGTCTGGCACTAACATAATAAATTACGTGTGTGATTCCTAAAGGTATCTTTTGAATTATTTCCTTTTATTCACTGCAGCAAGAGAATTCTGTAACAATGTGTATGACAAGTACGATTACAGCAGGCAGTTCCTTCAGATCCACTTTTTAACTTCACAGCAGTGTGGTTCACTGATCTGGGGATCTGATATTTAATGGTCACTTTTGTTTATCCTTGGATTCTGGATCTTCTTCAGTGTATTCATTTGAAACGATAGGCATGGAAATGTAGGCATTGTGGTTTTGACCGTACTTGTATCCTGTGCACCATCAGCTACTGAGCAAAGCCAAATTGAATGTTGTACATCAGAAATGCTTTAGTGCATTAACTGGGCAGTGACATTGGGTACATTCAGCTTTTCATACATGGAAGAATTTTGCTTGAAATACTTTGCTTATTATATAGCACATCTCTAATTAGAGTTCTAGTGGGGTAGCTAATTCACTTTTCATTTAGGTGGAAATACTGTATAGTAGTTGGCTGTCTTTGGTCCCTGTCAGCTGGTCTGTGTCCAGCTTCTGAGGCTCTTTTTGGTTTGTGAACTCTGTCGCTGGATCATAGTTTATCTTTTTTGTAAATTACTTATTTCCCAGTTTTGTCCTCAACACATTTCTGGAAAAATAGAGGATTTAAAAGAATAGAGAAAAATTGGTTTGTCGCTTTTTTTGCAACTGAAGCAAAGTCAAGTATTTTATTTTTGGAGCATGGAAGCAAAGTTAACATCAATGTTATGGCTTCTTTCATGAAGTGTTAGAATGTTTTATTTTTGGTTTTATTTGCTGTGGTCTTAACAGCTGCTGTATTGTGATGATTAGTTCATGATACAAAAGTCATGTTTCGACTGTGTGAGTGTATTCCAGTAACTTAGTTTTGCAATGAAATGACTGTAAAGGCAAGTATGTGTGTTTTGTTAAAATTGTCTTTTATAAAAAAGTAGCATTTCTAGTAATGATTTTGGAATGTTACATGGTACTTAAATTAGTTTTGGAATAGGTAGGAGGGAAGGAATAGATAGCGTGGAAAATGTTGAAAATGTCAATGCTGAAGAAGTGTTGAGATGGCTTTTATTTCATAGTTAGCTGGTGATTTTATTAAAGAGTCAGAATGTATGGAGATTTTGGTTGCTACAGCCACAAACCACAGAGTTTAAAACCTATTTTCTTTTGTTTCCTCTCCTCTAGATTTTCAACTGAATTCTCACCTATCAACACTGGCAAATATTCACAAGATTTACCACACCCTCAATAGGCTGGTAATGACTTGCCATTTTCTTTCAGCAGAATAGCTAGGACTTTAGTCCAGAATGTTTGGGGATTGAAATAATTAAGTGATTACACTTTTTTAAAAAAACCTCTCACCACCTTTTTGTATGAGAGGCAGTTGTTTTTGAATCTGTTAAGAAATAAACAATGAAAAGATTATACTCCAGGGATCAGAGCGGAGATTGAGCGCTGTGCTCTGCAATGATGGATTTAGATGTTGGCTCTGTAGAAGAAGCTTTCCTAGATATATCAAATAATGGTACTCATCCCTGGTAATCATCCCTGGGGAGGGACTCTTTGTCAGGAAGTCTAGTGACAGGACGAGGGGTAATGGTTTTAAATAGGAAGAGGGGAGATTTAGATTAGATATTAGGAAGAAGTTCTTTCCTGTGAGGGTGGTGAGGCACTGGAACAGGTTGCCCAGGGAGGTTGTTGATGCCCCATCCCTGGAAGTGTTTAAGGCCAGGTTGGATGGGGCTTTGAGCAACCTGCTCTAGGGAGAGGTGTCCCTGCCCATGGCAGGGGGGTTGGAACTCAATGATCTTTAAGGTCCCTTCCAACTGTAGCCACTCTATGATTCTATGATCATCATTACCAAGTTTCTCACAGTTCTTGTGGAAAATGTATTGAATGAGCAAGCTCCCTTCCTAGAACCACGCAAAGAGGATTTTTTTGAAGACTGTCTCCTCTTGTTTGCTGTGCTTTTGCGTTTGTTGTATTGCAGCCATAGCTGGAGATGCTGATACAGCTTCTGTTTGTACACTGCAAATTCAGTGGAAAAGACACTGCCAAAAAAAAAGAGGGTGACTCGCTTCCAAGACTTCAGTTGGTTTTTAATCAGTTTTCTTTAGAACATGTGTTTGTATTTATCCTAAATGGTAAATTCAATATTTCTAATGCTGCATCTATTGATGGAATTGTTCAATACAACAATGCAAAATTCCCCACCCAATGGGTAGTTATTTCCATTCTTGAAACATAGTTTTATTGTAGTTTTGATAGAAAAAAAAATATTTTTTGCAAATTATTTAAAGAATATCCTTCAAGTTTTTCGGTAAATTTGCAAGGGTCACTTTTTGCATAAATGTGAACTGAAACAACAAATGCTCTGCAGTCTTAGGTAGGTGCTCCTTAAGTAATTAAAATTAATGTGGATATCAAAGGTTAAAACAAGTACTGAAATGCACAGGTCAGCATCTTGTTTAACTCTATCATTCCTACTCTCTTGCAGAATCTGACAGAGGACGTTGGTCAAGACGATCGCCAGACAGGTATTTAACAGGATTGTAGCAGGAATAGATTGAAACAATTTAAACAAACTTCGTGGAAGAGGTCTCTCTAATGCCATTGAAAATTATATTTTAGAAAGCTAAAGGAGTTTTAGAAAACAAGTACCAGGATTTTTTTAAAGTTTTCTTCACAATAGATGCTCGTGCCTCTAATTTATGCAGTTGTGCAGGACTCACACAGGTTTCGGCACTATCTGTTGTTTCACTGTTTCTTAGTGTAAGCACTTTAGAAGACTTCATGAAAGATTTCTCTCACTCCTTGGACTCAACCCTTTAGGCTAGCAGAACATCTGTGTTCTTACGGTATTTTGACTCTTGAGAAGCGTGTTGGTGAGAGCCGAGCAGAAGCAAGAGCTCTGGTGGCTGTCGCGGTGCCTGTGACCGAGTGTAAATGCTGTGCTCCAAACAACCCAGCTTTTTCCTGGAGTGGTTTTTGATGCAGGTTCTTCCTGTTTCTTGTGCAAATTTTCAGTTGTTGTCTACGGGCTATTTATTAGTCCAGATCTGTTTTCTGTTCCATGGAATGTCATCCTTTCTTGAGGCCTTCATCTGGGTGCCTGGTACTAGCTCGCTGCCATCCTGGATTCATCAGCATTTGTGCTTTGTGACTTGATGTCTCACAACGTTTGTTACCTCCTTTTGCGCTTGTTACTTGTGAGCTGGTATCTTCCTTGATTTCTTTGTCTTCCTTCCTTTCTGTCTTTCAGGCGTGATACCTAAGAAGGAAGGAAAATAGCTTACTGGCTTCAAGCCCTGATCCCTCAGCAGAACTGTTCTTTAAAACTGACCATATCTGTCCTACCATCTGTCTCAAAGGTTGTTTTTTTTTCTATCCTGAGGTGCTGGCTGTGTTTGCTGATGTTACCTTGAGCACTTAAGAGAGTGGAGAGAGCTGTCAGCTCCTCCTGGAGATTTCTGGGATGTGCTTACAAATCTAGCACACTGTTAGCCTAGAGCAATGAGAAGAGATGCACAGGACTGTGTTGTCTGGGATCAGACAGAGCTCGCTTAGGGCTTGTGTGCCCTCTTCCACATTGTGACAGGTGACTGTTTCATAGTTTAACACTCTTACCCTAGCCACAAAGGGTCTCTATCAAATATTTTCCTTCAGTGTGGTCAGTGGTTTGATGCTTGAAATTAGCTGATCGTGTAAATGAAAAGCCTCTGCAAGAGAGGTTGAGGCAGGTAATTCAAGACAGATGTTTTATTATCTGGTGTTAGAACTGATGTCTTCTCCCATCTCCCAATGGAGACTTGGAATTTTCTCCTTTGTGATCCAGATGCTCAAACTAAACATGTACTGATTCATGCATTCCATAATTTTTGTGTACTTTTGATCACAAAAAGCTCTTCTGAAGCATTGAGGTGGTTCCCTTTTGTTGCTAATCAATCAGTAAGAGTGCTTAAGGTATCTTATCTCTTGCCTAGTGCTTCTGCCATAAAGCGCAGTATAAGAAATTAGCCTCAGAGCTCTTACTGTCTCTACTGGAAGGTGTTGCAGCACGTTACTGGTTTTGATGGACTGCTTTATACTGACACTCCTGGTTATCCTGTGGCCAGCATTGTGGTGGTCAAATTAAGCTGTTTCAAAAAACTTAAACATGCCCAACAAAGGAGTTTGGCACGAAATCCCAGTAAAGAGTGTAATTTTTTTACAATAGTGGCAAAAGAACCTCTCAAACCAGAAACAAATAAGAAATGAGAAGGAAAAGCAGAGGTTGATCCTGGCAGGCTCCTCACCTTTAATTTTATTATGCAGTTTATACAACTGCATAAATGCATACAGCTGTACTTGAGATTCTATATCCAGAACTCATTTGAAAGTCACGTTAATAACTCTGTTGCAAAAGCTTCTCTGAGTGTCGCCAAACCCATCTAAAGATGATTGTTTAGTTTTATTTTTTTAGTTTTATTTTGTAATTTTTTTTAATTTTTTTTTACACTGAATCTTTGGGAGCCTTATCCTTCAAGATTGCTCTTTGTTTTCTGGCATAACTATCCTGGTTAACATGATTACACTGTGGGCCCTGCTTTTGAGATGACTTAATAAATGTGTATCTGAATTTGGTTGAGATTTCTAAAAGCTATTTTTAAAAAATCTGGGGTTTTAAATTTTAGGTTAATATTTATAATGAGCTTTTAATGCATATTACATTTATTCAAAAGCAATTGTTTCTGACCTAACAATAAAAAGTACTGGACAGCTAAATTGTTTTAAGTAAATTATATCTCTTCTATGTATTAGCCAGATTTCTTTTCTGGAACCAGACCTTAAATATCTAAGAGCTGGGAGTTGGCAGTTTCAAAATTCCTTCAGTGCTTTGGGAGCTAAGGTGAACCTTGCTTCCAAATTACAGTCACCTGTAACCATTACAGTCTCATAAAATGTGTTGGCATTCATTGTGCATCTATATCTGAGCAATAAGGCAGGCTGTAAACGTGTGATGGGCCTTTGCCTTTTCAGCTCTTTGTAGGGCTAAGAAAAGCAGGTGTTCAGATTCTGCAAATAATTTATTTTTCTGCTAGTATGTATGTGCATTAACTTGGAAAACTCTCTCCCTAGAATTTGAAATAGTTATTTTTTTTGTTGTAACTACACATCTAGCAACTTGTTAATAGCTTCAAGTCATGATTTGGTGACTGACTTACCTACTGAACTGTGACTGACTTACCTATCCAGACTGAAATATCTTTAAGCTAAAAGGATGCTTTTTCCTTAAACTAAAGGATGTTGTCACTTGGCTTGTTTAAAAGGAGGAGGTAATGCCTTCAACAAAACCAAAGTTTCATTGCTATTCTTCAGCCTTGTGGAGAGGGGGGAGCAATTACTTTTGCCTCTTATTTTTTTGTTGTTTTAAACAAGAAAACACACTTGAGTCCAAAGCAATTCTGTAGTGTGGAATTCAATATAGAGAAGATAATTTTTTCCTTTTACAACAAGATTGCAAGTTATTTGATGTTTTGATGAGTATCTTAGTTTTTTCATCTTGTGTCTGTAAAATGGTGATTAACTGTGCTTGTGGTGGTCTTGTTGCATCATTAAGCGAGGTAGCTGTATCTTTCCAATTGCTTCAGCATTCACAATTTCTAATTATTTTTCCCTTTGAAACGTCCCTCTACTTAAGCATCAGAAGAGCAGGATTATTCACAGGCATTATCTAGAGAGAAGGTGAAAATTACATGTCTGTAAATCACTTCTGTAGGGACACAGCTTACAGAATTCTTATTTATTGACCTCTGTTTTTTCTTTTTTGTTTGTTCTGGTTTTGTTGCTATTCTAGGAGTGTCCCTCCCTTGTGGCAACTATCTTGCATATCGTTTTAAATTTTGTAGGGTGAATTTTAGCTCTTGAGCTGCTATTTCCCTTTGGTAGCTTTGTCTCCTGCAAATTTGGAAGTACTGAATAGAACGTTTGGTAAACAACATTTATACTCGGCAGGCTTTTGGCTGATGGTGGCCTATTCAGCAGCCATTTGGAGGCTCTACCTTGCAAATGCTAGCTTCAAGTGTCAAAAAAACAGTGAGAACTAGGAGGGTTCTGCCAATCTTGAGTTGAGACCCAGGAGTAAGAAACTTGGAAGATAATCACATCAGAGAAGCTGCACTTGGTAAGTAAAGTTCCTGTCAAACTTTGCATGAAGTCAGAGGGAGCTGCATGTTCTTTTGCAGATGACCGGACCTTTGAGAAGCGTAATTAGTTGTGAAAGGCTAGATCTAGAAATTACACTCAGAATTAGAAATCTGTGTGTAGGAAAGATAGATAGAAAAGGTAAAAATATTCTGCTGGTTTGACTCTGAGAGTTTGTTACTGGGAAATTGTAACTGCCCTTCAAATTCAGTGTACTGATCATGATAACAAAAGGAAATGCTTTTAAAGTAACATTCTTATCCTGTGTTTTTAGTAGTTTAGAGATGATTCAACAGTTAAAGCATAGTGAAAGCTTGGTCCAAACTTCCCATTATTAAGAAGTTAAGCCTCTAAAGGCACATACCATGTATTTGTCCACCTGGTGTCTGTGTGTATTTGTGTGTGTGGAGGGTGCACATGTGTATTTAATAGCTATTTCCTAGTTTCTGAGCTATGTCTTTTCTTTCCTGTTCTGTCAGTTTGAGAGCTGCAACTAGATACATTCAAACCAGGAAAAGGGTACGAGTTTTTCACATGAGTCACTGGAGAAATTGGGTTATGATGAAGTCTATTATCAATTTAAGCCTTCCAAACAAGTTCAACAATCTTCCTAAAAATGTCCTGTCGCTTAACGAGGAACAGACTTCAAGCAGGAATTCTTGGGTTAAATTCTTTGGTTTGTGTGGGTTGCAGATCTGACAAAATTATTTTCTTGTTCTATAACTGTTTTATTTTAACTTTTATTTGTTTCCTTTCTGTCTTTGCTGTGCTTCTCTTTTCACAGAGGCCTTGCATTTTTCTTTGCCCAATCAAATAACCAGTAAAGTGGACAAACCCTATGGGGAGGGTTGGTGTTTTTTCTTGCATTTTACCAGCATCAGGTGCCTGTGGCCGTCATAAATTGAGGCTTTAATTTAATAGAAAGGCATTTAAAAACAATCCAATTGCTCTGCAAGGAGTGAGGTAGCTACAGGTTGTCCTCAAGTACATACATACTTGCCAGAACAAGGAGTTCATTAGCACACATTTCCATTGATTAAGTCTAGTGTGTGTTTGAGTCTGTTGGCTGTCTATAGCCATTTAAGTTCTGCTGTCGTCCTGGGTGTTTTTAGTTTGTGTAGGCTTTCAAAAAATACTGGCAGAGTCTTTAGAAGCTTCATCTAAAAAGCCATGAGGCATCACGCTTTCAGTGACTGAGGGGAATAGTTTTGCGGAATCATCAATTTGCAGACATAATCAGATGGAACAAATGACATTCAGCAGGTCAGGTCCCTTAGTTTTTTAATCCAAGTAGTAAAATGCATTGGGCATTTTTGATGTGAATTTTCTGATGTTCTCTGGATTATCTGTTTCAAATATATCTGGTATTGGTAAGAGGAAGATAAACATTATTGATGTTAATTTCCTTTTGTAACTTACTCTGAATAGGTCTGCTAGAATTACCTTCTTCTGATACAGCCATTGTGATTTTTTTGTTGTGTTAGTTTATGGAGTGCAATGCGTGGAAGTTTTTTTGATAACTAGTTAAATTATATTTTGAATTTAGAATACTCTTAAAACCTTTCTGAAAGATAGGGTAGATGTGGCCACACTTTCCTGGGGAGGATACTGGGGTGGGGGAACTTCAGAGTTTAAAAAAAAAGAAAAGAAAAAAAGAATTTCTGAATTGGCAAAAATATTTCTTGAACTAGAGAGATTAATATTCTTAATAGAAATGAATATTAAGGTAAGACCAAAGAAGGCACACTAAAAGCAAAAGCTTTTATTAATTGAAACCTGATTAGTTAATCTTGATGTAGAAACTGGTTTGGACATCTTGCCTAATACTAGAAAAATCCATGCTTTCATATGTGTAATAGTTTCAGTGCATGTTTAAAGTAAAGTACATGTAGCAAAGCCTGTGGGGCTGTGAGGTTCCTTACATGTGTTTCTCCTATAACAGGAGAGAGACTTTCAAAGATACGAAGAATAGGTAAGCAAAAGATTGCTGTTAGTGTTTGTTGGGAATTGGGCCTCTGATTTCAGTCTGCTCCCTTGGTGTCAAAAAGTAGTTTTAAGTTTTACTGCTTGCTTCTGTGCTGTGATGTAAAATAAAAGATGTTGTGGGCATCTTAATAAGGCAAAGCTAAACTTGGATGCTGTTGAAGCTGAGAGAAGGTAGCTTAGGCATGCTGGAGTTCTTCGTATTTTCCTGCAAGTTCCTTTGGCATTGCTTTGTGTCTGGATTTTTATACCTCACCTCTCTCTTCCTTTTCTTTTAAAATCCTCTGCGTAACACCTAGAGCTTTGGAAGCTCTTTGAGCTGCTCTTACACACACCTTTCTCAGGTGCCTGTGTGGTCTTCAGTATATGAAAGTAGGACAAAATTTTGCCTGGAGCATTAGCCTACTGTTTTCATGAGACAGCAAAGGCAATTTAACGACTTGCTGTGGTCAGAAGGACTGGTCCTGTGTTCTTTCTTGTGCTAATGTACAGAAAGTTGTTATTCTGTTTGTTTTGGTTTTTTGCTTGGGTTAATTATCTACAGGTTTGCTGAGCTGGATTGGCACACTGAAGAGTCACCAGAGACATAGGAGTGTAGCTGAGAGAAGGGGAGGGAAAGACTGCCACTTGATTGGCATCAGTGTCTTGAATTGGCTGTTTCCTGCTTGGGGACCTCATTCTTTGAGAACTATCCCGTCCAAATGATACAGCCAGCCACTTATTTTTTTCTGTTAGTGGTTGCTCTTCCCCTTATCCTCCCCCTACCCCCAAAAAAACCCCAGAAAGAATGAAAATAAACAAATCCCCCCCAACGAACAGCCATACAAAACCTTTCCTACCCCTTGCTCTCTGTATCACAAAAAACGTGGGGGCTTCACAATTTAAAGGTTCTATTTTTTAGAGGTAGGTGCTCTAGTTTTTGAGTCACATCTGTATTTCAAAAAGTGAAGGAATGACTCTCAAGTTCTGATGTGAATGAATGACTGAAAATAAGGGTGCCTTTTCTGAGGCATGCTGAATACTTCTTCAGGATAGTCTCAGTTCTTGCCTTTCATTAGACTGCAGTAGCACCCTGGGACAGTACTTTTGGCCTGAACTGAAACCTGGTCGTAGAGCACCATGTGAAAGTGAGATGGATTTTGCTGTTGAAAGGAGACCATTTCTTTTGTAATCTTTATATCCACTAACTTCTTCCCTTTCCCTCCCCTTCCCTTTGTAATGTGCCTATTAGTGGACGCAGTTTAACCGGTCTGCAACAGTTTCATTTCTTGTACTGGTGTTTTTAATTCCCTCTGTAGGAAGTCTCCGGTCTTGCAGTTCATCAGACTGCTTTAGTAAAGTGATGCCTCCAAGGAAAAAGAGGAGACCTGCAGCAGGAGATGATTTATCTGCTAAGAAAAGTAGACATGATGGGTATGTCATCTTACTGTGAGCTAAGACTGATGGGGTATCTAAAGCTGAATAGCTGATGTGATCCTGTTTTAAATACTAATGGGAATGGTATTCAAATCTGCTTAGTTTCTCAATGTGGAACCGTAGCCTGTCATTGAACTGTGGGATATGGGTAAGCACATCTAGGTTCAGTTTGCATCTCTCCTTTTTCTAGTCATACAAGAAGCTTGTAGGGAACTTCTCCTTGCTTTAGTTTGCCAGCTGTCAAAGTAGACACACTTGTTTGTTCAGAAACAGCTTCTAAGAAATACAGTCATTTCTTCCTGTGTACGTGCATAAGAGCTGGATTGGGTATCCTCAGTCTACAGCCTGTTGGAAAAGTGAATGTAGTTGGACTGGAAATCCTGCTGCTCTTTTCCTGTCACATTATGGTTTGATACTGGTCACATAAGGGAAAGGTGAAGATTGTCCAGGCCAGTGGTGGCGTGGTGATTGAGGCAGTGCTGCTCAGCTCCCTCTGGGCAGCAGAAGAGCAGCTGGGTTATAACTGCATACATGAGCCATAGGTGCTGCGTAGCCGAGACTCCTGCAAGTGTTGGATTTTCAGTATGTGTATTTTCAGTCAGTCAGAAATCATCGATGGTTTGAGATAGCTGCTATTTATCTGCACTAAATTGAGAATTTGTGGGAGTGCAGAACTGTGTGTTCCAGCATGGTAGGTGCGGGGCAGTCCTGACGTTGAAAAGTGACGTGTGTGGCCAGAAAGTGTGATTGCCACTGCGTCAGGAGAATTTGAGCTCTATTACATTCATGTATTACTGGTGACTCAGAAAACACATGCTTCCATAACACATATCTTCAGGAAGATAAAAAAAAAAAAAGAAAAGTAATTTCTCTCCTAACTGCCAGCCTGAAATCAGGCTGGGTGCTTTCCTTTTCATTCTCTAGCATGAGTAAGAAAAATGCTGGTAGCCAAATTAAGCCTCTAGTTATGCCTCTGTAACTCCATTGTGTTTAATAGGGTTGCACAACTGTAGCTGCACTGGAATTTATTAAATGATCTGCTGATGCAGAAGAAGAAAGAGATTTCAACTCTCCCTTTCATTGCTTTGCATACGTAACACTAGCAAGAACAAATTAAAAAAAAAAAAAAAGCAGTACACATTTCCAATTTTTTTTTGTGTTACTTTTCAGAAGTAATAAAATATAAAAGCTAAATAGTTGACAGGACATTACAGCTTATTAAAAATTCTGCAGATCAGGAACCTCTGAAACGAGGACAGAATATTTCTAGAATCTCAGTAGAGCGGTTCACAAAATTTAACTCTACCTCGCTTTGCCAACACACCGATGGTAAAAAACAAAACAGCACAAACCCCCTACAAAATCAGGTTGTCTGTGAGGAAGAGAGAATGATTTGTGTAATTCAAAGAAGAAGATTATGAGAAACTAATTTCTTACTCTGTCAGTAGTGTAGATAGAATAATTTTTAAGAGCGTTTTGTAATTTGAAGGAATTTTTTTGTATCTACCTTTTAGTTTATAACTAATGGATCTAGTCTTTGTTCTGCTGCCATGTAAGGCTTTGTTAAAAGGAAGACCTCAGCCTGCTTTTAGAAGTGGAGCTGAAACCAGTTGTGCCGGTGATGGGCCACAGGGGAACATCCTTCACTGCCATGGTTCCAATTTTTATCTGTCTTGTTTCTTAACATCTGAAAGTTTTTGGGTTTTGTCTGCTTCCCAGTGTGGTCAGACATCCCAGTTTGTCTGAAATCAGGAACCTCTGCAGCAGTGTGCTGTAGCAGACCCTGGTTGTTTGCAAAACCATTTCCTCTTACATTGTCTGTAGAGAATGCTGTACAGAATAAAACCAGCATGGATAGTGCAGTACCAGTTTAGGGAATAAGGGACTTCTCAGCCCAGTTCTTTACTACTGCTTCTGTTTCAGAGGCAGACTTCCTAGAAACTGCTTAGTAGTAACTCAGGATAAATCTCTGTGGGGCAACAGCCTGTGTGGATTCTGTATTAAACAAAAAAGGTAGTCGTTGTCTCCTCTTGAATATTTATCTTAAATAAAAAAGCACAGTGTGTGCTCTCCAGAAGAGACTGTATTTCCTAACAGAGATGTCGTGTCGCTTCAAATGCTTCTGGAATGATGTAAGTCCTGTATGTTTCTTCGTTAGTGTCAAGCGTATAGGGGCAACATTAGCAAATACATTCAGTAATTGGGAGTCTCCTGTTTGCTTTCAGTGCAAAAGTGTTAGGTAGTAGTTTGAAGATTATCAAAGGAGTGTCATCATTAATAATTATATCACAGCTGAGACCAAGTGTTGATGATTCCTCCTGATATATCCATACAAAGGAAATTTATTTTCTTAATCCTTACATGGGCAGCTTTGTCGGGTGATACTTTAAGAACGCACCACAAATAGTCTTACATCCCTTCCTATATAGAATTCCTATAATCTTTTCAACTATGATTGTAGTATTTTTGAGAGATGTATTCTCTCCAGAAAGTTTATTTCAGCAGGGCTCAGTGCTGAAGGAGAGGATAATTTCTAAAGGCTCTTAAACTCATAAACTTACACGCATCTGATACCAGGAAGCTTGTGTAATAGCCTTCCCCCTCAGTTCCAGGCTGTTAGGGATACAGCCTCATCTTGGAAAAATTAGTGGAATAGTGACACTGGTTATTGAGGAAAAACTTTTATAGGAACAAATCTAGTTGTTAGTGAAGTTATTTGGAAATGCTGATCTCATGCATAGACTGATTATGGAAAACAAACATTCCAAGCATGTTCTTTAGCATCGCATCCTTGTATAAGAAGAGCTTGGATTAATTAATGTTGATAACGTCACCTTGAACCGTGAATGCAGTGTTTCAACAGCAGGGAATTTTTGTACCCAATGATGTATAATGAAAAGAACTCAGTGTGTTCATTTCTAGTTCACACTAAGATTTATTCTGTTTTAAAGAACAGCTATGGGAACTAAGCAGTTTAGTTTAGCACACACTCACCACAACGTAATGACTTGAAGAAGTAGTTTGTATTTTCTTCTCAGTATTACAGTCTTGACTTTATTTTACTAATAACTCTCATGGTATAGGGTGTTCTCAAATGAGTTAAAAATACATGATCTGTATGTTTATTTTCTGTCACTGTATGAAGAGTCTTAGGAGAGGTAAGAAATATACTTGCTAGGTAAGAATATAGTGCTCACTGTGTATCTGCTACACAATCTCTAGCCAAATATTGGCTTTTGCCTTAGGGAAGGATGAGCTGTATAACGTAATGACTTCTCTTCTTTATGACAGTCTCATTGAAAAAATAATTTTATTCCTTATTCCAGAAGCAGGCTGAGAGCAAAAATCTTCTAGTAGTGGATATTTGGACCTTAGAAAGATGAAAACTAGGAATATTTATCTGCTTCTCTGAAGGTTATGTTCTCAAGCAATTAGATCTATAGTCTAATTTATGCTGGATGTGTGTATGGACCATATAAAGGCCTATTTACATGAAAAACAGATTTTCTTTGTTGAGAATAAGGTCTGTACTCTAGAGTGGAACAAAGTAAGTTTTGAAAATGTAGTCAAACACATTGTTACCATGGGAAGGAAACCTTGGAAATTTTCAAAATCTTTAGTGTTAAGTGTTATTAATTGGTTTGGTCCTGCCCCATGCAGACAGCCTGTGTTTCCAGCTGTCACAGATGCCTAGATCTTACTCCTTCAAATAGAGATTTCCAGGTGTGCGTGGGTATAATATTCCCTGTTTCTACACCTTTTCATTGAGCTTTGCTTAATAGTTCTGAAGAAATTTAAACTGGACATGTGATTATCAGCATGGATGCTGTTATACCTACTGTCCCCGTGAACTTCAGTAAGCCTGATGAAGCTCAAAACATTAATTTAAAAGTTTAGAGATTATTGTAAACCTTTAAGTAGGGAGAGGTAAGACACCTTCATTCATAGAATGTACCAGTCAAGTAAATTTGTCCTGAGAGTTGCTTTAGATGGTCGTCTTATGCCTTGTAAATTGTAAAACATCTCTTTTCCATCCCACTCACTTGTTTCTGCTGCAGTATTTATGAAACTACTGCTAAAATCATAAGTGTGAATGAATAGGTAAAGCTTTATAAAAACATTTCATTGTGCTGCACTGAGGAAAATTCTCAGCCAAAATTTAAAATGAATTAATTAGAATTAATGGGAGTGGGGCATCTTCCATCAGAAGTTTGCATCTTTCAAAATATAAATAATCTGAAAGCAATTAGTTACTCAGTTTGAAGCTCAAAATGAGGCAAAGGCTTTAAGTCGGTTCTGGTTGCATAGAAACAAAGCTACTGCTAGGAAATTTCATAATTTTTTCATTCAGTAGACACTGGCTATCTGAGATGAACAGGCTGTAAATCTTCACAAGGGTTTAACTTACCATAATAAACTGTGCCTTTATAAAATAAGGTTTTTTCTTTTCTCTTCCCCTCTCCTCCCTCTTATGTGAGCTATTACCACCTTCTGCAATCAGGAGAGTGTTTTGTGTGACTTAAAGCTCCACACTTTCACTATGAATATTCTGGAGCCACACAGCCTGGTGTTGCTGCTGTGGTAGGTGGAGCTCTAACAAGTTGTGGTTCAGCTGAAGCCTGCTCAGGGCAGGAGGAGCTGCCCAGCTTTGAAGATTGCTGTAGATTGAAGAGAATCACTGTGACCTTGTTCTTTTTGCTGGCAGCGTCCAGTGAGTCTTGTGATGACTTGCCTGGTCACCCCATCAGAGCTGGGTGGAATTTTCATGCTTTTGCTTTCCCAGCAAATTAACTACAAATGGAGGAAAATAATCTGGAAATACACAGATGATCACATATTTAAAGAAATGTGAAAGGCCTAGATGCTCAGGTTCTTTAATTTGTTTACCTATAGCACTTCCAATTATAAACTACATTGTCTCCTCTTCATTGCAAGGATATTACAATTCCCTAACTCATAAGACTCTTTCAAAGATAAGTTTAAAAATGGGTGTTATGAGTCAGCTGTTAGGTCATGATGAAATGCAAGCATTTCTGAGAAAACAACTTCATTTAAATGTGCTTAAGTAGTGGGTATCACTTTTATAACATTTAGGCAAGTTCATCTCATGTCACTTTTTCCTTGCCTTGTCCCACATTCTTTCCTCTCTCTAGCTGGCAAAATGGCTATTAGAAAGAGATGATAATAAAAAAGGAAAAGCTAAGTGCTCCAAAGAAACATTTTTTGAAGTTTGCTGGCACTGTCCTGGCATTGACAGTGGCACACTAACAAAAATATTGTTTTTCAAGTGGGTGTTTTTCTGTGTCATTGTGCCTGCATGCGTGTCTCACTCAAGAGACAAATACATACTCTTTGCCTACACGTATTTTTTTTCCCTTGCTGTTCCTGATGGGCAGCATGTCAGGTTTCAGAAATGGAAGGGTGATTCTGAACACAAAGGCTGGGAGGTTGCTGTTGCCCAGTAGTGACAGGCACAGCAGACACTCTGGGAAAAAGTTCTGCACACACCTTTCTAGCTGTGACGATGGAGAAAACACCCTTTAGCAGTTCTGTTTCAGCGTTGGCATTCTCTGATGGTAGTACAAGTTCTGGTACCAAAAGTATAAGGATATATTCACTGGCCCTTCCTTTATGGAAGGTGTCTGTGAGGTTTTACCTCTTTTTTTTTGTTTGTTTGGTTGGTTTTTTTGGTCTTCTCCTCCAGTCTCTGAGCATTGTGTTTTTTCACTTCTGGTGTGTGACTGGAGCTCCTGTAGGTTCCTCTTACGAACCATCAATGAATAAGCCAGTTGCCGAACTGCAGCATGGTTGGTGTAATGGTTGTGCATCTCTCTGAAGGTACTGCTGCTGGTCATCTTGAAGAAGCTGTGAGCTGATGAGGACTTGCTGTTTGAAACTGGGATCTGTTCGTAGGTGTTTGGAGCTCCCAAAGTATTCAGCCACTTACCCTGTACGCTCTGGCAGTTTGTATTTATCTGTGTAGCAAGAGACGCTGTCCTTAACGCAAGGACAAGGCACGTCGTCTTGCAGCACATACAGAGAAATTCCAAATATATGAGAAACATTCTGAGATAAAAAATGGATTCTAGGCATCTCTGGCAGCTTGTGGTTTTCTCCTCTGCACATACAGTTCTTGAGACAATCGTGTGTGTATTGATGATAGTTTGGAGGACAGTCTTTGGAATCGCTTTTACCCCCTGCTGCCAGGTAATTGCAGTGCTAATTGAGCCGAGTTGTCCCAGGCTGTAATCTCAGATACTTGTCTACTTACCTGCTTATATCTCCCTGCTCATCTTGCTTCACCAGCACTTCAGGGATTATTAGGAGCCTCTTGCTAATAGAGCTGGCTGGTTTGGCCAGACTGGGAGAGAAAGTCATTTGGTGTTTGGAATAAGCAGGGAGAGAACAGGCTTTATCTTCTTACATGAGATATCAGTAATACTGGGTCTGCATTGCTGTTACTTGTTTCTCTCATCTTCCTTTTCAAGCAGTCCCTGTCTCACTGTTAGTTCCTTTAGGTTGAGAGAAAGGAATCTGGGAATCATCCAGCCATTTTTGTTGCCTGGTTTTATACTTCTGGCCATGCATAGTCTATTTTCGTTATGGATGTGATACAGTGCCACCTGTGCTCTTAATGAAAGTCTGGCTAATTAGCTGGTAACAGAGACAGGGATAGCTCTAGATTGTATTCTTTCTGATTTTTTTCTGAATTTGTGAAGTAGTTTCTCTTACTGGCACAGGTTGGAAGGTTTGTAGTCAGCTCTTCTTTCTCAAAAATCAAACTCTAGTGGTCAGATGTTGAGCTTTTTGAGCAATGCAAATTTGAGGCCAGAGCATTTTGCTTAGAGTTACTTGGCCATGTGTTGGGCACATGGACTTCCTAATGAATATTGTTCTTTCCTGCAGTTCCTAAACAATGAATTTAGCCGTAAGGACAACAAATGACTTTCAGTCCCGTGTCAGTCCTGTGAAAACTTGCTGTGTGTGGATGCAGTGAGGGTATAAAAAAAGGGCTGGGTTTTTCTGGTTTTATTGACCATTCCTCTTACCCATACTGCTGTCGTTGGTGTCTTGGTTCAGGCTGCAGTGTTTATCACTTGTAGATGCAGGAATCCTTTTTCTGAAATACCTGGATGATGCAGAGCTCTGTCAGTATATTTATTTCTTGAGGATTCCTTCCCAAATCCACTGCTTGCATGTTGACAGTGCACATGTTGATGAGCTAAGTGATCAAGCAGGGTGAGGCACTTGCTTATCATCCCTTTGGAAGGAAAAAAAACACTGGATCTTGTGATGAATGTCTGTCTCTGGGACCCACGTTAGCTTTGCTTGTCCTAGGTCCCAGCAGTGCTCTTGCACTCTTCTTGAATAAACAGAATAGAACAAAGATGTTGAATAGCTCCTGCTACACAACTTGGTGTTCCAGCTGGTGTTTGTCACGTTTGCTTGCTAAAAAAAACCAAACAAAAAAAAGGAGGATACTGAATAATTAGACTTTTGCCAAAGTGGCAGAATGCCTCCTTTCTTTGTCTCAAGACATTTTATTGATTCCTCTGAATTCGTAATAGCCTAAAAATACTGGCTAGGTCTTTCATAATCACAGTTCATTCTGCAGTTATGAGAACGTGACATTATCAGACCTGTTTTTAAAATAAAAAAAATAAAAAAAATGTTCCAACTCTGACTTATGCCTTCTGGCTTAGTTGGGCAGTGCTGTCAGCTGTTCCTTTGCAACTACATTACAGTTTATACAAAATAGATAATTCAAATTTTTAAAAAGTGTTTTCAAAATGAAAAAAAAAATAAAAAAACCAACAACCCAACCCTACAAACTGTGGGTGTATGAATAAATGTGTTTCCGAGACACGTGTGGCTGGCATTTTCCTGCAGTGTTGCAGTTTCTTGTGGCTCAGTGTGTCTTGGTACAGTGTTAATATTCTTTTCCATCTTGAAATTTCTGAAGAGCCTCATTTGTATCTGTCTTCCAAGTAGCAATTTATCATTTTGCTCTGACTAGTATTATTTTTCTAATGGTTAGTTGCTTTAAAGGAACTATGACAATAAACATGAAGTGGTTCTTTGAATTACTGTCAGAATGATCTGTGCTCTCTTAACTTCTAGCTACAGTTCCTTATAGCTGGTAGCTGAGCTCTGTGGAGGACATTGGGTTCTGTTTACTGTAAGATCATAACTATAGTCATCTTCTGCATGTCTTTCTAGAAGAACAAAGTGGTGATGAAATCAACTCTGAATAAATTTCATCAGATTGTTTCAGGATTCTCCTTGAAGCAAGTAGTCTCCTTGTTGTCCTCCCCCTGCAGGGTTCAACACTGTATCTCTGCCCATGACAGGGGCGTTGGAACTCGATGATCTTTAAGATCCCTTCCAACTCTGACCATTCTATGATTCTGTGACTGCCAGAGGAAGGGCTGCATGCCTGGAACACTCCCAGAGCCATTCTTGGCTCCCTCCTCTGGTCTAAGTCATTTGTTGCTTGGCTCTTTATAGCCAAACTACTGCAGAGTGGTGGAAACAGATGCATGTGCAGCAGTGGATGGCACCTTGGACTGCTGAGTCTTGATCCTCTAACAGGCACAAATTATATTGTCTCTCAGATAAGTCTAAATGGGAAAGTTACTTCATCTAAATTTTGAACTAAATCATCAACTTCTGTGCCTTTTGCAGTCTAGGTGTTTCAGATACTAAATTCAGGAGACTGGTACTTCAGTGATGTCCTGAATGTAGCTAAAATTTCTCATGCTTCCTGTTGAAGGAGGACGTTACCTTGCTGGTCATGTCAAGCTGGGGAAGGGGTGCTGGGGATCTGGCTTTTCAGGTAACTGTTTACCCCATGATGGATGAGGTTCCCTGAGTTATTGCCAGCTAGGACCTGTAACCTGTTCTCTGTGGTTCCTTTGTGTTAACAGCTTACTGGCTTAAGAATAATGTAAGTGTGAGTCATGCCTATTTTGGCCTTTATGCCTTTTACAGGAGGAGGAGGATGGAATATTTCAGAAAAAGGATTCCTGCCTCCTTATTGAGGAGGCAAGAAGAGTATGTGCAGTTCTCCTTAGTTAGTAATTCAAAATGTGCAAAGTGTGTGTGTGCCTACAGGTAGGACCAGTGTTGAGTGTGATGTGGAGTTACTCTAGATCTAGACCCACAGCCACGTTGCAGCCCACCAACTGATTGTGATAACTCATGGTATGCACAACCCTTACTTGAACTTAACACAGAGCAGTTTGGGGTTGAATTTGAACTAGTCTCCACTTGTGGTAGGAAAAGTTTTGTGCACATAACTGTTACGAATCAATTGAAGTGTGACAGTCTGAGCAAACACAGTATTTAAGTTCAGTGGTTCTTACCCTGTTAAGCAGAGTTCCAAATGAGTAGGTATGAGGACAAAATGTTGGGTGAACTGGTTCATGGAAGGAAAAATGTGACTGCTTAGAGTAGCTGTTGACTAAAAGAATGCCTTTTAAAAAATGATGAATTAATCACTTGTTTCTCTTTCTTTTTTTTTAAGTATGTATAGAAAATATGATTCGACTAGAATAAAAGTAGAGGAAGAAGTTTTTTCAAGTAAGAGATGCTTAGAATGGTTCTATGAATATGCAGGTAAGAGTGAAATGCAACTTCCCTCCTAATAACATTTTAATCTACATTGAAATATAAAATTGCATTAACTGAGCTTTTCCAAGACTGAATATAGAGGCTTTTTTTTTTTTTGTAAAAGTCTTAAAGAACCTTTTCTTATGTTCAGTGTAGCATTAAGTTGAAGAGCTCAAAGGGCTTTTTCTCTTTGTCTCTATTCTATGAAAAGAACACAGAAGATGTATAACTTGAAATATTTTGGAACATGTATACTTTACTATATTCAAATCTATAGTTAAAGCTGTAATTCTGTCCAAAATATGGTTACCCTCTGTCATCTGCTACATTAGTGCTGAATAGTAGGGAATTATGCTTCAGGAGAAGTGTACCTCAAATTAGGGGTGGAAAAAAAACTAGGGTGAAGGAGCTAGTAACATTAGTTTTGTTCCTGCTGAGTCTGGTGCTTATGGTTTCAAGCAAGTGAGTGAATAAATTCCAATGTCTGGTACTAGTCTTGGCTTTACACACTTTTCCATCACAAGGTATATGGAAGGTAGGCTGAATTATTTATTCTGGCCCTTGTATATGAGAACTTTCTTCAGACATTACTTCTAGCAGCCTTAATCTGCCATCATGAAAGATGATGTTTTAATAAGCTGGTCATATTCATTTTCTTTTACACATGGTTTTCTGAAGGGGAGAACTTGAAGTGTGGGGAAAAATGATCTCATGACCATCAAGACCAAAAGGAAATAAAACAGGTGGTTGATAAAGAAAATAGGGTCATCTTGCAGTTTTCTGATGCTGTCTTAGATAACATTGGTCACAGCTTGTTGTGTTTTGTCTACTTCCTACACATAATGAAGAGTGACTTAATTTGATGTAATAAAATATGTTTTTTCTTCTAGTGAAATTATATGAATGAAATTAAATACTTTGAGATTTCTCCTGTCTGTGGGAGTCTATGAGAGCAGATTCAGACAAATTCAAGCCAAATCTAACCCGTTAGATTGTCTGCTATTCTGACCAGAATAGTATCATGGAATTATGAGAGTTGGAAGGGACCTCTAGAAATCATTTAACCCAACTCCCCTGCTAAAAACAGGATTGCCCAGAGCACAGTGCTTGGAACTGCATCCAGCCAGATCTTGAAGGTCTCCAGAGAAGGGGACTCCACACCCTCCCTGGGCAGCCTGTTCCAGGGCTCTGGCACCCTCACCCTGAAGAAGTTTTTTCTCATCTTTGAATGGAGCTTCCTGTGTTCCAGCTTGTGCCCATTGCCCCTCGTCCTGTCACTGGGATAATAAAACAGCTGTCATCTAATAATAAAACATGGATTGATCTTGCCCTTCTGATTCTTGCATGTGTGATGTTTATATTGGATGAAACTGGGCATTTCAACCTCTAATGTTCTTTTTTCCCCCCAAATTAACTCTTTCAAATGTGAGTAAAATAATTCAAACAAAACAGTCCAAATACTTGAAATGTACTTAAAACACAGAATTGCACAACACAGTTCTTGAGGCCTGGATAATTTTTGCAATAGAGCATTGTAGAAGTTACAAATATCTTGATTTAACAACATGTTTTAATATTAGTGCATTTCAATAGCATCTGGATTTTGAACCTTTTTTTTTTTCCATTTAAGTCAGCGAAGAAATACCACATAAAACTGTGATGATCTTGTGGTAAAAGTAGAGATTTAAACCAAGGCATGACACTCACTGTTCATCATTCACTTATTTAACTGTGGTAGTAATATCTGGATGTTTTGCTACTCTAAAATGCATCTCTAAAGATCTTATTAGTTTACTCTTCTGAGATTATCTCAGCATATGGGTAGAATAAACGATATTGTCAGGAATAAAAAGTTGCTTTACAGTTTTTCTTTCTCTGTTTCCAAAGGTAAGATAAAGATTTAAGTGTATCCCAGTCTGATAGTAAGCATGTAAATACTTATTGCTTGTTAAAACAAACCAAAAAAACCCCATGTGGAAGTTCAGGTTGTACCGCTGATTGCATTTCTCTTGTGCTGTAAAGGTCAGACTGTTTTAATTTTCAGAGACAAGTAAAATGCATTTTGATTGTAGGCACTGATGACATTGTAGGACCGGAAGGAATGGAGAAATTTTGTGAAGATATTGGAGTTGAACCAGAAAATGTAAGTTTAAAATCCATTCAAAAGTTCCTTAATCTGTTATGATATGCGTGACCCAGTCTTATAGCTCTTATTTTTTCATCAAGAATTAAAATTCTTGGGAATTTTTTTAATAATTAAAGAAATCGTCACCAGGGGGGTTTATATAAACCTTTGAAAACAGCTTGCTTTTATTTTAAGCCCCTAACTGTCAGTCTGTAAAACAAAATTTTTCTTTGCTGCTTTGCTGCCACCCCTTCTCTTTCACTTTCCCATTGCGCAAAGAAGAGATTTAGGGGAAAGAAAAAAAAAAAGAGGAGGTGTGAGACAACACTGGAGATTTAAAGTAGCAGCTACAAAATTCCAAAGTAATGGTTTCTTCGGGTTTTCTGGGAGAGAAGGGGATTTCAAATATTGTGAGCAATATTATCACTCCCATTATGCCATTTGAAAGCACAAATAAGGAATATATATAATTACATACGATATGTAAGTATTTATAGAAGTAAATAAAATATAAAAAGTAATAGTTGTGCCTTTTACAGGCTGAATTCCCATGACAAATTTTTGTTTTTTAAATGTATATGAAAGTCCTGTCTTTTGCAGGACTCACAAAGCATCATCTCTAAGTAAAATGAGAATTGTGGTTTTGAAAGATTTATTGGAAATATATGGTGTAGTTTGCTGATTTTGGAGTTTGTGACTGTAATAAACCCTTGAGATTTATGCAGACATTTGGGTTATATAAGTAGGTACTCTGATTAGCTGCACTAACATTAGCAAGTTAATGGCTGAGTTGCAAATTTAACTTGATTACTTGGTTATTTTTTATTTCTAGTCTTCAGGGTCAGTTGTCCTGAAAGTTTTTCCATGTATATATCAAAAGTAGTTTCTTAAGTTCCTGAATGAGATAGTGATCTTACAGTATCATTTAATCTAAATTCTTCATTGCTTTGATCTCCTGTGTGAGATGTGAAAAGGACTCTGTTTCCTTTTGGGTAAAACTGAAGTATTTATGTTATGGACAGCTTTTTCCTACTTTTAAAACACTGCAGCAAAGATCTGAATGTCCCATTTGTGCAAGTTAAGCATTTCTAGCCTACTAAACGGTACTGATTGAAAATTATGTGGATCTTTTTGTTAATTCTTTTCATTAATTCTTTTCAATCTTAATTTTTCTTTTCTCTCTTTAAAACAGGTAGTTATGCTCGTACTAGCGTGGAAGTTGGATGCACAAAATATGGGCTACTTTACGTTACAAGAATGGTTAAAAGGAATGACATCGCTACAGTAAGTGCTAGGAAACACCTAAATTTGTTACAGTAAATGTAGTCCTTCAGAAAAAACACACTTTGATGTTTGGACTCAGAACATCTGAGGCAGGAAGCTCTACAGTAGAGTAGAAGCCGTACATTTTTGGTGCTATTTAAGGTGATATGGGATAACTTGAAAACCTGACAGCTATATGTTTAAATATAGTTGGATTAAAATGTCTGCAGTCTCAAGAAAACAGAAATGTCATGAAGTTTGACATTTGCTTCTGTCCCCACAGATGTCTGTCTGCTAGATGCTGGTATGTTGTAGTTTACAGTGCCAAATAATGCAAACCCTTTTTGTGACTGCATTGTTACATTCTTTCTAAGAGTTCCTTTCTCCACTTGAGAGTTTTTCTTCATGGCAAAATTAACATAAATGTAGTGGAATAATCATGTTTCCTAGAGAGTTGGAGACAGAACCATGTTTTGACTTAACTTCCAGAACAGAATCGCTAAAACAGTAGAAAGTTCTATAGTTTCAGAGTAAGTATAGAAGTATTGTTTCACTGCTGGGGTTTGCTGGTTGTTTGCCAGCAAGACAAACTTTGTTTGTAGACAAGCCTTTAGTTTAATCTGTTGGAGAGTGTGTTTTCAACAAAGCCAAACAATTTTATCAGATTACCAGTGTGAGACTGCTATTTTATCTAAATCTGGTTCACCTTGTGGGTTTAATCAAGGCATTTTATGCAGACAGACTCGTAAACACGCCTTTGTAGGGAGTGATGTAGTTTGTATTTTGATGGGGTACATGTTAGAGATTCTTCTCTAAAACATCAGACATCTGTATAAGAATGCAGGCTCTAAATTCACTTTGTGCTTTTCTTGTAGATGTGACACTACAGAAAAATTGAGGAATTCTCTGGATTACTTGAGATCTTTATTAAATGAGCCAACCAATTTTAAACTTATTTATAGATACGCGTTTGACTTTGCACGGGTAAGTTCTGTAGAAAACCAGCCTCTGAAATTAAAACCTTACCGTCATAAGTAATAACTGGAAGGCTGTGTACTTCCAAGTATGTTTCTCTTCAGATACCACTCGTGTTTGCTTCTAAAAAATGGAACTGGTTGTGCTCTAAAAAGATACATGCAAAATGCCAGAACTGGAAAAAAGAAGTGTATAGAGTGCTTGATGTTCGGTGTTTTAATGTTTTGCCACGTTTTCTTGCCTCTGCTTCAAGCTATTTTGTGACTTCAGGAAGTCATTTAGGCCCTATTCTGTTGCATGTTGGAGTTCTGCCACTTACTTCCACTGGCTTTATAATTACCCTGTTTTTTCTTCTTGCTGTTTGAGTTTTGTGAGCATAAACATATTTAAAACAGAAAGGCAATTAGACATTTCTGCAGATGGTAAAAAATAACTGATGTGACAAAAGCTGGATAGGATAGAATATAAATACTGATTCAGAAGACTCTTGGAAGGTCATTAATGTTCTCAGTGTTTGTTAGACAATACCCTGATATCAGGCTTCCTATGTAAAATACATATTGATAAAATTGTACTTAGCGTTGGAACCCATAACATGTATAAGACTGTTCTTACTTAAAGGGAGCAATAAAAGAATGTGAATTTTTTGATTTAACATTTTGACATGGACTTTGGACATCCATCTTGTTAACCTGATGGAATGTACAGAAGGTTTACCATAAAAATGATCACGGGTAAAACTGAAGCTCGAGTTCTGATGCAGGAGAACCAAAAACACCAAGGAAATTTGCAGCAAAAAAAGCAAGTAACATGAAAAGAAATTGAACTGATGGCACTTCCCAGGGTGAAGTCTGTCATAAGTAACTCAGATTTATGGTACATCAGTGCTTTCTGCATGTCAACACGCAGAGATATTCATGGTAGTTCACTTTTAGCCACGGAAACCTACAGCTGAATATGACAGAATGTGTTGTATTAGTATGAGAGGGGCAAAAAAACCCCTTATCAACATTTCAATTCATCCATTGCTTTGTGAAGATTTATTCTGCTAGTTTTGCTGAACATAAAATGCAAAGGCTGGAAATAAGTAACATTGCCAAAGAAACTGAAGATACTGATAAAGTATTTGGAATAGACTAAAAAATGTTTTACTAGTAGCAAATCTGCGCCAGCTGGTGACCTGTCAAAAGTAAGTACAGAAACTTAAAGAGAAGATGGTAGGTGGAGTTTTTTTCAAGAGGTACCAAAATGATGTGACAAATAGTGGTCTTGAAAGAGAATTTAAATGTTGAGACGGATGCTGTGATGTCATTTGTGACAAAAAATCCTCTCAGGTTGTAGAACTGCAAGTCAACGGCACTTCAACAGGGGAATTGTCAAAGCAGTGTTATATTAATAGAATTATTAAACTTTTAATACTGTGGAGCCAGGGAAAGTCCATAGGAGAGTGCATCCTGGCCTGTATCAAGAACAGTGTGGTGAGTAGGACCCGAGAGGTGATCGTCCCCCTGTACTCGGCACTGGTGAGACCCCACCTCGAGTACTGTGTCCAGTTTTGGGCCCCCTACCACAAGAAAGACATTGAGGTGCTGGAGCAGGTCCAGAGAAGGGCAACAAAGCTGGTGAGGGGTCTGGAGCACAGGTCTTATGAG
>VXBW01003968.1:64094-89220 GCA_013400375.1 Thinocorus orbignyianus
CATTGGTTGGACTAGATGATCTCAAAAGGTCCCTTCCAACCTAGGTGATTCTGTGATTCTGAGAGTGGCACCCAGTAAGAATAGAATGAATGCTGGCAAAGGCTGATTTATGTAGATGTGGCAGGTGAATCTGTATGTAATTTTTATTAGAAAAAATGAATTTATTCATAGAAAGAAAACTGATGGGAGCAGTTTTGGGTTTTGATTCAGAAAACGGTGTGATCTTTGTCCTAAGGGTAATCATTTCAGGGAACTGCACCACGGCAAAAATACTTGTCTAAACTTCTGAAATTTTAAGAGAGAATTTTTTGAAAGCACCTGTTGTGATTTGGTATTTAGGGTTAGCTTGTCAATAAAAAGAAGTATCACTGAGGTTTTATGCAGCATGCAGGATCTAAGTCAGCATGGATTTGAGGACATCACTTAAAACACCACATGTTGGTATTAAGCACAAGTACATTCCTCGCTCCCTGTTTGCTATTGTCCTTGCCAGGTTTGAGAACATACAGATGCAGGTATTTCATGGCTTAAATCTGAAATATTGGGGAATAAATCTCAGACTGTCTGTCATAAATGTAAAACAAATATTAGCATTTATCAGGGTTTATCAACTTGTTCTTTTTTCCATATATGAGAATATAAGTATCTGGAACATACGTTAAGAATGAAATTGGAGCATCTGTTATGGCAGGTGTGCCATTAGGCAGGTGGAGGTGGGTATGAGGGGCTTCTCTGAACAGTTTGTTCTGAATTGTAGTTGGAGAGGGAGAATGTAGAAACTTAATGTAAGGAATGTAAAGGCAACATGACCAAAGTAAAGGCAACAGAGCCTGGTTTCATTAATTCTTGAGTGTGCGTGGAGAATTCAGAGTACAAAAAGCATGGAAAATAAAATGTGTTCTCAGAGCAGTGTGATACCTGCTTAAAGGTGTTTGTGACAGAGGTGTAAATGGGCTTTGGGAAAAGGATTAATTTATATAACTATTTGACGTTGGAAATACGTGAGAGAGTTGTATTGTATTAATACAAAAATGCCTTTGCAGGGTTTTATTCCCCCAGCTTTATTACTAATTGAAAAGTTTTGTTCATCCTGAAATTTACTTTTTTTCCTCTAGATCAAATTGAGTGAAGTCCCTCTTGGATTTAGTGACCAGAATGTGAAACAGCTTATAATGTTTTCAGAATTGCTAACCTCCCCACTTACCTTCCAAACCAAACTGCATTAAATTCTGTCTTGGCAATTTCAGAATTGAGGTACATCTTGTATGAAATGGGATGCAAGAAGAGAGGATGACCTTGTTGCTAAAGCATTCAGTTGTTGTCTGAGGAATGGGATCTGGCTCTGTTCTGTCCTTCCTCTGTGATATAAGACAATTCAGTTGTGTTTTGAGCTTGTGGTTTTTTGTTTTTTTTTAATAAAGATGTGTGTTCTGTAACACATACAACTGCCCTTGTAGAAGTGAAACAGAGGTCTCCATTCCTTTTGCTCTTGCACTGCTCCATTAGGCTCTTCCTGGATCCTGTATATCCCTATATCCCTAGTTTTTCTTAATTGAGACTTCGTGCTCTGCAATTCTGAGTACATATAGAGGGATCATGGTCTCCAGTAGCTATGGTTCCAGTATCTGAAGGGAGCTACAGGAGAGCTGGGGAGGGACTCTTTGTCAGNCTTGGGTTTAAGTCCAAAACTTGTTAAATTTCAAGACAATAAATGTAGATGGATGAGCTACTTAAAGTAACAAAATGGAATCCTATATGTACATGCACTACTTTTGAGATGTGCAGAAGTTTTGTTACCAAATACATTAATTTTCCCACTGTTTTGGTATAGTGTCTCTGGTAGATACAGATGATGCTTCTTTTTCTTGGCAGAAACAAAAAAAAATCACTCCTTAAGCCTTAAAATATTACTGCTACATTGAACCAAAACTGGAACAGTTCTGTGTGCTGGTGTATTATGTTTCCCCCACTCATTTGATAATTAATTTAATCGGAATTTCATGTAATCAGTATGGATTACTGATGGAGAAGCTCCTGGAGAGGAGCTTCTTTTTCTCCTTTTTCCTCTAGGAAATTCTACTGGGGAGTTGTGTTTTATTGAAAATCACTGTTAGATGCTGCTATTTATATTTAATTATTATATTATTTATTTGTTAATTTCTTTCCTGTGTGGGTGAGCTGTGGTACAGCCACTCGGGAAAATGAAAAAATCCTGAAATCCTGCTATTTTTTCCCCTTTTTAACCTTTTTCTCCTTTCTGTGCAGGAAAAGGACCAGCGCAGCTTAGATATCAATACTGCCAAGTGTATGTTGGGCCTTCTTTTAGGAAAAACATGGTCCCTTTTTCCAGTATTTCACCAGTTTCTAGAGGTATGATGCTTAAAACAGAATTACATTTTTTTAATCTGTTTTCTCTGAATCTTTTACTAGAGGTAGAATGAACAGCTGAGAAGTTTTGTTCTGATTTAGAATATACTAACCCCCAAAGCTGCACTTACAACTAGTTACCTCTCCTTTTCTTCCTTTTCCCCAAATCTCTGTGGTGTTAAGGTTTATTTGATGCAGGACAAAGTATAGATCTGGTTTTTATTTGCTTTTGGACATTTTTATCCAAAAGAATTTTATTGCTGTGTGTTTTTTCCACTAAAAGATGTCTTAATTAGAAACATGTATTATTAAACACTGATGTGACTATTTAGTGGTTTCTTTAACCCTGTTTAGTTTTAGATGGCATCCAGATTAAAATAATAATTCATCACAAGGTTTAAATTTTCTTTAAGAAAAATCTGAATTTGAGGGAGTTGAAGATACATTTCAGTAACTTTATTTTTTTTTTTTTTGCCTTAAGCAGCAATCAAAATACAAAGTTATCAATAAGGACCAATGGTGCAACGTTCTTGAATTCAGCAGAACAATTAACCTCGACCTCAGTAACTACGATGAAGATGGAGCCTGTAAGTACCACCACGTGTCGATGTTCTGAACCCAACTTCTTTCTCTGTGCTGAATCACTCACGCCTCCTTTCCCCAGAACTTTGTAAAACGCAGTTATTTGATCTCTCTACAGGGCCAGTGTTATTGGATGAGTTTGTGGAATGGTATAAAGGAAAACAGATGACATAGGAGGTTAACTATGCACAGCCACTCAAGAGTCACTGTTACCACAGTTAATGTCAACCATTAGCCATAAACTGCTCTTTGTCTGGAAGTGCATGCTGCTTCTCTTGCACTGCATCCCTTTTGCAGGGAATTTTGGATGTTTGCTCTTTACCAAGCCTAGCTATGCTCGCTGTGTAGCATTGTGCTCTTTGAAGGCTGCTTTGCATTTTGTATCTACACTACCGATGGGTGAACTTGCCAGCGTCTTCACTGTGATTATGTGTATATTGCTGTCTAAATTTTGTATATGTGTATAAAAAAAAAACAACAAAAAAAAGAAGAAAAACAACAAAAAAAAGCTTCACCTAGGGATTATTTCTGCAGAAATGTATTGTACAAATCATTTTGTGGCATATTTCTAGTCATCACTTAGATGTTTGTTGGAACTTCAGTTGGTTTGTTTTTCCTTTTTGGTCTCAAATGTAGCATTTCAGAAAAAATGAAATGAACAGACTGCTTGGACATAGAACTATTGTCAATTTTAATGTTACCATTTGAGATGCCAGTTTCTGAGGGGAGAAGACATGCTGTGACTTTCTTCACCGGAATTCGCCAAACCTGACCTATTGCTCAATAGGAATGAACATTGCTGTCTTAAAAGAAAAAAAAGATATAGAGAGATATATATACACACACACATATAAATATTAAAACACTGTAATAGTTGTACATGCCACAGATGATTTCCATTTGAAGAAAAAAGTACTGACTTTTTAATGTTGAAACTGCAGTAGTCACTACAGGTACAAATGAACAAATTAAAGTACCTTTTAAAAATGGGTTTTAGACTTTCTTAAATTGCCTTTGGCATCCTCCTTTCAATTTTTGGTGTCACCCAAGAGTGTTTGGTTTCTGTTGCAATCTAGTGAGATTGAAAGTTCTAGCTAAAATTAGTGGTTTGGGGAATAAAGTCTGCTCACCCCTCCTAGCACATAGATAATACAGATTTGGGAGCGGGGAGGGGGTTGGTTGTTTGTAACATTAGTCTTTCCCAGGGTCTCTAAGTTTGTGTTGCTAAGAAATTAAACATATTATATTGAATAGTCAAAATATTACTTTTACTTTCATACTGGGGATTGGAATTTCCTAGCAGAGTGTCCATTGCAGGCAATGGGCATATTAAACACCAGCATTAAACGGCAGTACTTTTTAGTGGGGACCACTGCCTGTTTCACTCACTTCTTTCTAGGACAGTTCCAGTGATTATTTTGGGGAAAATGAGTGGGTGGAACGATGTTTAAGTTCTGTAAATTTGTCACATAGTCTTTGCCTTACCCTTCTTTAATAAGTAATGTTAGTGTTGGTTTTTATAAATAGGTCCTTGAAGTATCCGGTGCTATTAAACTTTGGTCTCTAAGGATTTATTATAATGTTCCCTATTGATTCACAGAGCATTTAACAAAAAAAAAGGGCCAGTGGATGTTTTGGAACAAAGAATGACATTGCTTTTGTGTAGAAATATTCCACAATATTGGCAGTTTTGCTCTTTCTCTCTAGAATGCAATCCGGGGGAAGAGGGTGAAAGCATTTTAGGTTGAAGGTGAAATTTTCAGCTGTATGGAAGGTCCTGTTCTGCCATCACTGAAGTCAGGAACAACTGTCATTAACTGGGCTGCTTTTAGGATTAAGCCTGGATTAGCAAAAGCACATGAGTTTAGTGCCCTGGACCAGGAGGCTGTAACTGTGGTGCTACAGGGGGTCACTTGTGTTCCAATCTCCTTCTTCTTGTTGTTGTTGTTGGGTTTTGTTTGTCAAACTCAGCTGCCAAAGACAAAAAATTGTGTGTTTGTGTATATTTGTACATAGATAAATGTACAGTAGGTGTGCATATACAAACCCTGGGATTTCCTGATGCTAGGAAGGAAATACAACCTTTCCCTGTGAAATAGTCCTGTTTGGATTTTCCATGACACTAAATAGTGCTCTTTAATAGTGGTAAAACATCCATAGTCACTGCTTTCTCACGTACTAACGTGCATAACCTTAATTCCATGTTTGATGCCAGTTTGCACAAGAAATGAATTCAGTGGAGTGTGGTATTTAATGTTTACAATAAGCCTCTTGCTAAAACACACACGTTTTATGAAGACTCCTGATGTAAATGTGTATATTACCATAGTGTATCCCTAAGGAACTATCAGTGGAGCCGCTGGTTTAGTTCTTAGAAGAATGGATTTAGAAGCAATATAACTTTTAACATTAGGCTAAATGGTGGTTGCTAAGGTTTTTAAGTGAAATACTGTAGTTGTTCTTGAACATGAAGCTAGTTACTGGCACTAGGAAAACTGTTCAGCACAAATTGGCGTGGATCCTGCAACAAATACAAGGTTTGCATGAAAGGTTTTGTATGTCACAAATCATTTGGCTTCCAATAACGGAAGCAAGAGCCAAAGACTTTTAATCTCTTGCTGTTACAGGTATCATTTGCATATAACGGGGTCAACAGAAATCTGTTCTGCTCAACCAAGTGCTCGTTTTCCAAGTTTTGCTCGCGTTTGGCAGAATACAAAATTTAATTAAAAGCATAGAAAGCAAAGGAAAAGAAACCTCAGAAAGTGCTCACATGCTGTGTAAGCAAGCTCTTCATATTTTTACTTTGGGTAAAAGTAATTGGGAGTGATGAAAAGGAAGAATGTGTTTGGAAATGAACAGGATAGATGCTGCAAATGTATTATTTTTTTTTTTCCCCAGGATGAATCTGTTGTTTTCAGCTGGTTTATAAATGTGCATCTTCATATAAAATAAACCACAAATTAAATTACAGCTGGTAGATGGGCTTTACTGACATTTATAGAGAACAAATGGACTAAAAGTGGACCTGCATGGTTTGATAACCTTCCCTGTGCTATTGCCCCGTTATGTGCTGATAAGCAGAAGATCCTAATATTGCCAGCTCTTGGGTTTTGGAGAAATTCCCTCTCATTTTTTAAATAATTGTGGAAACTTAACTAAGCTACTCAGCTTACTATGGATTTAATTCAAGTTTGGAATTGGTTTTTCATTGGTTACTCTATCTTATAGTTGACATAAGGTTTTGATTTGTTTTGTAGGTTTTTTTTTTCTTTTGAAAAACAATATAATAAAAATATGTTGACTTCTTGGACAAGACACTGAGAGGTCGTTCTGGCAGCAGGGTCCTGGGTCTTGTGCTGATCTTTCTGGTGGGCTGTTCCTGTCCTTATAGCAGAAACCTGATGATCCATGTGCAATTCCTGCTGGGTATTTGGGAAACATAAAGTGGAAAGGGAGTTAGTGAAAGGAAAACAGCATCCAGAGACTACAGCAGTGGACACTTTTGGGTTGATAGGTGACAAACATTTGGAGCTCTTTGGGCTCAGTGATCTTAAAGCTTTTCTCCAACCTAAATGATTCCATGAATATTAGTAACAGAAACGTTCCAGAAACTAAATTTCATTTTACAGCAGTACTTAAAATATTAACATAATTCCGTGTTACTGTTGGTTTCTCACTGTTTATCTTAAGGAGAGCAAGCTGAAGAGGGTGGAATTTATTGGAGCCCTTAATGTGCTTGAGTTTTCAGTTACAACCTTTTTAAGGTTGTCTTAAAGCCACAGCAAGTAATTTTTGGGTTTTGTGTAGCCTCTTCTAACATTTGTAAAGGACTGGAGGCCTTGGCCATTGCACCAAAAGTACGTGCATTTCATTTCATCACGGATATGCTCACACAATCAAGATCACTTATAGCTCATTGCTGCCTGGTCAGTGTTCCCAGGTCACTTTTTGGGAGGGTGAGAAATGGATTTCAGTTGCTTTAAGGCTTTCTCAGATTTCTGTTGACCCTTGGTCACAAGTCTAACAAATTCATTAATACTCTTAGAATTCATATAGACAGCTTTAAAGGTTAGCTTGTGCCCTGGTTTGAAGTGTAACTACTAAAATACCTCTTTCTAGGCCTTACATTTTTGTCCTTTCATGTTGCTGTGAAAGCGTGTAGAATCCATCCACCAACTAGATAGTTTGTCTGTAAGTGAGACCAAAACTCAAATTGATATTTTTGTTTGGGTTTATTTCTTAATTCTTTTCCTCCCTGGTCTCTGTGTGTGTGTGTTGTCACAAAACAGTTCCTACTGACGCTGCTGTTGCAGGAACAGCAGTTAACCTGTAACTGTGAACGCTTGATGTCTTGGTTATTTGGGTATGACATCAATAAGGTGTGCTCAACTCCTGATGAAAATACTGTTACGCCACCTGACATGAGTTCAACCGGTTGATTTTTAGGTTTTTTGCTGGTGTTGATGTACAATGGCATCCCACAAATAAACAGTATTTGTGCTGGTTTCAGCAACTGCCTTCAGGGTTTTCTGTGGTTCGTGTCTGCACAAGTCTCACATTAGCTGGAGACCTTCATCCTTTAGTAGCAGACAACTTGTACGTGTGATCTTGTGCTCCTTTATTTCTAATAGCACGGCAAATCAGTATTTGAAACTTTTGTTGGAAAAGGAATGTTTCAGAGGAAGTGTGCAGGTGTGAAATGGTATTGTGATACAAATGTTTTCAACAAAATGAGTCAATTTGAGCAGAGATGTCTCTTAAGGCAAAATTTTTCAAGAGCTGTGATTATTGCCTGCTCATCCCAACACAGGCTTTTGGCCCATGAGGTCCTCCTAGAAAAAGCTGTTGATGGTTGGGCTGGATGAGCAACTGCTGAGAGGTGGACTGAAAACTGGCTGAGTGGCTGGGGTCAGAGGGTGGTGGTTGGTGGCACAAAATTCACTTGGAGGGGGTCAGTACTGGGTCTAGTCCTCCTCAGTGTCTTCATTAAAGACCTGGATGATCGGACAGAGTGTACTCTCAGCAAGTTTGCTGGTAACTCAAACTGGGAAGAATGGTTGACACATCAGAGGGTCATACTGTCATCCAGAGGGACCTCAACAGGCTGGAGGAGGAACTCAACAGGAACTTCATGAACTTCAACCAGAAGTGCGAAGTCCTGCATGTGGGGAAGAACAGGCCTGTGTACAAGAATACACTGAGGGCCACCCACCTGGAAGGCAGCTTGGCAGAAAAGGGACTGGGATTCCTGGTGGACACCAAGTTGAACATGAGTCAGCAACGTGCCCTTGCCACAAAGGAGGTGAATGGTATCTTGGTCTGCATTAGACAAGGTATTGCCAGCAGGTTGAGGGAGGTGATCTCTCCCTTCAGGTGTGACCTTGCCAGTGTACTCCAGGGACCTCTGGAGATCATCTAGTCCAACCCTTCTGACAAAGCAGGTCCATCCAGAGCAGGTTGCACAGGAACATGTCCAGGTGGGTTTTGAATGTCTTCAGAGACAGAGACTCCCCCACCTCTCTGGGCAGCCTCTTCCAGGGCTCTGCCACCCTCAAAGTGAAGAAGTTCCTCCTCGTGTTTAGGGGGAACTTCTTCTGTACAAGTTTGTGCCCATTTCCTCTTGTTCTGTTGCTGGGCACCACTGAAAAAAGACTGCCCCCTTCCTCTTGACACCCACCATAGGTGTTGATCTCCAGACTAAAAAGACCCAAGTCCCTCAGCCTTTCCTTGTAGGAAAGATGCTTCAGTCCCCATATTATCTTTGTGGTCCTCAATTTTATAGGTTTATAGGATGAGTCCCATGGGAAAACACAGTAATAATGTAATGATAATTTCAGTGTTATATTTATTTTAGACAAAGAGAAACAGAACAGTGTGTATCGGAGACAAATTCTAAGGGAAACCAATGTCTTAGTACCGATAGAAATGAGAAGGTAATGAGTTATCCTAGAGCGGTTTTTCATAAAATCCATTATTTATTTACAAGTACCCTTTTTTAAAAAAGTCTGTGGCTTCTGGCCTGAATTACCCTTTGGAATGAGTGCTTTTAAATTGTATGGATCAAGGCTTTATACATCTCGTTGTCTAGTTCCAAAACTTGGATTTCTGAAGTTTGAGGCAGATAGATGTACTGAAGGGGGAAAAAAACCCCAAACAACGAAGAAACCAAACAAAACCAACCCATGGTATTTAACAGTTATTAAAAAACACATATTTCACATTAAAATGGTCATTTTTGCCCCTTAGCCTTATGCTTCCCTGTCTCAGCTGCTGAAGTTTGTTCTCCTGCTTTGCAGGATGTTGGCAAATCCATCAAACGCCCTTTTCTTCCTAACAAAAAACTGTCCCTGTCCTGAATTGGGCTGAGTTTTCTGACTGAGGTTTTCCCTGGGGCTCTGGAGGCTGGCGGCTGTTGTGGAGCTGTTCTCCAGCCCTGTCCAAGTGACGTCCTCCTCCCTCTTGCTGGAATCGGTGTTCTCAGAGATGGTATTTCCTGTAGCCTGTTGTGGGAATGACCATGAACTGTATCGTGTGCTGGCATGGAAGAAGTCCTGTGGGACTGAGCGGGAATATGCATCCTCCTCCCTCCAGTCCAGTCGGAAGGGATCTTCTGTGCTGAAGACCGATTGTGTTTTCTCAGAAGAGTGAAGATGCAGCAAATCTGTGCTCAGCTTGGAAGTGGGTGGTTCATTGGGCAGGCTGCAGTTGCCGGTACCCTGGAATTCCGTGTATCCATCACAGTTCTTGCTAAAACCCCTTTGCATTTTCTCTGTGCCAGCCTTAGTTGTGTTCACCTCCTCCCCCTCTGGCAGCGAGTCGTCTTCCTCTGCCATATCCATAAAAAATTTTTCAGCTGTGTGTTCGGGCAGAGACTGAAGAGAAGATTCATCGCTGGAGTGCGGGGGAGAGATGTCCATAACAACTTCATTCAAACCAGAGTGGAGGGGAGCAAACACAAAATCACTGTCCTCGGAGGAACTCCTGCTTCTTCTGAATGTCACATCCCCTTCGCCCTGGTTCTCCTCAGAGGGGTTCCACTCTGTCTCCTCCTCTGAGCTTCCCTCTGCTGCATCATCTTGTGGAGGGGGAGTAGAGCTGAGGGAACGCTCTGATTCAATGTGAAACTGATAGATCTGCTCTTCAGCCCCCTCGGGAGTCTCCTCTGTGTCTGTGGTGTAGGTGGGAGAACGCTGCAAGGAAAGGAACGCGTTGCCAAAATCCATGCTTCGATGGCGGAGATAATCGGGGGGTTGACCTGTTGGCTCTGCATCAGGGAAAGGATCAAAGGTATCGGGAACTTCTTGACTCGAAGAGCTCATCGTGTCTGAATCCGAGATGCTGGTGCAGTCACTGTGTTTATCAGCGTCAGGGGATGGTGTTTTGGGCAGGACGGTGTCTGAGCCGTAATTAACAGCTGTTTCAAAACGGGCATCATTCTCATCTTGGTTTTCAGCAGCCGTGGTTGGAGACTCTGGGAGTGCAGAGGACTTTTCCATCCTGCTGTTTGTATCAGCTTCCTCTAGCGACGCCTGACAGACCGGCAGGTTGTCGTTGACGTCAGGTTGTTCCAGTTCAAAGTCCGCCAAAGAACTACAGTCGCTCAGTGTGAAGGGAGTCCCTTCATCTGAAGAGCTATCGCCAAATATGTCTGCTGGAATGTATTTTTCATAGGTATGCTCCGTTTTACAGCCCTGCTCTGTAAAAGGAGAGTTTTCCCTTGTTTGCTGGAGAAGTAAATTCTCACTGTTTGGATCTCTCTTGCAGCTCCTGGGTAAAACAGAATCTCTCACGTCACTGGTTGTATTTATGTCACCGTTCAGACCAGGTTGTTCATCACAGCTTTGCCTGCCAGGTATAAATTTTGTTGTGCTTGGGGGTTCATTATGGGAAAATAGACCTTTTCTTCCAGGAGAATCTGGTGTAGCCTTTGTCATGTCAGACTGTGCTACTCCATCGCTGTTCCTGTAACCTGCCCTTCCAGAAAACAGTCTAATATCACCAACATCTATATATTCATAATTGTTGGCAGTGGTTTCCATGTCTGAAGTAATGCTCTTTTCATTATTGCTGTGTTTCTGGAGCTCCTTTTCTCTGTTTGGTGCCTGTATATTGATGCTGATGGCATTTTCAGGCCAAGTAGAGGCTTCAGTAGGAAGAAAGCGTGTGTTTCTGGAAGAATTCTCACCGGAAGTAAACAAATGGGGCTGCGTATTTGTTGGCTTGCTTGCCAAGCTCTCTCTGCTTAAGGTTTCATCTGAAAAACCTGGATTAGCATAAATATGTTCTGAACCTGAGATTTTTTTCCTGCACATGAGTCTCCACAGGCTCCCGAGGTAGGGTCTAGCAAAAGCACCCAGGCAGAAAGCGCACAGGAAGGTGATGAGCACCGAGAGGGAGACGGCCAGAGCCAGGTCCTGTTCCTTTCCTCCTTGCCTAAAAGCGGTGGCGCCCCGGGCTCTGCGAACCAAAGACGTCGCAACCCTCTCATTCACCTGTATGCTGTAGATGAGATATTTCTTCTTGGTTGTATTAAAGGTACACAAATACAAGCCTTCAGCAGTTTTCTCAGCATTGTGTATCACTAAATTACTCGTTTTAGCCAGTGTCATGTGAGGGGGACTGTTATCTTTTGAAATTCTGCCTTTGGGTGTCCACCAAGAGACTCCATTGCCTGGAATAGAAGAAAACATAAACTAAGTCTTTCTTAAAAGCATAAATATTTGGGTTTGCAGGCTCAAGTTATTTCTCTAAGAACGTACTCTGATCATCTTGGATAATCTTATCAAAAATCTTATCCATTCTGGTTTTATCCACCCATAGTCATTTTACACGGTACCGAGCATCTGTTAAGCCATCCTGTTTCTCCCTGCATTTAGAAGATGGTACAGACGGGGTCTTAATGCCAGACATTACCAGATAAATGGTGTGGGTGAGGTCACTGAAGTTATTGAAGCACTGAACTGCCCTCAGAATGCTCTCAGTCCTTCAGAGTTCAACCTCACGCACGTGACAAATAAACCTTCTGCTCTACCTCTGCTCTGAGTTTTCCTTCTGCAAGGGAAGTCTCAGCTCGGTAGATTTTGTCACTTGTACTTCAGGTGCTCTGCATAATTGAAAGTGCTGAATTGGTTTCCTGAGTGAACTCTGTGCTCCAGTAGCTGATACTTTTGTAAAAGAAATAGAAATCCTTTCCCTTGCAAATAAATTTTCCTTCTGTTTTGCTGTCAGTGAAATACCAGAAACATTATTGTATCCGTCTCGGTTTTCTGCAGCCTGTCCCAGCAGCGACTCCCCACTGTCCCGTCCTCATTTGCTTTCCAAAATTAACCCATAAATTTGTTAATTACTACTTACTGAACTTTGTTTTATAATTTGGAATCACTTGTTAGCTTAATGTGAGGAAGGAGATGAAGAATACTTTTGGGAAAGATGACTTTCCAACATTCTAACCCATTTACTACTTTCTAATGAAATAATTTGTGTGTTAAGTTGTCATTGGGTTCTTTTTAAACAGTATGTTTAGAAATCCACTTTCTAAACCAGATTCCTGTGATCACCCTGCACACATTTGGATTTTAGCTGCCCATGGAGAGAGTCCCCGTTTCACATACCCCTTGTGCTGCCCAGGTCACAGCTGAGCACCGATGTCCTCCCCGCGGGGATGACAGCTCTCTTGAGCAAAAGACCGTCGCTGCAGTTTAAGTGGAAGCTCGAGAGAAGCAGCAGAGGTTTCTGTGAGTTTGTGGCAGGTTCGTTGTATGAAATACTCCATCTTTTCCTCGTGGAGTCAAAAAGAAAATGAAATAAATGTTTGAAAGCAGTTTGCCTGCAGTTAAATATCCAGGCGTTATTTGCCAAACCAACTTCCAGTCGAAAGAAGTTCAAAGTGATGAGCAGCTGTGGTAGCGGGGTTGCCAGAGCGTTCTCACGGAGATCCAGCACCTGTTTTGAAACAATTGAGAGTTAATTTGATGAGCCTTTACAACAGAACCCTAATTGCCACGTCAACACTAACACTGATTTTGGTACACGAGCACTTTCTCAATTACAGGAGCAATGCATCTGGTTAGGATGTCAAGAACATTGTTCTAAGTTTTTTAGTTTAAATGAAGACTTTAAATTGTGGCATATTTAGAATTCTCCTGTTGTGTGAAGGGGAAGCCACAGAGCTCTCCCCTGGAAGGGATGGGGCAGGAGAGGACAGTGTGTGTGCTGAACCACTTATGGGTTATTTTGCAGCAAAGATAAATGGTGAATTTATGGTTATATTTTCTATATTTAAAAGAGCGTGTGTTTTCCTATATGTGAAAAGCAAAATATATATTATAGAAAAACAATGATTATTTTCACCATTTGCTTTAGTCTTTATAATTGTATACTAATACAGTGATCAATGGCCAATATAATCATGCTGAAAAGTTGATAATTAATCTCTCTCCCGGTGATTAACACAACACCTGGAAACAGTTGTGATAGTGCTTTACAACCTGTAATTTGTGGAGATCCCTGAAGGCATCCGGGTGAATTTCAGTTATCTTGTTGTTTTGCAACTCGATGTCCTTCAGCTGGGAACAGTTCTGGAAATCCCTCAGGCCAACCTGCTGGATGCCGTTGGATGACAAGCGGAGAGTTTGCAGAGATTGCAGCAGGCCCAGTCCTAGGGAGAACAAAACCATTTTGCATTTCATGTTCTTGTTTTCCCAGTTGCGTTGAGTGGCTTTTAAAAATCCTTTGTGACGAAATTCCTTCCATTCCCAACTATCCTGGGCTGCATCAAAAGAAGCGTGGCCAGCAGGTCGCAGGAGGTGATTCTGCCCCCCTACTCTGCTCTGGTGAGACCCCACCTGGGGTACTGTATCCAGCTCTGGAGTCCTCAACGCANGTAAGCTTTTCTATACTGTCTGTATGGGAACCTTACAGATACTGCAAAGGCACTGAAATAGGTTCCTCCATAGCAGAGAATTATTTAGTACCAAAAAGGGAGAAAAATAGATGCAAAATTATAAAATCATTCCCTTTGTCTGACTTTGCGAGTTAAGTAGGTTTTCGGTTTGCCTCCTCCCCCTGCTCAGTGTTTTCAAAATCTGGAGCTAATGTATCTGACAACATTGCCAAAGATCAGTTAAATTCAGTGAACACCACACAGGATAGTGCTGCTCATCCTGCAGTTTCTGCCTTATTGAGCCACCATCTGGACAACATGAACCACTGGTTGCCACCGAGGCTGTGACACCTCCCATGGCTCAGTTACCAGCACAAGCTGTCTACAAGTCTATGGAAACCTTCTGGCCCTCTCCTGTCACGAGGAGGTGTCTCTTTGGGTGGCTGCCAGATGGCACAGAGCAGAATTGCTTTGACTGAACAAAAGGTATTTTCCTGTCTTAGTGAAATACTGCAATTGGAGAAGTTTTATTTGCAAGAGGACTTTCTTCTGAAGAGCAACATGAAATTCATTATCTGTAATTTTCTTGATGGTGTGGTTCACGACTGGGTGGCAGAGGCTGGTGTTTTTTCAAAGCTCCTGACCTCCCTTTCTTTACAACCAGCAAAAACACTGCTTGGGCTCCCAGAGGATAAATTTAGTTATATTTGATTGACATTAAGGCACTGTGATTGGAAAGGCTATTACAAAACCCCCTAAACTTAATCCAAAACAACCCATTTGCTTTGGTCTCTGTATTTGCGCCTCAAACTTTCCCTCACCTGAAGTGTAAATAGTTGGATTCTGAATTCAGCAAGATTTCCTGAGTCGTACCCAAACCCAACTTGCCCCTCGGGAGTGAGGTCCGTAAGGATTTGGAAAACACTCACCTCTTGGAACTCTGCTGAGATGGTTTCTTTCAACTGACAAGACTTTCAGGGCGGGAAGGAGACGGTCAACTCTGCCATCCTTTTGAGGTGTGGGCAGGTCCAGTGTGAGGGCCTGGATGGCGTTTCCATTCAGGTTGAGAGTTTCCAAAAGGGGGAGATTTCTACAGGTAGTTAAGGAGACCTCAGAAATCAGGTTGTTGCTGAGATTCAGGTGTTTCAGCATCCAATCTTCGCTTCTTCCACACGTAAAAGTTTTAATATTATTGTAGCTAAAATCAGCTGTTAGTGCTGTTTGTGGTAGATCTTCAGGAACAGCAGATATTCCCCTAGAAGAGCAGTTCACCGAGAAGTCCCCATCCCACCAGCAGCCAGAATGGACATCAAGAAGACTCTGCTGTGACTTGGTTCCCACCAATCCAGGAAGATGAAAGCAAAGGGCCAGAGCAATGACACTCAAGTGAAAGTTATCCATAGTATCTGGATGTAAAGTGTAAAATTATGGAGAGTTCAGCACAACAGGAGTTAAATAGAAAGCGGAAATAGCTTGACATAAAAAAAAGTCATTAAATACCTAAAGCCTTACCAATGTTGTGCCTTAAACACTGGGTTTTGGAGTTTTAGATTTGTTTCAAAAAGAACATTCATGAGCTGGTAACCTTCCCCCTCCCTCCACCTCTTCCCAAAAAGAATCCGAACCTTCTCTCCATTCCAGCCCTTGGGTTGCCAAACGCAGCTTCTCAGGAACTGGGGAGCTCCGAGCAGGGGAGACTTTTGAACTCTGCTGCAGGTATGGGCCGCAATCATCGCCGGGCAAAGTCCGCCCGATACGATCCATGACGAACAGGCAAGGAATGGTTTTCATACCTACAGTTCATAAAAAACCACTTCCCCTGCCAATAACAGCCATGTATTTTTATTGAAAGCCTGGATTCTTACAAATAACACTTCGGAACTGCAGGTGTGTCTTAGAATTTATTGGTTGGTTTCCAAAGAAAGGTTAGAAATTGGGTTATCTTTCACCTGCCGACCCAACCGCCGCCGTTACACACGCTGAGAACTCTTCACACCTGAGTTGTTTCAGTGACCCTGGTACCGTGTCTTACAGAGAGGGTGTAGAATGTTCTTTAAACACACACAATCTGAAGTGCATCTGTCAGACTGAAATGAACAATGTTCCACACAGTGTTCTAAGTGCATCTAGAAAAACCGTCGGTGAGGCAGTTAGAAGATAAACAAGAGGGCATCTGTGGTGCCAACATCGTGTATTAACATATATTTAATGTATTAAAATGTAGTAACAAACCATAAATAGCAGCTATCAAGCTGGTAATTGATTGGTTTTGCTACGTTTTGACAAAGAAATCCACGCTTCAAAGCCAATCTGCAGGCCGTGATTTAAGAGTACCTCTGTGACAAATCTTCCAGCTGTGCTGCTGAAAGTATTTTAAAAAGAACTCTTGATCATTGCAAGAATCCCATAATAGCATGTAGGTATCTCAGTAGTACCCAGTGAGGAGCTTTTATGTGCTCTTAATGCATAATCTTACTTGACCGAGGCAGTAACTGTCATTTTCAACATCTATTTCAGCTTCGATGCTGCTGCTGCTTATATTTTTATAGGTGTGCATTTATACATATGAAAATAAAGTGACAAAGTTTCATGAGTGAAAAGTCTAAAAAATGTTAGAGTGTATTTCCTCCTCTTAATTGTAACAGATGCTAATTAGGGCGCTGCTTAGCAGCAAAGATGGGTGCATGTTGTTAGCAAAATGTGTATCAAAGTGGTTAATAAACACTAACTCTAGTGAAACTATGAAGTTCATGAAGGCAGCATGTAAAATGTGTCAGTACTTCCCCATAATCTTTAGTGTGAGCAATTCCATGGCTTTTGCTACATGTTATTCCGGTTTTGTTACAACATCTCTGCTGCTGTCCACCCCCCTAAAACCACTATGGCTCCTGAGCACCCAAACCTGCCTTCGCCTTAGGGGAATCATAGAATCACAGAATGGTCAGAGTTGGAAGGGACCTTCAAGATCATCCAGTTCCAACCCCCCTGCCATGGGCAGGGACACCTCCCACTAGAGCAGGTTGCTCAAAGCCCCATCCAGCCTGGCCTTAAACACTTCCAGGGATGGGGCAGCCACAGCTTCCCTGGGCAACCTGTTCCAGTGCCTCACCACCCTCACAGGAAAGAACTTCTTCCTAATANGAGGGAGCCATGACCCCTCTGACCTCCCGTGCGGGGCAGTGCCCAACCTGAGGATCCCCCTCCTCTAGAAATCACTGTGTGAGGCCTTGCTGACTTCTAAATACAGGGCTGGGGACCTCGGTTCTTGTTGCAGCAGGAGCTGGTTTGTATTTTGTGGAATTCTATCTACTTTCCCAGCTATCAAACTGAGGCAGATAGTTTATCTTCCCGCAACAATCAATTGATTCTGAAGTTAATGTGTAATATTTGCACAACTTCTAAAAAAAGAAGCATGAGCTTATCTAGAAAAACTTGTCAAAAAGCTACTTGCTCAGTCACCTCTGTGGCCTCTGTTATTAAGGTTACCTGGTGCCACTGCAAAACAAAACTAGTTTCAACTGAAGAAAACGGGTGGGGAGGGAGGAGTGGGAAACTTACAATGAGCTGGACTGTTTTTAGTACAGAACACCCTACCTCTGCAAAAGCCCTTATCATCAGGCTGTAAAAGTTTCCATAAGGCCTGCAACAGCCACACTTTAGATTAATACCTGTTGATTTTCACATTAAAGCACCCAGGAAAATACTTTTTTTTTTTGGGTAGTGAGCAAGTTATAAGTCCATCTTTTAAAATGTGCTTCTAATAAACACATTTTATAACTACTTTATGTCAGTTAAGCAGCTGTAGAATGCTCCTGCTGCACACAGAGCTCAAGCAACGCTTCAAGAATCACAAGACTATTCCAAAACTGCAGTTACATTTCCACACTCAATATTGCTTTGTGCTAGCATAATTTTTTCCCTACCTACAGGAGAATATATGGCAGAGATAATGCAGTATTTTAAAGTGACTCTGCCATTACCCTTCCCTTAGTGCACACATGGTAAACCGCATAATTCCGGGGGGGAATCATTGCATCGACCTTTGGCAAGACACGAAGAGAAGACAAATTTTGCTGCTTCAGCCATCCCAGGCAAATCCAACAACGAACGGACCTTCCTGTTGAAGCACTTCGGATCGCACTTGTGTCCCCAGCAGCCCTCAGGGTCTTGGGATGTAGGACAAACACCTCCTCCAAAGGCAAGTGAAGGCAGTCCAGGTTGTTTGCTAAGTTCACGTTCATCAAATTAATTATGCTGATCCCAATTTGGAAAGATGCTTCAGTAGGCAGGTAGACTGAAGGCAGGATGATGCCATAATACTGCTGAGCTTAACAGCCTTTGCTTACAAATATTACATAAATAAATGTTAGTATAAACCACTGTAAAACCAGAAACCCTTGAAGGCATGCAATTACTTCATACAAATATATGTAAACACAAAAGAGAGCTCCCCGGGTTGGTGTTTCAGTGCGTGGCTCCGCAGGGGTTGACAGGAGTCTGACAACCCATGTTGTGACCTGTCACCTGGACCTTGAACAGCGTCCCGTCCGCGCACATGCACAGCTTGAAGCGCAGCCAGTTGCCGTTATTGAACTGTTCCCCATAAGAAGAGCTTGGCAGCCGTGTTGGGCTGACCATCACAGTTCCATTCAGGATAATGCTGTTCTCCTGTTAAGAGGGAGAAAGAAAAAAACACACAGAAGAACAACTAATTTAAACCCGGCAGGGTGTTTATGAAAGGACATGCTGGTTTAGTGAATCCAGGGAGACCTGACAGCAGCCTTCCAGTATCTGAAGGGAGCCTACAGGAGAGCTGGGGAGGGACTCTTTGTCAGGAAGTCTGGTGACAGGACGAGGGGTAATGGTTTTAAATTGGAAGAGGGGAGATTTAGATTAGATATTAGGAAGAAGTTCTTTCCTGTGAGGGTGGTGAGGCACTGGAACAGGTTGCCCAGGGAAGTTGTGGCTGCCCCATCCCTGGAAGTGTTTAAGGCCAGGCTGGATGGGGCTTTGAGCAACCTGCTCTAGGGAGAGGTGTCCCTGCCCATGGCAGGGGGGTTGGAACTTGATGATCTTTAAGGTCCCTTCCAACTGTGACCATTCTATGATTCTATGAATGACATCTTTGGGATGGCTGCAGAAATCGTCAGAATAAAAGAAGTACTTAGGACAAGGTTAAGTTTTTTAATTAAATATGTGAGTAATGGCCAAGAATTTCTCAATTATAGCCAGAGATGTGCTTTGCTGTTCCAGTGGCAGATGGATACTGAGACAGCAGCAGTGGGGCTTTTCACTTGACAGACCTATAGCAAATGCAGCAAACCTAAAAATAGGTATGTGAAATGGCAACGAGTGTTTGAATTCATACATGAAACTCATTCACGTGTTAAAATGTGCGTGTACTGCTGGTTTTTATCCTCTTTTAACCTTTTCCATCACTCTACATGCTCTGCAGTCTTAACAACATCCAGGTATCTCAGAGGAATGCTGGCACGTCTCGCTGCGGCAGCACAGAAGGTCGTGTTGTGCCCCCAACTGAACGCTCCTCAAAGAGACAATCCACCTTTTAAAACCCTTGCTAAATGCACTGGCTGCAACAAAATCTTTATGCCTGACTACTTTAAATGAAATTTGAATCTGTGTAAAGCTATGTCAGTTTATTATCTCACTATCTACTTACTGCTTTAAGCTCCATGTTGCCCCCCATTCGAAACTCAATGGTCTTGCCGGTGATGAAAACCCCTTCGTTTCCGCGGACAATAGCACGGCCATCCACCTTTATGTTGAGGTCGCTGGTGGCATTGCTGGTGATCTAACAACAGCGACAACAAAAGGGTATTAGAGATCAAGGGACATGTGCTGCTTGGGTTTGGCTGAGTATCTTTAATTACCTTCAAAACATGGCTACGCGATTTAATGCAAACCTTCAATGTACTTTTTGCCCTTCTCCCGTGACACCTACGAAGCTTCTGCTCTACGAAGATCTACGAATCTTCCAACATTCACAGTTGGAAACAAGGAGTATATAATCTTGGAAGGTTATGTAAAATAGTTTATGTTTGCATACTGTTTGATGGTGATAAAAATAACAATTCATATGACAACTTTATGGGATACGAGTTAACACCAGCGGCTAAGATGTGGTTTCTATGAGGAGTAACTGTGTAAACTTACTCCTCTATTTTCATTTAATCTCTTCCTCCTATGTATTTAAAGTTATGGGGTTTTGTTTTGTTTTGTTTTGTTTTCTACAGCAGACCATTGAATTGTTAGCCTGCAGAAGAAACATTAAGAAGAGCAAACTAAATTCTCCTTTCTGTTTGTCCTTACCAGGATTGCTCAATGCTTCCTAAGGCACTTAACCCTCTGTAAAACCACTGATAATGCTTTGCTCATGTTATACAAAAGATCTGGGGGCTGTACTCTACCTGTGAAGCCTTTATTATGAGTTATGATATGCAAGACAGAAATTTCAGTCCGCATTTCAAATGTATGCACAATGATATTCAGGGTTTTTTAGTCTTCTGATAAAGCATTTTTAATGTAGAAGCCAACTACAAACTTGTTTAACCTAGGACTATGTAATTCCTATAATGCTTAGAGGGATGGAGCACCTCTCCTATNTTCTACTCAAGACTTCTGAAATTTGGATTGTATTAACATTTATCTCCAGTAGGAGGAGAATGATACACGAAGGTCTAGTAATTATTTTTCTAAGTTCTTAATAGAAACAGAGAAGCTTTTCACAGAAATTTTATTTCTGAAACAGTTATCAAGGCATAAAAAAAATGGATAAATACTTAATAAAAAGACACAAAGGACTAGCTGGCATGGCATTCTGGGAGTGGTGAGACACTGGAACAGGTTGCCCAGAGAAGCTGTGGCTGCCCCACCCCTGGGAAGTGTTCAAGGCCAGGCTGGATGGGGCTTTGAGCAACCTGCTTTAGTGGGAGGTGTCCCTGCCCATGGCAGGGGGGTTGGAACTTGATGATCTTTAAGGTCCCTTCCAACTCTGACCATTCTATGATTCTATGTAATGATTTCTGTTTTCATTTATGTTCTGGCTTTTAGGGTGATTTATGTTTTCATAGCTGCATTTTTGGCTACGTTTAATCGAATTCCGAAATATGCTTGAAAGATTTTTCTTATTCTTATTTTCTTATTCTACAAGCACAGCAATTCAGTAATGAGCTTCTAGAAAAAAGTAAGAGGTATTTAAAAGAGACATACCCTCTCGGTGGAGGCCTTTTGTACATTCAAGATTTTCACTCCATTTGGCAGATGAAACTCATGGGTTTCATAGTCTGTGCTGAACAAGGTGTTTTGTGTCCGTGGGTCAACAAACTCCATGCCGATATCGCTGGTAATAGAAGTTTTGTCCTTTTCCACGCTCAGCTTGGTTGTTCCTTGCTGAAACACAATCTTAACAAACAGAGTGATCAAGTTAACGATGTGTCAAATACCATTTTTACTAATAATGCCAGCGTACTTCCACGGCCTTGCTCATAAACTTTCAGTGAATGAGTGATGTAACTTACAGGCTGGTTATTCCCAGTGATCACCAGATCTTCATTCCGTCTGCCTCCTACAGTGCTTTTGTATAAGGGATGTATCACACCCATGTCAGACACTTGCTTAAACCGCAACAGGCCGCTCTCGTGGAACTCCATGCTGTCACAGCCGTTGGGACCGATGCGGATCACTGCCCAGATAACCAGGGTGATCTGAAAGAGAAATACACACTTTCAGAGATCACTTTGATCCTTTGGATGCATCTCCCTAAACAAATACTGTAATTAACTAGGTATTTTATTTGGAATAATTATTAAGTGAGCTTTAGGCATCGATTTACTTTAGCCTGTTTAATTCCTGCTGGAAATATTAGAAGATGTTTAATTACAAAAAGCGTTTTACATGATTTTTAGACTCATCTGAAATAGTAGCTAAACCAACTCGTGTATATATATAAATATGAAATTAAATCACATCCATAATTAAATCTTTTTCCTGTTTAAGGGTAACCGTGGTATCATTAGCTAAAAAAGTTTCCTGAACAAAGCAGCTCAGCTCAGGATATAGTTGCCCCTGAACTACTTCGCAAGTGGATGTTCGGTTATGAAAAATAATTAATTACTTCTCATATATCAAGCATTAAAAAGGTGCTAGTTACAACAATCAAGGTTTAAATTAATCCTGAATGCTTACGTGCTGCTCTGTTATTACACATAAAATGCTCCTGGCACAGCAGTTTCTCCTGCCTGTATTTGTACCGCACCAATAACACTTGGCACATTTGCTGTTATGGACTTTTGTGAATGGACAGACACTTTCAATGTTCCAAATTCTGTCTTGCATAAGTGGCAGGTTCCTTGCTGCAACCGTGATAACCGAAATAATCATGACTGAACTTCTAAGAGTCTTCCATCTAACCTTGCTCCGAATACAGAACAACAAAAAGAAAGGAGAAAAGTAAGAAATCTCCTTCAGACCATTTTAAGTCCTTCTAAGCCACACTGGCATCAGTTTTATTTCTGTAAGAAGCAGTCAAAGTGAATGTTGCTTATAGCCTAGGTATTATACTCACAATAAGATTGATGACAGCCAAAATAAAAAGAAGAACAATCACACAGATGGCCAAGTTGCCTTTCCGGCCACGTAGGCCTGTCTTGTGGAGACGGTCTTCATCAATGGGGATGTATCCTGCTTTGAAGTTACTGTTGTGCTCCTTATTAACGTTCCTGCGTTCCACAGCCTTCTCTCGCATTGACTTCTTCACGGGGCCATTAGAGCTTTGCTGTAACACAGAGCAGGGATTAGCTGTTAGAAGGTGTGTAAATTCACCGCAGTGATACACATGGATGTATGCAAAAAACCAGACACTGGAATTGACTAGTGGAATATATCACATGTTATATTAAATACTGTATTTCAGTCTGTCACTCTGTACTTAGAACACACATCTATAACCACTGCAATCTCTGTTAACACTATGACTAAAATGAAAATCCAGATATTTTCAGACAATATATGTTTTTCTATATAATTTTTATCATGGTGGGTAGAAATTCTTAATGACAGTTGCAGTAAAAAAAAAAAATCAGCTGTAAAGAACAAGTTTTTACCTTTTGGGGACATAATCCTGTAGTCATTTACCAATACACAGGATTGTAGTTCCCTCTGTGCTAATTTGGCACAGACTGAATGAATCTATCCAAAAGGAGTGTGGTGGATAAAGTTTTAAAGTGAATTTGATAGCACAGGGTTTGCATTCAGTTTCTGTTGCTTGCATGCAGCATTAAGAAAAATAATGTAAGGCTTCAAACCTGGCATGGGGACTGTGGTGAGCCTGGCTTTAGTGTAATCATTTCAAGTTACTAGATTGCAAGGGCTATCTCTTCAGTGTGACAAATTATGCGTCTTGTAGATATTTATAAGGAAAATAAACCTCTGATGTGTTTCTGTAACCTTGTCCAAGATTTTGTTCTACTTCCTTTGAATGAACAGGTTGCTATTTAAGGGTTCAGTTCCTCAATGAAGGTGCTGGACCTTATTAATGGGGTTTACTTTATTAATCTGAAATGAATCCTCCAGCTGCATCTTATGCTTACTGCACCTTCATGTGTCTACACTGATGTAACTGGTAAAAATGGCATTTTCTTCCATTACCAAAGAAAAAAGAAATGGAGTTGAGAGAGGTGTTTCACCTGAACCAGTTCAGGGGCTTCCTTGAAACTAAACTCAGAATTGGCTTGGTGGGGAAACTGGGGAAGAGTTTCTTTTGTCAGGAAGTCTGGTGACAGGACAAGGGGTAATGGTTTTAAATTGGAAAAGGGGAGATTTAGATTTGATATTAGGAAGAAATTCTTTCCTGTGAGGGTGGTGAGGCACTGGAACAGGCTGCCCAGAGAAGTTGTGGCTGCCCCATCCCTGGAGGGGTTCAAGGCCAGGCTGGATGGGGCTCGGAGCAACCTGCTGTGGTGGGAGGTGTCCCTGCCCATGGCAGGGGGGTTGGCACTGGATGATCTTTAAGGTCCCTTCCAACTCCAACCATTCTATGATTCTATGAAATGGAAATCTTGTACAACATGACAGTAAGTATCTCGTCGTGAGGATACCGGTCTTGAAAGGATGTGATGGCTAGATAAAACTTCAGTGTATTATGTTCCCCTTGTAAGGCAGGACAACAGCAGACAGCACCAGGACTGGGAGAACACGGCTGAAATGGTGATTGCTGGAAGAAGCACCGGTGCACCCACGCAGAAATAGGCAGCTCTCCCTGTTGTGGCACCCAAGGCAGGACTGGTGTGATACCCCTCAGGAATCTGGGGCGGCCCACTCCTGCTGCCACCGCCACACACGCACCCACACAAACTGGCTCCAATTAAAAGTCCTGTGGCCATGCAGGAGCTCCCAAAAGATGCACAGCTGGGTTCCTCTCCCTCTGGCTTTCTCGGCGCTGACAGGAGTCCTCATCCCACCCCTCCGCCAGGGTGACAGTGACACCCCCGTGGACAAATTTAGCTTTCGCTCTCCCGTGGGAGCCGGGATGGGGATCCCGAATAAAGCTTTGGCCTTATTTATACACGGCCGCCGGGCTGCCGCGCTTGTGCCAGCCAGACCAGATGACGGATGGCACCATCCCATAAACACCAACCGCTAATTTCCCGCCTCACTAATTAGCAGCGAGTGCCTGTTTAGCCAAGACAGTCTCATTCCTGTGCGGAAACGCCAGAATGTTTTATGTACAGAACATAAAACAGGGTTCGGGTTGGGGGTATTTTTTGGTGAGGAGACCCTGTGGCTGCCAGGCCCCCACAGCGGGCTCTGGCTGCCTCTCCCCGGGCTGAGGCGGCTGCTCCCGCCGGGACAAGGCCCTCCTTCCCGGGCAGGGATCGGGATCGCCGCTTCTCCCCTCCTCCGATGAGTGAGGGGCGGCGGGGAGCCAGGCAAGGCCGGGGCAGGGGGCCGGGAAAGGCCCGGGGCGGGGGGCCGCGGCCCCCCAAGGCCGGAGGGCTCCGGTATTAAACCCAGGCCCGGCACCACCGCAGAAAACGACACCACAAGCCTCCCCCGACCCAAACCGGACCGCCTGCCCGGGCCGGCCTCTCTCCCCGGCGAGGAGAGCCCCCACCGCCTCCTCCTACCCGCATCTCGGCGCGGACCGACCTGCTCTGAGGCGGCGGCCGCCATCTTCCTCCTCCTCCAGCGCCGCTGAGGGCGTCCCCTGGCGGCTGTGGCGGCGGCCGGTGAGGCTCCCTCCCTCCGGTTCAGCCGTAGGAAGGTGCCTTCCAC
>VXBW01003968.1:89268-117473 GCA_013400375.1 Thinocorus orbignyianus
CCCGCCGGCGTTGCCGGGACACCCGCCGCCGCGCCGGGGCCCGGCCCGGCCCGGCCCACTTTACCATCGCCGTTATAAAAGGCGGCGCGAAAGCAGCGCCGCCCCGAAGAACATCAGGCACCGGGGGCGGTGAGAACAGCTCCATCCCGACCCGCCGAAGGCTCCCGGGGTGGTGGTGTAGGGGGGCACACACAGGCAGCACCATACCATCCCGACCCCGGCCATGGCTGACGGCTTGAGGCGGCTGGTGGGCGCGGAGAGCGGCCGGGTGCTGCAGGAGAAGCTGGAGAGCTGGTACCGGGACTACGAGGTGGGTCTTCGGGGGTTTGTGTGAGGGAGGGAGGCAGCTGCCCGCCTCACCCCGCCGGGTTGCGGGGAGGCTGACGGGCCGCGGCCTGGCCGTGAGGCGGTTTCCATGGTAACGGGGGGACGCGGAGAGGCGGGGGTGGGCCATTAGCTCCCGGGCTAATGAACCTGCTCGGGGTTCAAAGGGGCCGGTTCGGGGTGCTGACCCTGCTGTTTTAACGCCCGGTGCCTGTGGTGCTCACAGCTCCAGGTCGCCCAGAGAAGCTGTGGATGCCCCATCCCTGGAGGTGTCCGAGGCCAGGCTGGATGGGGCTTTGAGGAACCTGCTCTGGTGGGAGGTGTCCCTCCAAGATCATCGAGGTTGGAACTCGGTGATCTTTAAGGTCCCGTCCAACTCCAGCCATTCTACGATTTTATGTTCTTGCTCTGCTTTTGCCTGTCAGGGCCTGCTGGAAGTGAGGCCTGGTGGTTGAAAGTGCTGTATTGTCACTTAAACAAGTTATTCCATCGCCCAGTGATGCCTCCCCACCTGGGGGGAAAAACGAGGAAATATGAGGGTTGAAATGCAAATAGATTCAATAGGGTAAAAATAATTAAACAGCAGAATGACTATTGATCCCAATGCCAGTATGAGATGCACAAGGATGATCCTCAGCCCGTTCTATCACAAGAAGCCACACGCCCCTGGCAGGGGACAGTAAATGTGGGGCACTGCGAGTGCTACAGCTTCAGGAGGATGGGAAGAGTTCAGGAATCCGGCACTGGGGCAAGGAGCTCTCTGGACCACTGCTACCAAGGGAGAGGCAGAATCATGCAGTGAAGTTCCTGATGTATATTGGGTGTGATGTTCATGGTGTGAAATAATCCTGTTGGCCAACTCAGCTCAAGTGCCCGGGTCTCACTCCTCCTCATTCCTGCACCTGGCAAGGCTTGAAAATACTGAGACCTTGAATCCCACATAGCTTAGTTGGCTATAAAGTAAATATCATCACAAATTCGGCTGGTGGAGTCTTCTAAGAGTGCATTTTTCCCAAGTGTTAGAAGAGAAGTTAATCCTGTGTTGCTCAAACCAGGACATGCTGTAATGAGCGAGTCTGGATCAGGAAATAGTTTTGTGGCAAAAGACCAGCAGATGGAAGGACCCTGAGTGAGGGTGGGCTCAGAAGGAATCACCTGTGGTTTGGGAACAGTTGGGAAAACATGAGGAAAAAGGATGTTGAAAGTGAGAACGGTGTTATCCAGCAAGTGTGAGGACAGAGCTTTGGGTATGGGTGAGGAGAAGGCTGCAGATGGATGTCTTGGTATGCATGGAGGAGTAAGAGGTAACAGGAGACTGAGAAGCCAAAACAGCAGAAGCGGTAGAGAAGGTGTAAAATTAGGGAAAAATGAGATGAAGAGACCTGAGATTTGAAAATTGTGGATTTTCTTAGCGGAGAATCTCGACAGCGTTCTCACTCCCGTGTCCCCAGGTTTCATTAGGTTCAGGACACTGATAGTTGATTTGGTCACGAGCCTGTAACCATCTACCTTCTGCTATGATTGGTGAGAGAAAGTGCTGAGCAGAAATGCAGCCTTTTCAAGGGTAGACAGTTCTTTTCTTACTTCATGGTATGTAGGAGTTAGAGCATATTAATAGGCAGTGTAGCTCTCTGCAGGATTCATGGCAACGGATGGTTGTAAGGAAGAGTTTGAGTGTGGCTGCTAAAGCCACTCCAGAGTGCAGGACACCAGAATAAGAATAAAAGAGGCATGTATCTTAAAGTATTGCAAGTGGATGATGGAGGTAGACCTCAGGAGAGATAGGCAATAGTGGGAGCTGAACTTTCCATCGTAAGTGAGGTAAGGGTAGTCTCTGAGGTCTTGGGAAATGAAGGCATTTCAGGCTGTCGTTGCAGAAGAGGATGATCTGGCAGATGGAAGCACCATGGGTGTGATGTCTGTGTAATGAGCTAGAAAAAGGCACTTTGTAGTGGCTTTCTGGTGGAGGTTAGCAGGGTGAGACTGTGTTCCTTGAGGCCAGAGGAAAGCATGTTGCAGCAACCAAAATGCAAACTGACAGGGACACAGGTGGGGCAACAGTTTTAGCTATTTTGGAAGCTTGTAAAAACCATATGGAGGCATTAAAGCCTGAAGACCTAGAGGGGGGTCTACATTAAAGATGATAACACAGGTTACAGATAAAGATTAAGGAAGCAGGTAGAAAGTATGTGTTCTCCTGGCAGGTGCAGTAGCATCCTGGACAGATTAATCCCATCAACTCCTTTTCAGAATTGCATTTGCTGAAAGTGCTTGTAGTTCTACTGTTCTGTTGTTTCCCAGGCATAATGCTGGTTTTGTCCTTTATTCAGGAGTTGTTTTAGTTAGTAACTCTTGAAAATCAGGTGAAGTTGCATGGCGCCCTCATACAGCAAAGCAAGACAATAGCCTTATATGTATTATTTCAGTTAATATGAAAAATCAGATTTTGGAGTAATGTCATTTCATCGAACAATTTCCTATCGTATTAGTTTAAAAAAAATGGGTTGTAAGTTTTTATGCAGATCTAAATTTATTATGATTCCTCTTCTAGGAATCATTTCTTCTAGAATTTCTTCTAGGAAAGGAGTAAGTTTTCTCAAGCGGTGGATTAACTGGGTGATAGAAGTCCTGATGTCTTTGTAATATGTTTGCCTATTAGCAATGTGAACCTTTAAAGATAAATTGGGATCACAGAAGAGTTTGGGTTGGAAAGGACCTTTTAAAAGTCATCTGGTCCAACCCACCTGCAATGAGCAGGGACATCATCAACTAGACCAGGTTGCTCAGAGCCCCATCCAACCTGGCCTTGAATGTGTCCAGAGATGGGGCACCTACCCATTTCTGGGCAACATTTGTCACTGTTTCACTACCCTCAGTGTAAAAAAAATTTGTTGCATCTAGTCTGAATCTTCCCTCTTTTAATTTAAAGCTGTTACCCTTTGTCCTATTGCAACAGGCCCTGCTAAAAAGTTTGTCCCCATGTTTCTTGTAGGTCCCCTTTAAATCCTGAAAGGCCACAGTAAGGTCTACCCAGAGCCTTCTCTTTTCCAGGCTGCACAACCCCAACTCTCTCAGCCTGTCCTCAGAGGAGAGGTGTTCCAGCCCTCTGATCCTTTGCAGATCCAGTAAGAAAAGGTTGTGAAGATGTAATTACAAGGGGGAAAAAAGTCATTATCATAATAGGAATAATTTTAACTAAGAAAGCCCAGGCAGATGTATTAATACACATTAATTTACAGGTTAATTCCTGTGATCAGAATCTGAACCGATGCTGTGAAATAATAGAATTGAACTCTAAGATTCAAGGGCAGCTCTTCACAATCCTAAATGAAACATCTCGAGAAGGTAAATCAGTGCCTTGTCTTATTACTAACACATGTCATGTGTCTTTTTTTTTTCAAGCTCTGGCTGTTTCTGTACATGTTCTCTCAATTTCTTAATGTATGTATTTTCTTAGGTGGACATTATGCAGGTGTGGAAACAATAAAAACTCGTCTCCTGCCATGGCTGGGGACTTGTTTTTCCTGTGCTTCTTCAGGAAGGTTCTTTGAAACCAACCTCTCTCAGGTATGTAGGAAATTTATATTAAGGGAATAGAATGCCGTGAATTTATACCTACAGGAGTTTTAGTGACTTTCTGTTAATAATAGCCTCCCTCCCTCATTTTGCTTAATGAAATGTGTCCTTATTTGCTCATGGAGACAACTATGCTATTTGTCAGTATCTGAGCATTATAATATCTCCAGAAGGGGAGTGGTGTAGGTGGAAAAGTGCTCATGTCCATCATGATACCACCACGCACCTAACTTGATGTTTGGAGTTAGTATATATTTGATATTTACTGAAGGGATCATAGTACTGACAGTTTGGCAGGAAAGACAGATCTGCTGTGGTTTTATGCTTTGAAAGAAGAAAAGAGCATTGGTTGATGCAGACGAGGGGAAAACATTGAAGATCTTGAGATTTAATAGTGATGTTTCCATGTTTTCTGACTTCTCTACTGTCAAAATCTTTCTCAATTAAAATAAGGACAAACAAAAAATCATGTCCTTTATGTGTCAGATTCTGTTGTGTTGCAGGAGTAGTGTTCTGCAAAAAACCCCCAGATTTAAAATAATGGTGGTACTAAGTGATGGTACACGAGTTATCGATTTGTCATTGCATGTGACATTCAAAATGTAAAGAAAAGTCTGCTGCATTCTTGCAGTAGCAGGCAAATCTGTAGGTTGTTAAGGACAGAGCTGCACGTGTAGTAGTGTGCTTTCTGGAATGACAGTAGCTGCCTCCTCTGTTCTAATATTTTTTTTTTTCTGTTATTTTGTGAACATGAATTCCCAAAGAGTTCACTTGAGTTGATGATATAGTCAGTCAGAAGGTGACTAATTGGAAGAAACCCCCATGTAATGCATCTGCCAGAACACTTTGTTCAGATGATGTGTAGGCAGGGATAATTCTGCACATGCAGACTTTCCACACTCTCTGTCATGAGGTGTAAATGAAGTGAATATTTTTCCTGATATAATTGAATCTTTATTTTGTGTGCCTGGAAGGTATTGCTCACGTATCTAGAAGGTATCCATTTGATGTTGTTTTCAAGTATTTCAGAAATGTTATTTACTGAGATGTTTAGAAACACATCTGCTAATAATGCTGTACTATACTGTGAAGGACTCTGCAAGGTAGAACATTCAAGCAGTGTGATTTTGTGTTTTGTTGCAGGATTCAGTTGAGAGAGAAAGGCAGCTGAGAGATCTGGCCGACAGTCAGACTTTTCAGCTGCAAGAGCTGCAGGAAGAACTCACTTCAACTCGCCTACAGCTCAGCAATGTGCAACAAGAGTAGGGGAATTAATTGTCATTCTTTTTGTTTGGTTGGTTTTTGCTTTTCAACAACAAGGCGTATTTTTCTCTTGACATCTAAATGCTGATGGAAATTTGCAAAATGTTTTAACTTCTGGCTTAAAGTCACAGCTTCAAGTCCATCTAGGTACTGGGTTGTCTGTGTGTGTCCAAAGTGGAGTACAAATGATACAGTCGTAGCTGCATTCATAGATTGACTTGATTGGTTTTACTTCTGGCAGAGGATTTGGAAAAACATACCAGTACTGTAGACAAAAGGGTTTTGTATGGTGCATGACAATCTCAGTGGAATCATAGTCCATGGACTGTTGCATGCTGAGCAAACCTTGATAAAAATCAACTGAATAGCTTTAGTGCAATATTTATTGAAGGAGCTACAACATGTCATGATTAGTTATGGTACGTGAACGTCTTAAGAAGATCAAAACCCACGGTGGAGAGACAAAGACAGATTTTCAATAAAGTTACTAGGACAGAATTGTTTTTGTTCACTTGCACAAAACACATTATGTGGAGCTCTGTAGTCTCAAAATGACTTAATTGCTTCAGAAACAAATTAATGCAGTTAGTGCCACTCCCAGGGCCGTTTTAGAGGTAGCTCCAAGTGACAGACGCTTTCTCATACACCTTATTAACATGAGATCAGGGAATGTTCACAGTCCTTGGGTCAATACAATAAGTGATATAATTTAATGCTCCAAGAATTGGAACTACAAACTATATTAGCTAGACTAAAGGAAAGAGGTTCAATAGAATATTTCATCTTGCATCCTAATCTTCAGATATCTCCTGCTTGCATAGCATTGTAGAATCACAGAATGGTTTGTGTTGGAAGAAACCATCAGAGATCCTCCAGTCAAACTCCTCTGCTGTTAGCAGCATCATCTTCTACTAGAGCAGGTTGCTCAAAGCCCCATCCAACCTGACTTGGAACACCTCCAGGGGTGGGGCATCCACAGCTCTCTGGCCAACCTGTTCCAGTGCCTCACCACCCACATTGTAAAGAATTTCTTTCATATATCCAATAAAAATCTTTTCTTTTAGTTTAAAACCATTACCCCTTGTCCTATCACTAGGACAGGGATAAAAAGTAAAGTCTCTCTCCGTCTTTCTTACAAGCCATTTTTAAGTATTGAAAGGCCACTATAAGGTCTCCCTGAAGTCTTCCTTCTCCAGACTAAACAATCTCAGCCTTTCTTTATCGGTGAGATGTTCCAACCTTCTGATGATTTTTGTGGCCTCCTCTAGACCTGCTCCAGCAGGTCCATGTCTGTCTTGTACTGGGGACTCCAGAGCTGGATGCAGTGGGCTTTCCTGAAAGGGGAGTAGAGAGGGAAAATCACCTCCCTTGACCTGCTTGACATGCTTCTTTTTCTGCAGCCCAGGATATGGTTGGCTTTCTTGCTAGCTCATTTCTAGCTTTTCATCTACTAATGTCGCCAAGTAATTTCCAGCAGGGCTGCTCTTAATCCAGTTTTTCCCCTCAGTATATACTGTTGATTTCCCCGACCCAGGTGCCTCACGTTGCACTTAGCCTTGTTGAACTTCATGAGATTCACATGTGCCCGCTCCTCAAGCCTGTCAGTGTCTGTCTGGATGGCATCTGTTCTCTCAACCGCACAGCTTGGTTTTGTCATCCACAAACTTGCTGAGAGTGTGCTCAATCCTACTTTCAATGTCATTAATAAAGACACTGAACAGTACCAGTCCTCATACGGACCCCTGAGGGACACCACTTGTCACTTTTCTCCATTTGGACAACACAGTGGGCATGGCCATCCAGCCAATTCCTTATCTGTCAACTAGTCCATCCATCAAATCCATATATCTCTAATTTAGAGAGAAGGATGCTGTGTGGGAATGTGTCAAAAGCCCTACAGAAAGTAAAGGAGGTTACATCAGTTGCTCTTCCCTTACTTACCAACTCATGTTAGTATCTGTTAAGCTTCATCTTGGATGAAGGCAGGCATTCTAATTTTTCACTATCAAAAAGAATCTCTCATTCAGCTACTGGTGAGTTGAAGATCAGTGAAAAGAAGGTAAGTGAACACAGCATACGTTAAGTATCAAAAGTGACAAGGTGGGCCTGCTTGAGTGGTGGGGTTGGACCAGATGACCTCCAGAGGTCCTTTCTAACCTCAACCCTTCTGTGATTGAGGTATGTTTGGAGGTTGGTTTAGGGGTGAGGCATTTCATCCTGTGTGGATGAAAGAGATTGATGAGCTGGAGAAAAGTGTTGGATGGTCAAGGTGAGAAGTACAAGGAAAGCTACTCCCTAATACAGACTGGAGTGAGTGTGTGGCAGTTTGCAGTACAGGAAAAAGTCATGTTGGGCCAGTTCCTGTGAGAACTGGGAAATCCATGGTAAAGCTTTTATGGGTTGCATTTCTCTGTGCAGTCAAGTCAGAGAGGTTCTGGCTGTGGTTTGCAAAGCCAGGTTGAGAAGAGGTAATTCAAGCAGAGATGAAGTCAGGCTTGATAGTTTCAGAATGGACCCTTTCAAGGTGATGCAGTTTGGAGTTGTGATTGTGTAGTTATTGGCCAACAGGACACCGGTGCAGGAGAGAGTTTGTGTCCCAAGATAGCCTATCTATGGACAGTGACATCATTCTGAATGCTGTAAATTGTTGAAATCAAACGAGAAACTGGAGTTGAGTCTTAATGAAAAATAACTGGTTGTAGCAAAATAATTCTGTTACATAGTGAGATACAACTTTTTATAAGCTCTTTGTGTACTGATAGTCTGCACAAAGCCCACTGTGATTGTTTTCATATGTTAAATTGGTATGGACTTGGTCTGCTTAAACAGTCAGTTTGTCATACTAAATTCTCTGGTAGAATCTCTGCCTTTACCTTGAAGTAAATTAATTTTTCTTGCAGTCTGGCAAAAACCCAGTTGGCTCTTGAAGACACAAAGACCAAATCAGCCACTACTCTTTTGGCAGCAGCAGATGACATTGTTCAGCTAAAAGCAGTGTAAGAAAAATTGAATCTTGGAGTAATTATGGCAGAAAATCAGCATGCAGAGACACAGTCTGTCATTTACCTGAACGGGTTCTTTGCTCTTCAAAGTAGTGAGTGTGTTAAATAAGGCAGACAGACTGAAATGTCTTTTAAGATAAAGTTATTTACACAGTTTGTTCTTTTAGAACACTTTTACCAAATTCTCTTGTCTGTCACACAGAAGTAACAGCTATTGGTAATGTCAATGTCTCTGATTTCAAAATGTTTTTTGAGTTTCTAAGTGTGTTGGTCACATCTGGGAAGTTAATCTGGATCAGTAGGGGTGCAGCTGGGGAACCTACGTTTCGATTTCAATACAGTGGTCCTTAAAGCTAATTTCCTTTTGTGGCTTGACCTACAGGCAGTTCTAGAAGCAGTAATAATTCTTTGCTCTTATGAAATGTAGCCCACATCTTTTGGTTTTGGTTGGTTTTGGTGTTTTTTTTTTTTGCGTGTGCTGTATTACCAGAAAATAATACAAAGGTATTTGAAATTAATTCCTACAACGTGCTAATTCTTGTGATGACTGACATTTCAACAGTGGAAATATAGTCATACTCGTTAAATAAATACTTGCAGCCTTTCAGTTAAATAACATTTGTGCTCTTAAAAACAGGGAAACAACTTTGCCAGTTATGCTGTATGGAAGGATGTCACTGTCCATGAGTTTGTCTTTCCTTTTAGGGCAACTGAGAGGATGAGCTAGTCCTGATAACAATGAACAATCAAAAAAACCTCAGGCAGTTAAGAGTTTCTGCTTCCACTATCAATAGCTTGTTCATCTCCAGATGTTTATAACTGCTTCTAGAATAATGTTAATTGGCACATTTCACCCATGGACTTTCCTAGCAAATGTTGATCTCTTTGGATTTTAACTTTTTGGGTGGCTATCTGGTGTATAAACTTCTATTCCCATAAAATGGGCTCCTTTGATTTGTTCAGTGAAAAGCAGCTCATATAACTCCTTGATTCTTAGGTATAACTCAACTGCTGTCTTCCCAATTAAAAACGTGAGATGCTTTATACCCTACTAATAATTCCTATGTGTAGGTCTTAACACAGACTGAACAGAAATTCATGTTGCTCTCTGTACTACTGATAGAAAAACAAAGCATCCCTCTCTTCTAGCGAATTCATGGATTCCGTAGTCTTCACATACTTATGGTTCATGTTTGCTCTCAGTTTAGGTGGCACTCTGCACTTGCTGCCTAGGCGTTCAACTTTTGATTGAAGCAAAGGTGCTATTTTTCACCCTCTGCAAATCATGTTTTCAAAATCTGAACCCTTTTGCTTGGGTGAAATCAGATTTGCCAAGTCTTCACCTGCCTGCCAAAACCAGGATCCTTCTAAAAGTAGAGAAAGTGAGGTCAGGACTGATCTGTGACACTTTGAACAGGATTTTGGGGTTTTTTTTTTACACAAAGAACAGTTTTCCAGGAGTGTCCTTTGCATCTTTGCCTGCAAACAGGTTTTTAAGATTTGGAATAGTTGATGGTCTCATTCCTCTTGTCTATATAGTCTGGCTGTCTTGTTTACTTAAATCAAAGGGTATTTTGCAAGACATCTTGGTCTCCTGAGTTGATAGAGCAAATGTGGTCTAGACTCAATTAAAATTCTATAGCCAGTTTTTGGGTTGTTTTTTTTATTTTCCTTTTTTTTTTCTTTACTAACAAGATTTTAATTATAACAGGATTTAGTTATTTGCTGCAGAATTATGAAGGAAATTTTTAAAGCAAATAGCGATCAACATTTAAAAAGTAATTGGAAGCTCTTCAGGGGAAGATAAATAGTAAAGTGTACTCAAAGTTGTTGTTATATGCAGACTGAACAAAATCCTGTTGATACTGTTATAAATAGAAGCTTACTACTAGGGTGCTTAGCCTTGTGCCAAGGTCTAATTGAGCTTAATGAAGTCAGACAGCTCATACTGAAGTAAAAGAGGTCAAGAGGACTTTTTCTTGGTCAGCTGAATGGAGGAGCTGTTATATAGGTTGGCAGGAAGAAATTTTGACAAAGGTGGTTGTAATTAATAACAGCCAATATGGTAGCTTGAATCGGTTACCTCAGGACCTTGTGGTGTTGGTGGTGCAGGAGGCTCTTAAAAATATTGAGCAGGCTCCTGGCCCAAAATGACATAGGTGGAGTTAATCTTGCCTTGAATTTCAAGGTAATCTTGAGTGAATGAGTCGGGCTTAGCTCACAGACTGAGGGAACTGTGAGGGACTTTATCCTTAATGAATCGTTTGAAACTGGAGGGTAGCAGTGGGCTGCTTTGTCCAAACAGCATTAAGCAGATACTTAACACACATTCTCAAAGCTATTGTATTTTCTCCTGAAAAACTGGCTGAAGACACCTATTGTATTTTTAAATGGTTTGATGGGGGGTGGTGGTGTTTAAAACACTAGTTATAGCCTTAAAAAAAAAAAGTGGGTTATAAAAACCCACTGTTCTGCTTTTTTAAAGAATATATTTCACCTTACTTGTTTCCACTATTTTTTTGGGGTAACATCTACATCTCTTCAACCTATAACAGAAAGGTGATAATACTCTCTTCGTTTCAGAGTAATATTTAGCAGTAGAGTGAATGAACAGTAAAGCAAGGGAAACTGGTTTAATTAGCACAGAAAGGACCAGTGTTAAGGCTTACAAAGTCAGCATTGGTAATTCATAAATGTGTCTGTCTTAAAGTTGTGTTTTTTTTTTTTTTTTTTCCTGTTGGTGTTTAGTTTTTCTCACAAAGACAGAAACATTGATTTTCTGTGGTAGCTGTTCTTAATGTTTGTGACACACCATGTAACTTGTGATGAACAATGAAAGATGCAAGTATTTCTGCTGGTATCAGTTTGTCATGTGCTCTGCTGTTTCTTGGAGGGTTCTGGGTTGGTTATTTCCCCCCCTCTCCTGATAGACCTGTAATTAAGCATCTGTTTGTATTTGTAATCATTATCTGCTGTCATGATAAAAAGACAAAAGCTTTGTGGAGTTCACAGCAGTGAGATAAAGACCATCAAAAATTGCTTTAAAACTTTATGAAAAATCCCATGTCAATAGGGGTAAATAACAAAAATAAAATAATACAGGAGTGGAATGATGACTTCTTATTTATCTTTATTAACATTGCATTGTCTGTCTACATTATCTATCAGGGCAATTGAAGGAAGGTCTGACTAGTTTTGTATATTATATAGTACTTTTTTCAGCTTTTTTTGTTTGTTTGGTATGTAATGATTTCCCCCTCATCTCTCTCTCTCTCGTCTTCCCAAATCTACTTTCCTTTCCCAGGTCTTTAAATCAGAATTTTTTAGCCCTCTAGGACTCAGCTAGAAGTCCCTGCTGGAGCAGCTGAGTAAGGATGCTCGTGGGATTGTAATATATCTGCAGCTTTTCCTACCCAGGTTGGAAGGACAGTCGTTCCTCTTAGGAGATGTGCTGGCCTTACTCCCTGTGGTCCTCTCTGTCACCCTGCTCCTTCAAAAGTCAGAACAAGAAGCTTGTCAACTGATGGGTGCTACACCTTCCATTAATTCACATCCTCAAAAATCTCACCAGTCTTTCAGTAAAGGAAAAAAAAAAAAGGAAGAACAGACTGAATGCCTCCAAAATGAACAGAAAGCATCCCTTATTATTTCTATGGGGTTTTTGTGGAAACGGGAAGACAACAGTAATATCTATACTAGGAGAGAAAGCAGAGATGCTGGGATACTTGCTGATGTGTAAGAGTTAAGGATAGGAGATAAACTTGCTCAACTGGTTATCTGCCAATGTTTAAGAAACACTGCTGCTCTTGGGGAGACCAATCTTTGGGTACTGCTTGAATAACATCACCCGTGATATCCTTTGACTGGCCAATATGTTCCAGCAAAGGAAAGAAACTTAGGATCTGATATAAGACAGTACCTACAGAGAACTCTAGAAAAGAAAACTGGGCTGGTTTGCTTAACATCTTAAATATGAAAATAGTTTCTGTCTTTGACTTCATCATCTGAGCTTGTGCAGGGACACCAAATGTTAACCATGGATCTCTCCTGTAACACAAAGTGTAGTGTGTCCAGTCTCTTGGCCCAGTACACTTTTACTTTTTAAAGTATGATTAAGAGTACACTTTGGAGTATGCTTTTTTTTTTAAAAAAAACCTCTTGATTTCCCTGTATTTCAGTGTAAGGAGCTTGTGCAATATTTCTCCTCTCTTTCTGTTCTTTTCGTTTGATGAGGAGGGTGAATTGCTAGATGGTTTGCATTGGTAGAAGGACACCTTGTGACTGACTGTGTTCTGTGTGGTTAAGTCTGAAGACTTCCCGTGCCCAAGAGAAGGATGCCCTGTTGAAGTTAGAACATCTGAATGACTATGAGCAGCAGATTCAAATACTGCGGGATGAGATATCTATCCTGGATGCCCAAAAGTCTGTTCTCCAGAGCAGGTAGAGGCATTATTCAGAGAAGTCACAGAATTGTGACAAAGAAATTGTTCGTGTGAGGCAGCATGAATTCCCTCCTCATTTGAAAATGAAGTGTGGAAAAAAACCCACCAAAAACCTACTCTTTTGTGCTTTATGAAGGGATATAAACTCTTTAAATGAATTCTCCTGGTGCCCAAATGTTTTAATCTCAGGTGGCTATGATAAGTTTCTGGCAAAATGGCAAAGAGAGCAACTTTGCAAAACGCTGAGAGCAGCTGTACCAGATAAAAGGAGATGGTTATTTTTATTGTTTGAATACTGTACCATTACAGGGCAGAACTTGTTCTTATATTCTCACTTGTTTGACTTTACAACTCTTCAGAGGTACTGAAAGAGAAACAAATCTCCGAAGTATTACTGTTTAAAAGTGAGTTTCTCCAGAACAAAGCGCCTGGCTGTACACACTTCAGGAATTACTTTAATTTTATTGTTCCAGGCTCTAGCCCATAGAGTTTCTTGACATAAATGCCTTCATATTCAACTACCCAGCTGCAGCTTCACTTCTTTAAGTATGTTGGCTCAAAAATCTCAGTTTACCATGGTAATAACTAAACCAACACACAACTCTGCAGTAGGCAAAACCATCTGAGAGTGGTGAGGTGACCTCATGTTTCTTTTCATGTCTGTCCTAGGCTGGCACGGAGCCGCTCTCCTTCCCCAAGGCGTGTTGAGAACAGGTCACTGAGTCCCCCTTCCCTGAGGAGCTGCTCTCCCGGCCGAGCCCGGCGTACAAATGCCTCACGCCGCGCCTGCCTGATAGCCCGCTTCGGTAACATCTACGCTGAAGAACGCTTGGATGCAGAGACCCTTCTGAGGACATACATCAGCGACATGGAGATGGTGCAGAGAATAATATACATTGCTGCTGTGGTAAGAAAAAAACAAATAAATTTCTTGGTTTACAGGCTGAAATTGTTTTATAAAACATTGTCTGGATCAGATTTAATGGTGTGCAAACTAGCATTTCTGCGAAGGATGGAGAATAAAACATCTCTTCTTTTTTCCCTTTTGATTTTCCTTTCTTTCCCTCACACTTTTACATTGAACTCTCAATTTAGTGTCCTTTTCTGACTGTCCTGTCCCAACATTTGAGCAGGATTGGTGATCCACAGTACAGGCACCAAAAAAAAAGGCATATAAGAAGACTGAGTGGCTCTGAAAGGTAGACGATTCCTGCACTAATCAACACTGCCTCATTTAGTAGGATTGTCAGGAAGTCTAGTGACAGGACAAGGGGTAGTGGTTTTAAATTGGAAGAGGGGAGATTTAGATTAGCTATTAGGAAGAAGTTCTTTCCTGTGAGGGTGGTGAGGCACTGGAACAGGTTGCCCAGGGGAGTTGTTGATGCCCCATCCCTGGAAGTGTTTAAGGCTAGGCTGGATGGGGCTTGGAGCAACCTGCTCTAGGGAGAGGTGTTCCTGCCCATGGCAGGGGGGTTGGAACTGGATGATCTTTAAGGTCCCTTCCAACTCTAACCATTCTATGATTCTATGATTCTAAAGATTCTGTAGTATTTTGGGAATAATACATTTTAAAAAGCTAAAAATCTTTCCATATCATGCTACCCTCTTACCTGTAGCTATGTGTTTTTCTAGTTTTATTGGGTCAAAATTACCTAGATACCTCACATTTACTGTGAGCTCAGTCTGAAGAAATTTGTTTTCATTTTTCTGCACTTAATCTTCTTTTCTATAAAATTGATGTAGTACGTACCTGTGTCAGAGAGTCCATGTGACTCTGAATATGTGTGATCCCAAGCACATTTACTCATTATTTTTCCTTCTCTACAGCTCTCATTGAGTTTCCATTCTCCAGCTCAACCTTTCTTCCCAAGAGACAGGAGGTGCTCCTGTCCGACATGTGAGGCTGTGGCATGTAAAAAGCTATTACTGAGCTCTGCTCTTGATGTCTTTGAATGTGATTGCATTGATTGTTGGAGTGTGATAGAATCCTACATAAAAATAGAAGGTTATGTGGGAAGCTTTTCAATCCTGTCTTCTGTAGATAAATCACACTTGATTGAATCAGAGAAGTCTGCCCAGATGAGTACTATTTTTAAATTTCACTTTTACAGCAGCGTTTTGTATTCCTCCTTTCAGCGATGATGCTTACAAGGATTCAGTTCATCCTCTCAGATACTTGATGAAAAATGAGTCTCAGTCTCTTGGATTTAACTGGGTGTTCTTTATGTTTGCAGGAGTCTTTTCATGCAGCAAAGATGGCTTACAGGCAGTTCAAAGTACGTGTAAGAGAGACTCTGTCTCTAGGTCACTCGGGGCCTGAGTCTCTTGAAGACACTGTCCTGGATTATATAGTTCGTCATGAGGATCTCTATGACGTTCAAGCCAGTGTCAATGTAAGTCAAGGGCAGTGGGGCAGTAACTTACTGATCTATTTCAGTAGCAAAATAAATCTGAAGCATGTAAACTAGAAATGCACTGCAGCCTGAAGCAGGAAAGCAGTTTAGTGCATGGATTTTATGTCTTGTAGCACTTTATTTTCCAAAATAATGTTGTGGTACGGCCCAGTAATCACTTGTTTCATTCTCCTCAATGTCTCTCTACCAGAATAGTATTTTTGTCAAGATATGGTGCAACTGTCTTAAATACATGTGAACTCAACTTCCTATTTTTCTTGAAGTCTGCTGAAAAACTTCATCTCCCTCTTAAGACTGGTGTCAATGATGTAGCTCTTCCTTTATTTCTAAAATAACAGCACATTCTTTCTGAAGCTAATATTTTCTGGAATAGCTTAAGACAACATTGCTGGGAGTTTCTTATACTGATTTTTAAATACAAAAAGAAAGATGAGAAGTATGTTTAGGAGGGGTTTACATACTTGGCCGTGAATAAAAGTGTTAGTGAGCTCAGTTGTGTTTATTTTCAGGAAGTAATTCGCTCCATGAACATCAACCCAAAGATTTCATTTCCACCAGAAATTGATTTCATTGTGATCAGCACTTTGATTCGAGAGCTGTGCCGTATGGCTTTTTCAATGCAGACACTCAGTCCTCCTCTTGATATTGCCTTTGGTATTGATGGAGAACTCTTCAGTGAGACCAAGTAAGAACTCTTCATTTTCAGTCAGATTCTTGCTATTAAAAAAACCCACCAGTAGTCTACTTCTTTCCTAGTTAACAGAAAGGGTTTAGATACTAAACATTAAAATAGGGCAAATATTCCTGGTCTGTAGTGGATTTGGTGTGTCTTTAAGGTTTACGATGGTCCATAAATTCCAGGATGTAGATCAGTGTTAACAGCTTTTTTTTAATGAATGTCAGAGCAATTTTCTGGATAAACTTCGTCTCTAGAGCATACTTAATTGATACTTTAAGAGGAAAATTGTCATCAGCTTTCCTTTCCCTGTTTAGTCTCTGTCTGCCTCTAGTGTCCATAAAACGTGTGCATCTTTGTTCCTCCTTTGTGGCCCATTTTGTAAAAGACAAGTTTACTGAGATCTGGCACTTGGTGCCTGATACCAGGATCATCACCATGTGTGCTGTGACCTACAGGCTGTGGCTGCTGTACAACAGATGGATCTTAGCACACTCCCCATCTCTTCTGGTTTAGAGCTGAACAAAAAGAAAAAAAAAAAAACATTTAAAAACTCTGAATTTTGTTTAAAAAGTGCACACCACAACATAGTTTTTCTTTTTTCCATAAGGTCAGGGCTGGCTGCTTTGTTCTCTGGCAGAGATCCGTAAGGTACTTCCATGCCTTCAAGAAAACTAATGGGATTGATAGCTCCAAACAAAAAAATTCCTTTCAAAGGCAAGAAAAGCCACATCAATAAGGATGTTTCTAATAATCATTTAAAATAGAATGGAACCCAGATGGGGAAGGGCTTGAGAAGCCAAGGAGGGAAATAGAGAAGATAAAGGGGAGGGCAGAGTCGTGCATGAGTACTCACTGATCCTGTCCAGATACTGAGCAGCTTGGTACCCAAAACTATTGGCTGAATTAAGAAGGCAGGAGGGCTATGGTGTAGTCTTGGGATGCTTTCTCCACCTACTTTGTGTGTGGCCTTCAAAAAACTGGTGCAATGCCTTTATACATGCAGCTGCGGGAGGCATCTACACACATATGTAGAGATAAATATGGGGCACATACATATATGTGGAACACAGGCATGGAGCAAAACTTGGAGAAATTAAAATGGTTCTGTCAGTTATTTGTGATCCCAGTTTACAGAAGGGCTGGCCAAACCTCATCATACCATATACCTTCCTCTATACAAACCTTCATGCCTCTGTTTACAACATTGTTTCATAGAAATTGTTTGAATATACATTAGTATTGCATACACATTACTATTTTTACCATTGCTATATTATTTTTCACTTTAGTTATCGGGTATTTGTTTTGAGTATGAATCCACAAAACCAGATGTGTATTACTCAGCCAGTATTGCAGACTTAGGGAGGTAATATGTATCTGGTATATTAATACAGACCTTCAAAATAATTTTTCTTAGCTAAAAGGTCTCTTTCATTATCAATACCTGAAAGTCTTGCTAATAAAATTTCCTCTTCTGTCTTATAAGATACTAGGATGTAACTTTATAGATAGACTATTTCTCTAACATTTTTTATAGTAGTCTTGTTTTAACAAGATATTTCAGAAATGTGCCAAAATGTTGCTTAGGAGATGTAATCTGTCAGGGCACCCACAGACCCTGCCTTGTGTGGGGCTTATGCAAGAGTAAGTGGCCTTCTGAAGTGTGAGATGACTTTATTGGAGTGTCTCTCAGTAGACACTATATTCTACTAAATCTGTCTTACAAATACATTTCTTTTACAGGTTCACTTAAATAATACTTATTTTTGTGATAGAGAAATATTGTCAAAGATGTTTATGAGCTGTAACTAGTGTTCTGCTTTTTATCAGCACTGATTACTTGAAGCATCATATTTATTTTTTGGCACTTACATGTAGATGTTTCTTGTACTCTGTGTTTCAACAGGTACTATCGTAGTTTTGACTCTGATTTCACAGCTGCCTTGGTGGCCTACCATGTGTGGCCTGCTCTGATGGAAAATGATATTGTAGTTGTGAAGGGAGAGGCAGTCACAAAAAGAGGAGCTCTGGTATGTACATTTGTTAAGGAACATGTCAAGGGAAGCCACTGGATTTAAACAGTGTTTTAAGATTGTCCTGGGTTGAGAGGTCCAGGACTAACTTTTCTTCTGAGGCTGGGAAAATTGCACTTTTAGAAGATTCTAGTGTCTGAATTCATGAAAATACTGACTTTATGGCCAGCCAGGTTATGTGAAATTCAAGGTCTCAGTGGTTTTGAGCATTGCCAGGTGCAGGGACGAGGAAGAGCAAGGCCTGGGCATGTGACCCAAGCTGGACAACAGGATTATTTCATACCATGAGCGTCACATTCAATATAAATTAGAAAAGTTTGCTGTGTAGCTGGCTCTCCCTTGATGGTGGCGATCCAGATGACTTCTTGCCCTGGTGCCAGACCCCTGAGGCCTCCCTTTCCTCCCAAAGCCGTTGCACTCGCAGTGTCCAACATTCACTGTCCACTGCTGGGAGTGCACAGATTCTGCTGATAGAATTGGCTGAGTATAATCTTGTATCAGTGTCGGGATTAATACTGGTTCTTTATTATAATTATTAGTTATTTAATTTTATTCTATTAAATCTATTTACATTTCAACCCTCGTGTTTCTTTACATTCCCTGATTACCCTTTCCTGGGTGGGGAGGGGTCATTGGGTGACAGAATAATTGTCTCCATGATAATAAATTGTGATGCGTTTTCTCAAACCATAACAAAGATTTAAAAAGATAAGTTCTTGATTGTCCCCTGGATGGCTGGAGCTGTGTGTATCAAAAGTCAGTTAAGATTTAGTGCCCCATCCTGTATTTAGGATGAATAGTTCCATTTATCTTCGTGTATTCACAATGCAGGCATGTGACTGCTGGCAGAGCCTGTTCTAAGAACAAAGTTTACTGCATTTACTCTTTGTCTGCTTGTCCAACCTGTCCTTTTTTTAAGGAAGGACATTTATTAAGTTTGTCAAACTTTTCTCTCGTAGTGGTCTTGCAGAAGTAGAAGTAGAAGCAAAAGCAGAAGCCGCAGCCGTAGCACCAGTCCTCTTGTGTGCCGCCGTGTAAGCCCCAGCTGAATGCTTGTAGGATAAACAGCAACAAGTATTTTAAACTGGGAATGCAGGCAATGTTTTAAAAATGCTGATGTCACATGTATATTCTAGTATTGGGAGTAAATGCCCTTTCTGGTGAAGATGATCTGGCAGATAGTTACTGCCTGGCATAATTATCAGTGGAGATACTGTATGAGAAATAAGTAGATCATAGTTAAATTCCTGGAAGTATGAACTCTGGATCTCCCCTTGCTTTCCTCCTGCTTTCCCCCTACTTCCCCTTGCTTCAGCACCCTTCTGAATAACTAATTGCATCATCTAGAAGCTGGTTAGTCATCTTGCAGTACATGGGCAGCATTTGGTCCCTACCTCCTGCAATTAGTGATCTAAATTTACCCTTTAATGTCTTGAAGGAGCAGAAAACCAGTGTAGGGTGAGCAGGAGGAAGAACTGAGGCGGTACTAATCAAATATCTGAAACCTTATCAGAGTTCTGCATATAATGCAGTTACACAATCTTTTAAATTATTTCTGTAAAAGAATCGTGTATTTTTCAAATCGTTAGCCTGTCTTATTAAATTGACTTGGGTGTCCTCAACTTAAAAAGTGAACATTGAAAATGTGAGAGGCTTTGGGTAAGAGTCATTTTTATGTGTGTGTGGGGGGGTGGGATGTGAAAGAAAAACTGGGAAGCTGTTGAACTTGACTTGCTAGCAGTGGAGCTGCGCTGCTGGAGTAACATGTATGAATTTTCTGAATGTTGAGGGTCCCCAGATGCCTTTCTTGGGTGTAGTTCCTTAGCACACCTGAGTTCCCTTTTCTCTTTGCCTTGCAGTTGTGTCGAAGCCGCAGCCCTACACCAGTGAGGAGCGGGAGCCCAAGTAAGTGGGTGTATTAGTTCATAATCATAGAATGGTCAGAGTTGGAAGGGACCTTAAAGATCATGGAGTTCCAACCCCCCTGCCATGGGCAGGGACACCTCTCCCTAGAGCAGGTTGCTCAAAGCCCCATCCAGCCCGGCCTTAAACACTTCCAGGGATGGGGCATCAACAACTTCCCTGGGCAACCTGTTCCAGTGCCTCACCACCCTCACAGGAAAGAACTTCTTCCTATTATCTAATCTAAATCTCCCCTCTTCCAATTTAAACCCATTCTCCCTTGTCCTGTCACTAGACTTCCTGATAATGACGCATGGTCTTCACACATTAAACCCTTGAACAACTGAGCAAAGAGACAAAATAACATGCTGAAGGTATTTTACTCTAAAATACTTGTCCAAGTCTTATTTTTAAAATGGGTAGCCCCCTTTTTTTTAACATGTATGGAAAAAGACTGAAATTTCTGACTTGGAAGAAAGCTTCTTTTCCACTCTATTCAGTCCACTCTTTCTTTCTGCTGGTTGCCTTTATTGTGGCCAGTTCTTTGGTAGGTAAAACTTGTTCTCTTCCCTGCACAAGAAACAATTAGCTGTGTGCCTGTGGGCTCCGTGCCTTTCAAAATCCAAAGAGATAGCTACGTGACAATGCCGAAGGGAGGGATTTCAAGCAGTGTGAAGGTGTTGCCCATCTCAAAGCCAGGCCAATTTAAAGACTTAAAAAAAACAACCCCAAAACGTTGTACTGAAATGTGTCTTTTTCTTCAACAGGGCGTTAATTGAACACTTTCCTGTCATTCAGTACATCTGGATCCAACAACTTCTCTGGTGCCTTTTCTCTTCAAGAATACCTCAAGTCTCGCAATAATGTGAATGGCAATTGCAGCTCGTGTTCAGTGTGGTTTTTTGAATTACAGAAGGCTTATCTATATTTGCAGAAGCTAATTCAACCTTTGTGGCTTAAAAAGAAAATCAAAACTGCATGCAATACGGGATCATACTCATTTGGCAAAATTTGCAGAGCGCTGCATGCTGTAATCCTGCAGGTGGAGATAGAATCATTGCATCTAGAGTGTTTTCCATGGATACCAAGTTTATCTTGCTAGAATGTTTAATATAACCTAAACGGTGAACGTTGCAGATTGCTGAGGTTAGCTGTTACTTGAAAACCATTTCATTAGTTGGTGCTTATTTGCAATTTTAGAAAATAGCAATAATCTTAGGATTTGCTAAGTCTCACACTGCAGTCAACTGAATTTGCTGACTACAATGCAAAAGTTGCTCAGAACAATCATAAACCACCAATATTCCAGCAGCCCCCAGGGCTTTACTGACATCTATTTATGAAAACACAGGTGTGAGCTTAAGCAAAGCAGTATTAGTCCTCCTTAAATTCATATTTAGAAAGGAGTGTCATAAAATATTTCAGTTTGGGACTTCAAGTGTTTTGAAAGTGTGCCACTGATTATATGTAGGCTTGAAATATTTGCTCGAGGTGGCCTATTTGTGTCACTTTTAATAGGCTTCCATACCAGACTGATAGATTAGTAACTCATGTCAACACAGTGAAAACCAAAACCCAGCCTGTCTAGTTATCTCTTACTATGGGCTATTATTGCATTTTTAACTGTAAAATTTAGAGACCTAAAGAGATTTTGTTGCGGCACTTTAAATAGTTGGTTTCCTCTGTAAATGAGTATTTTAATATCAGCTTTTCTGTTTTTGGGAGAGCTGATCCTGCCTTTGTCTCAGAGCCTCACCTGCAGGGCCAGCTTTAAACACAAGCCACACAAGGGACAGCCTGGGGATTTGTGCTTTTACGTAGAAACACAGGATTTGTCATAACGCGGCTGATGTGTGTTTCCCAACTCTACTCTCTCATTCCAGTCAATACCTGATGGTTCAAAGGTCATTTTTTTTTTTAATTAGCTCCACAATTTTGGGATGTAAACAATCAGAAGGAGAGAAAAAATTAACCTGCTCTAGGGAGAGGTGTCCCTGCACATGGCGGGGGGTTGGAACTGGATGATCTTTAAGGTCCCTTCCAACTCTGACCATTCTATGATTCTCTTTTAATCACCCTATGCCCCAGAACATGACACTTCATTAATACTAATTTTGCTCATGAAAACATGAGCAAAAATATTGTTTTAGTTCTGAAAATTAAGTCACAGGAGCAGACTTTGTGATCCCTGTGCAGGGATCTTGTGGAGATTTTCCATCTGTGCTCTTCTTGTGTGGCTTAAGACTTTGGCACAAGGCTCTTTGGCACAGGATCGCTGTTTCAGGCAGACTTCAGCATTGGTCCCCGTGAACCATGGGTCAGCTGTGACTCAAGTTCTACGGAAGTGCTTTCATTGGAATTAGGCCCATTCATAACCAGTGAGAGCAAAATGAGGTCCTATGTGTTGTATATTGTCCCCAGAACCACTCTGAATGTACTGAGGGGACACAAAGGCAGACGCACCTTACGTGGGGTAGTTTCTTGTTACCTAAGGAAGTCACAAAAGAACATGCGGAGCAATGTTTCTTTTTCCAAGAGGCTGATTGCTGGTCACAGCTATGGATCTGGGCTTGAAGTAAAACTGCATATTTCTGCTGTGATCTCATGACTAAAACCACCCCAGCACCTGCAACTTGTGTGGCAACAGAAGATACTTGGATGTCTCAAGTACGGTTTTGAGCAGAAGAACAAAGACTTTCTCAAAATCTTGTGATTACCAAGGGCTAAGGAGATGTAGGTGGTTTATAAAAACAAAATGTTTGTGTGTTTGTCTTCCGCATGTAATTACCAAGACGTGCCTGTGTTGTGATTTTAAGTTGAAGCAAGTTTCCACACCAACTGCGAGAAAACTAAGACTACACATCAAGGAAGTATGTTTTTCTTGACAAGCACGAGAGGAAGAGTAGTGCCAAACTTGCACACACCTGCAATGCCACTGGGAATTAGCATTCCCAAAGATCTAAAATTGCCATAAGAGATGAATATGCAGTGCTTGGGGGGACATCTTGTCTTACTACCCCAGCAGGTACCTGGAGAACTAGTTACTCTCAAAGCAAAAGAGAAAACTAATGAAGTGCCAGCCAATGAGTTGTTTTGGTGGTGAGAAAGCAGCTCTGGGATTTTTTTACTGTATAATGTTTCAGAAGGGACCAAGCCATTTTCAGCAAAATAGGAAGTCAGTCCACAGCATGGTAACCCTTAATTAGTTAAACAAACCTTACTCTGCTCAGTTGTACTCTGCAGCCTGTAGTCTTTTTATAGGAATATATTGTTTTGTACTTGTTGCCTGCGCAGCTTATTTATAGCAAATTAAACCTATAGGTCAGATAGAAGAATGCTTTATGTGTCAGTTTAGACACTAACAGCTCCTGTACTGCTTTTTATCGCTGTAACAACAGTGCAGAGAATGCATACCAATACAGATTATATGGAATTAACCAGCAAATATAAAAAACTTATCAACAGGGACTTCTTTAATTGCTTGTAAGACCCTATGAGAGAATAGATCATGAATGTGAAACTGATGACTTGACATTTTAATAAGAGTGGTGAAAATTTTAAGAAAGTTTTTTTTTTTTTTTTTAAATTTCTCCTTTTTTTTCTTTCTTTTCTTTTTTTTCCTCTAAATCAGAAGCCTGGATAATGCCACACTTGTAAATACAGCAAAGTAGAAACAGTAAAGGTTTGTTCTAATAGGTGACAAATAATAATTGAAACAAAAAAGCCAGTCAGGCTTCTATTACAAGACAGTTTTAGAACAGCATGATCACGATCAAAGTGTTAATGCCAGGAAAAAGAGGGCTCATTTTTGAGCTAATTGAAACTCTGTGCAGATGGACTGATGGAAGTGAGACTGCACAGGATGTAAAAAAATACCACCTTTGGGCCAAGGTGTTCCTGTAGAACAGCAAACGTTTGTGAGGGATTTTGATATTGCTGGAGAACTTTTCCCGTGTGCCAGCTCTTTGAAGGCCAGTCTCAGTTCAAAGGGTGTCCCAACGTCAGTCTAAATGTGGGGATTTTATCACCTATTTCTGGGAAAATGCAATGTCTTCAGAGTACCTTCAGTCTTCCTTATTCAGTGTTTGCAGCTGAATAACATAAAGAGGAGTCTCGTGCAGGGATGGCAGATACCAAGGGCAAACGACTCAGCTAGATTTGCCACTGCACAATGAAGATTTGAAATTATAAATGACCTTACATGGATTGTTCCAGTGTCCTGATAGGATGAAGTAAGTTGGAAGCAGGAGATGAAGTCCTTCCAACAGTGAGCTGTGGCGCTGATTCAGACTTGTAGAAGGCTCTGGAGGGGTAAGGTAAAGCAAAAACAGGCCACAGCCCGAAGAAAGTGAGCGTGAAGGCTGAAAATGATCAAGATGCTCACTGGAGAACATGCCTGTACAACCCTCCAGGACTTAAGTCTTTTAACTTTCCTCTTTTAGTATGTATATATAATTGTGTGAACTGCAAAAGTTTGTCATACTGTAAAAGTGCCATCAGAATTAAAGTCTTTCAGCTTTACACAACCTTTGTCAGCAGTTTTTGATTAGTCTTAACTGCACAATTAATTTCTTACGGTAGCATTAAACAGTCTTTGTATTAAGGAAACGAAAATCTCTTCATTGTGGCTTGCAGCTACATTAGCACCCGTTCCCACTGAAGGGTTTACATCAAGCCTGTCTTGTGTTTCGTTTAGCCAGGCAGCTAGCAAGTATTTGAGCAACCTGCTCTAGGGAGAGGTGTCCCTGCCCATGGCAGGGGGGTTAGAACTTGATGGTCTTTAACGTCCCTTCCAACTCAAACCATTCTATGATTCTAAGTATACTAAAGAAACATACATTCCATTTTATGCAGGTTTTTGATAGTTTAAACCCACACGTGTAAGTAAATCTGTCACAGGCTCTTGCTGACACACAGGTGTGGTGTTTACTTGGAAGCTGTCCCTTTCCATTGGTAAACAGAGCTCAGACACGGAGCACTTGGTGCCGTTTTAATGCTGGCAGATGAAGGCATGAACACCCAAGAAGTGGGTGGTGTATTTATACTTTTCCATGGCTTAGAGAAGGCAACAGTTCTGCGTTCTGAAACCACGGTTCTCAAAATAATGTTAATTACGACAAAGTAAAATGTTAGCATAAAGATGCTGCTTGCCACTGATGGTATGGTTTCCTGCAGAATTCAAAGTTCTTTATAATCACTTTTTTCTTGTAAAACGGAGAGAGAGAATGAGCTAATTCCTTCTCTTCACAGCACAGAATCATAGAATAGTTGGGAGGGACCTTTAAAGGCCACCTAGTCCAACCTCCCCTGAGTGAACAGGGACATCTTCAACTAGATCAGGTTGCTCAGAGCCCTGTCCAACCTGACCTTAAATGTTTCCAAGGGTGGGGAATCTACAACTTCTCTGGGCAACCTGGTCGAGTGTTTCACCACCCTTGGTGTATAGAAGTATTGTTCTATCTAATCTAAATCTTCCCCCTTTTAGTTTAAAGCGATTGCCCTTTGTCCTATCACAACAGAACATGCTAAAATGTTTCCTATCTTTCCTGGAGACCTCCTTTAAGAACTGAAAGACAGCAGCAAGGTCTCCCTGGAGCTTTCGCTTCTCCAGGGTGAAAAACCCTCTAGCTCTTTCAGCCTGTCCTCACAGAAGAGGTGCTCCAGCCCCCTAACCGTTTCTGTGTCTTCCTCTGAACCTGCTCCAACGGGTGCATGTCTTTCCTGTGCTGAGGACTCTAGGGCTGGGTGCAGTGCTCCAGGTGAGGTCCCAGCAGAGTGGAGCAGAGGGGCAGAATCACCTCCCTAGCCCTGCTGGCCACGCTGCTTTTGATGCAGTCCAGGATGTGGCTGGCTTTCTGGGTTGTGAGCACACATGGCCACCTCGTGCCCAGCTTTTCACCCACCAGAACCCCCAAGTCCTTCTTGGCAGGGCTGCTCTCAAACACTTCAATCTCCAGCCTGTATTGATGCTGGGGATTGCCCCAAACCAGGTGTAAGAAATGTATTTTCTCGGTAAATTTCCCTGTTTGCTAAAGGTCTCCACTTCTTGGCATTCTTTAAGAAGCTTGGAATCTTTTCTAGACCGTGCCTACTCCTGTGTCCATCTTTTATTTCCTCTCCTGTGTTGAACTGCACAGAGATCAGGGACGACAAGGCTCAGCCCCAGAGAGGGTATAGGCAGGGGCACACACATGGTTTTGGTCCAGCAGGGAGGCCAAGATCTGTGATGTCACTGTGGGACACTTTCCAGAGCCACCAGTCATAGAGGGATTCTGAGGGAGGGCCAGGATAATTTGCTGTGAGCAGCCCAGAGAAGGCACCCTCCAGTGCCGCGGGCTTCGAGGTGGTCAATTGCTGGGCTCCCATCGTGTACTTGTCCTCACTGAGGAAGAGGAAAACGAGTGTCATGGCTTGCACAACCTTCAACAGGCCTTGCCTGGAAGGGACTTTGTGCGATGAAGTGATAATCAGCGTGGAAGGCGCTGAATTCAGTGCTCACAAGACGATCCTCACGAACTGCAGTCCCTACTTCAGGTGAGTGCTTGAAACCGGAGGGGAGTGTTCGAAGAGTATTTCCCAGTCTGTGCCACACAGCCTTGATGTGTCTGCAGCGCTTCCCACAGCTCTCAACCTACCTGTCTTTAAGCAGTTTTGCTTTGTGTTTTCCAGGGCGCTGTTTTCCAGCAGCTGCAGCAATTCCGAGAAGACGGTTTACGGGATCCCCGGTATTTCCTCGGAGACCATGAGGCTCATTCTCGACTTCGCCTACACCGGGGCAGCACCGCTCACAGGTGACAATGTGGGAGATCTGCTGATCGCAGCCAGCGAGTTTAATATCATGAACCTTATTGAACTTTGCTGCGAGTTCCTAAAGTCCCAGCTCTGCCTGGAAAACTGCGTGGGCGTCTGGAGATTTGCCGAATATTACTACTTTCCAGACCTGGGAGAAGCAGCCCACACCTTCATCGTCCACCACTTTGAGGAGGTGATCAGGGTGTCCAGTGAATTTCTGGAGCTCTCCTTCAACGACCTAGAGCACCTGCTGGAGAGGAACCTTGGCCCCGTGAAAGAATCGGCCGTGTTTGAGGGTCTCCTCAAGTGGATTTCTTACGATGTGCAGAACAGGAGTCAGCACGTTGTGCTCCTGCTGAGCAACGAAGGGTGGAGGGATGGACTGAAGGGATTTTATTTTATTAAATAAACTCATTGGTTTTGACATTTAAGACTTTTTCGCTGCTCCTTAGCCTTTGTACTTTCTCCCATAGCTCTGTCACCAAACATCTCAGCCTGTCCACCTGGTCACAGCTCACACTGCTGTTCTCCCTCCTGCCATCTGTTCGCAGGCAATGGCTCTGGCCCGCCCTGCAGCCCCACACCCGGGGGATGCGTTTTCATGGGAGCTCTGTGTGTGTTGTCACCTCCAGTGCACTGAGTGCGGTGCGCAGGGTTTTCTGCCTGGTGGACACTGTAGCTCAGCTCCTTCTGAGAGGGTGATGTCCTCCAGTGGAGATCAGCTCTGGAGCTGGTAGGGCGATGACAGCCTTCCATGCAAACTGTGCCACTCTGTGTTTGCTCCTGGTCCCCTGCAGTCCCCAGGCGGTTTCTGATAGATGTGGGGTGGCTGCTGTGGCTCTGTGGATGCCCACACCTTGTTGGCCTCTCCCACCAGAGTTTCTGATTCCTGGTGGGTCTCTTCACCGCCCTGGTGAAACCTGCCCTGTGCATTGAGTTCAGGCCGGCTCTGGAGCAGCTCACCTCGGCCACTGACAGCAGCAGCCGGCATTTAGCATTTTAGATGAGAGGACCAGAATCTGTCACAAGCAGACATGGCACCTGCCTTTGGGAGCTGCATTTGGGACCTTCAGGGAAAGCCTGTTTCTGTGCTGATGACACCTGTACCCTCAAACCAGCATGAAGAAGATAAACCTTTATTATTTGGAAGCATCTTCCTCTATTCACAGAAACCATTTTGGCCTCCTGACTTCCATGCGCTTTGTTCTTTTCATGGCTGACACGCATCCCTTAATAAACAACAAACAGTTTTTAACAAGCGCTAGTCTTTTTCATGTTTCATCCATTTTCTGGTAAAGCTTGATTCTCAGGTACTTTGTTCACTAAAAACTATGGCAAAATATTTAACATCTTTTTTGGAGACATGGACAGTGGGATAGAGTGCACCCTCAGCAAATTTACCGATGACACCAAGCTCACTGGCGTGGTTGACACGCGGAGGGAAGGGATGCCATCCAGAGGGACCTGGACAGGCTTGAGAGGTGGGCTAATGCAAATGGCATGAAGTTCAACCAAGCCAAGTGCAAAGTCCTACACCCGGGACATGGCAATCCCAGGCACAAATACAGGTTGGGCAGAGAATGGCTGGAGAGCAGCCCTGAGCAGAAGAACTTGGGAGTGCTCATGGACAAGAAGCTCAACATGAGCCGGCAGTGCGCGCTGGCAGCCCAGAAAGCCAACCGTATCCTGGGATGCATCAAAAGAAACATGACCAGCAGGTCACGGGAGGTGATTCTCCCCCTCTACTCTGCGCTTGTGAGACCCCACCTGGAGTCCTG
>VXBW01003968.1:117554-143866 GCA_013400375.1 Thinocorus orbignyianus
TGCTCTGGTGGGAGGTGTCCCTGCCCATGGCAGGGGGTTGGAACTTGATGATCTTTAAGGTCCCTTCCAACTCTAACCATTCTATGATTCTATGATATTGCAGTTGATTGTATAAAATTGCTCTGCCAATTGCTTTTGAAATCCTAGAATATATAGATACGTCAAATAGTTTATGACACAGATTGATCAGAATCTCTTGGGACGCAAATGTCAACTTTAGACAATCTGAAGGGTTATTTTATAACTTTTTTTTTCTCTGCTTCTCGGGGCTATGCTTTCAGGGTAACTTGTTCATACTGTGTTACTGCTTGTAGTGCACGTTGTGTAGGCAGACTCCAACTTCCCAAACCTTTATGCGTGCTGATGGTTCTAGGTGTCGATCATAAATGGAATGTTGTGTTCTTTCAAAGCGGGTTACGCGCCACGAGCAAGCGAATGACAGCTCTCCAGGCTGAGGTGAGTTGCTTACTCAAGGGCATGGGAATGAAGGATTAGCCAACACCAAGTCCTCCGCAAGGCACGGTGTGGCTGCCTTCAACCTCATCCTGAACACCCCATCTTGGCTCAGAAGAGGGGACTTGATTATGTCTCCATGTTGCTCTAACTTTGGCAGGAGTCTACCCAACTAAAACCAGACGCAGATAGAGCTGTGCACTGTAGTCTTGCTGTTGAAGGATGGGAAGAAGTATTGACAGAAGGGATTTTTTATTTTTTTTTTTAAATACTTCAGCATTACTGACAGTTAAAACTTTGTTTACAACTTTGCAAATTAATTTTGCAAAAGAAAGTGCTCGGCTAGCAAGAGTTCTTCTTGTCCTGGTACAGTAGATGTTCCTCTCAAGAATGTGTTATGATGAACAAAACCACTGCTGCTTGTTTTGGAAACGACCTTTCTCTGTGTCTTTCCCAGGCTGATAGAATTAAATCTCTTTGCCCTTCTTGGCTTTTTTTGAAAATTTTTTGGAAAATCTTTGGAATCTGCACTAACGCAGTGCATAGTGCTGTGTCCATCTTTTATTTCCCCTCCTGTGCTGAACTCCAGAGAGACCAGGAAACCCTCAACTCTGCTACATAACAACATTGACCCCTGGGGCTCACAGCCAGTCCCGGTCCGCCAGCTGCCCAGGGACTGTGATGTCACTGTGGGACACTTTCCAGAGCCACCAGTCACACAGGGATTCTNTGCAGTCCTCAACCTCTCCTCCAGCACCTCCTCATAGTCCTGGTACCTGTCCCCACACCAGAGTTCATCCCTGACCTCAGATCCACCATCAGCTCTGGCAGTGGTGTCTGACAACCTCCCAGATACGCAGGAGCAGGGCTGGGAGTGTGGCTAGCCTGGCTTGTCTGCTGTCAGGTCACAGGTTTTCCTTCCCCACACCCCAGGACTCTGTGGTGTACTTGTTCAAGCCAGGTGGCCACTTGCCCTGTGGCTCTCTACCCACAGGTGGAGGCTGTGACCCCTTTCCAAAAATCTTCAGAGAAAATCCAGGTTGGGACTCCATGGTCCTCCCAGCATGGCTCCTGCTGGTACCCAAAGTATCTCCCAGGGGAGGCTGGGGTCTAGGTTGAAGGCACCAAGGCAACTTTCTTCCCCAGCACTGCTTTGTGTTTTCCAGGGCACTGTTTTCCAGCACCCGGAGCGATGCCAAGAAAATGGTCTATGGGATCCCTGGCATTTCCTCGGATACCATGAGACTTATTCTCGAGTTTGCCTACACCGGCACAGTACCGGTCACAGCTGGCAACGTGGAACATTTGCTGATCGCAGCAGACCAGTTGAATATCATGGGCCTCGTCCGACTGTGCTGCAAGTTCATAACATCCCAGCTCTGCCTGGAAAACTGTGTGGGCATCTGGAGATTCACAGGCCATTACTACACTCCAGACCTGCAAGAAGCAGCCCACACCTTCATCCATCACCACTTTCAGGAGGTGATCAGGGAGTCCACCCAGTTCCTGGAGCTCTCCATCAAGGAGCTGGAGAGCATGCTGGAGAAGGATGGTGCGCAGATGAAGGAAGTGGCCGTGATTGAGGCACTCCTGAAATGGGTCGCTCATGATGTGAAGAACAGGAGGCAGCATGTTGTACTCTTGCTGGGGAATGATGGGTGGAAGTGTGACCAGAAGGGATTTTTTTTCTTTAAATAAATTCAGCATTATTGGTAGTTGAAACTTTACTTCAAACTGTGCAAATCATTTTCCCAACGGTCTGAATGTGTAGTTCCTCTTCCCTGTTCACTTAGACATCACCCATGCAAACCTGCCAGTCCCATTTCTATCACTTTTCTGGGAACCAATTTTCCATCTATTTCCCAGAAGGTCTATTTCATATCTCCTTGAACAGCTGGAAGTTTGTTCTCCTAAAATTCAAGTCCTGACTTGACTCTTCCCCTGACCCAGTTCAAGCTGTGACCAGCATCAGAAGGTGACACCTAGCTTCACTGGTAACTCTGAGCCAACACCATGGAAATACCAGTCCGAGGTTCATTCTGGAGCACGTCTTGAGCCAGTGAATGCAGGTTGCAAAGGAAACTTGCTGTTAACACTGCATCGTATTTAATTCCTATTTCTGGTTGATAACCATCTGATAGCTCTTGAACTCCCCCCTTTTTCAGGGACATAAAAAAACCCTTTGCTGGGATTTACCTTTATTTGGTAACCATGAAGTAGGGTGACCAGAGCCCAGATGAGTCACAGCCTGTTGTAATTTCAGTGGGAGAGCCCTAAAAGCATGTGAGGAGTCACAGTAGACCAGTGTGGTGGTAGGAGGAGAAGCCTTGTAGGAAAGGCTGGTGTCTGAAGGAGGCAGTTGGTTTCTGTTTAACACCTGCTTTGTGTAAAAGGAAGCCAAGGAGCCATGCACACAGAGCTAGTGGGAAGAAATGACATTCCTGCCACACTTCTTCCACTGCCTGTGGAAGAAATAGACAAATCCTCGTTGTCTTCCCTCTGTAAGATGGATGACATTTTAAATGTAAAAAAGTTCCCAGTGGTCTCTGGCATGTGAAGTGCTGTTTGTGTTTTGGCTCTACCAAAGAACAAGGGTAAAGGTGCACAAAATCAGATACAATGGACCAAAAATGTCCAGAGGAGAAGCAGGGTTGAGATGTGACTGACACTTTTGTGTGTATATGTGTGTAGTGCATGTGTAGCAGACCTGAGGACCACGACATCCACCAAGGCTGGTCTTCCTGGAGGACGCAGAGTAGCACCAGTCTGTCTGCAGGCAGATGGAGTCAGAGTTGGGCTGGGTGTTCTCCTTCCTGCCTGCAGGACCCTCCTGGGCTCTCCTGGTCTGTACCCAAACAGGACACTTGGGCCATGGTTTGCTGGAGAGCATCTTGGAGCAGAGCAAAAACCTTGCAAAACCTCACCCAGAAAAGGCTAGTGGGCATTTTGGATGAATTTTTACATGCTAACCTGAGGGATCCAACTTAAAGGTACTATTATAATCTACACCTATTTTTCTTGAGGAAACGCTTGTGTGAAGAAAGGGTCCAACTTCTTTTGCCCACCAAAAGGTACAAAGCAGAGTCTTTTCCACGAGATGGCACTATTGCCTTATGCACAGAAAAAAAACGAGAGTCTTGCTACAAAGCAGTTTTAAAAGCTGGTTGCCAAAGTGAGATTTGCAAACAAATGTGTAAATGTTACAGATCTGAGCAGTTATCAAAACAGATGTCACATGGAGAATTAGCTTGCTGATTGATGTGTTGAAGGTTGCTGCCTGATAAGGATGTGAAAAATCCTGACATATGGATGGTGAGATAAACTTCACTATCCATCCACTATTGGAGAAAGTGGTTTGGATTTAGGTTTATTTGGGGTCAATTTGTTGAAAATTATGTGGCCCTCTAAAGGGAGTGATATTTACCCGGTCGTATTCCGACTGGTCTTCTCAAAGAACTTTTACTTTAAAAAAACCCCAACCAACCCCAAACTGAAAATCACGTTGAAAATTAACTACTTTCAATGTTTGTCCATTTTTTTTTATTATTTCTTATTCTTATTTTATTAGTTTTTATTCAGTTAAAAAAACAACAACAAATGTCATGTTGCAAAATTATTGCATTTTGAGTGACTGTTTAGTTGTGATGTCTGGCTGGCAGGTCACTTCACTCTTTGTCTATGACTGAAAGAGGTATTTTCCTAATAAATTCTGTAAAGTCTCTGAATCAGAAACAGGCAGGGTCAATCGCCTCTCCTGAACCACCAGGGCAGAGCTGGAAGGAGCCCTGCTGTCACAACAACTGCTTTGGGTAATCGTGTTCTTAATCTTACTAATTGCTGTTTCAAAACCAAGTTTGCTTTACACCACACTCTGTCTCTCGCTGCGATGCTGTTCCAAAATTTCACTTCTCCAGTGCTTGGAAATGTTATTCTCATTCCCAGCCCAAATGTATTCACTTCCAGGCTGTATGTCTTTGTTCTTCTGCCAGTATCATTCTTTATCTCCAGAAGCCCTTGCTCCCTCCTGTGGTATTTGCCCTACTGATGAGAACAATCATCTCTTCTCTTGGTTTTTGTTTCTCTAGGCTAAAAAAGCCAAATCTTTCCATCTCCTCTGAAGAGAGACGCTCTTCATTCCCTTGATTACCCTGTTTGGGTGGCCCTGAGTACATTTCTGTTTCAATCCATCTTTCTTGAGCACAGATGACTTAGAAGTAGGGCGCAGTGTTCAGGAGCTTTGTGTCATACATTTACTGATTCCATTGCACCCTTGTCGCACACTTCTCCCCAAGGAGACCCAGCTCCAATGGAGGTTAAGTCCACACAGGGGGAGGGAATTGTGGCAAAAAGCGTTGGCAAGGAGCAATTTTTGAGGGCTTTCTGAAGCCAGGCAGAGGGGCTTAGTCTGTGCTAGGAACTGGTAGCCTGTGGGCAGGTGACTGAGGTAGTGTGGGGTGAACTCAGCAGCCCTGGAGGTGTAAAGGTGGGATGCAGAGAGTGGGTGAAACCCAGAGTGCCACCTGGGGCCTGATGACCACCTGGGAGCACCACCACCAGGTGCAGGGAGAGAGGGAAAGAGCACCTAGGAAGGAACTGAAGCTTTGTCAGCTCAATAGGCTGAGTCCTGCTGGTGGTCACCACCCCCTTGTAAGGAGTTTAGCCATGGTCTCTACCCAGAGGAAGGTCATGCTCTCAACCAAGATGGATGTGGGAACCCAGACAGAGCTCCCATGTAAGCATGCGGCTGTCCAGGTCACAAGCTGCAGGGAGTGCCAGGACCTTTTACTGGTAATGGGTGGCAGTCATGAGAACTGTTGTGTGAGATGAGAACAGGGCAATGATCTGCTCAGCCTGGTGGCAGGGCTGAGAAAGGAAGTAGGAAGCTTGGGGTGTATTAAGGAGGAAAGCAGCCAGGGTCTAATACACCCTGTATCCAGCCCTGGTCAGGCTGAAGTTAGAAGCCTAAATGAAAAGAATGAATGGAGGCAGGTTCATGGTAGGGGCAGCAGACGAACTCCTCCCTTGCTCACCTCGCCCTGTCTGGTACAGCTGAAGAACGGATACAAGGTAGTCCTTGAGGAAGGCCAGTCTAGTGAGGAAGCAGACGGTGGGCATTCTACATCACAGATGTCTCCTTAGTCAAAAAAGCATACACCCCGGATGATNTGTAAGGAGTTTAGCCATGGTCTCTACCCAGAGGAAGGTCATGCTCTCAACCAAGATGGATGTGGGAACCCAGACAGAGCTCCCATGTAAGCATGCGGCTGTCCAGGTCACAAGCTGCAGGGAGTGCCAGGACCTTTTACTGGTAATGGGTGGCAGTCATGAGAACTGTTGTGTGAGATGAGAACAGGGCAATGATCTGCTCAGCCTGGTGGCAGGGCTGAGAAAGGAAGCAGGAAGCTTGGGGTGTATTAAGGAGGAAAGCAGCCAGGGTCTAATACACCCTGTATCCAGCCCTGGTCAGGCTGAAGTTAGAAGCCTAAATGAAAAGAATGAATGGAGGCAGGTTTATGGTAGGGGCAGCAGACGAACTCCTCCCTTGCTCACCTCGCCCTGTCTGGTACAGCTGAAGAACGGATACAAGGTAGTCCTTGAGGAAGGCCAGTCTAGTGAGGAAGCAGACGGTGGGCATTCTACATCACAGATGTCTCCTTAGTCAAAAAAGCATACACCCCGGATGATCACTACACCCACAAGGAGAAAAGGAAGAGTTACAGTTGTTGATAACTCCTTCCTGAGAGAGACAGATACACCAGGTGGACTCTCCTCAGAAGGAAGTCTTCCTGGAGCCTGGGGTAAGGATGTCACCAGGAAACTTCCTGGCTTAGTGTGTTCCTCAGACTGTCATCCATTACTGATATTCCAGGTAGGTGGGGAGGAAGCTGTGACTCGCAGTTCATGAGCCAAAAAAACCCAGGGACCTCAGGGAGTTCGGAGGGATGGTAAGGAAATCTGGGGCACAGGTTATTTTTTCGTCATGNAGGCTGAAGTTAGAAGCCTAAATGAAAAGAATGAATGGAGGCAGGTTTATGGTAGGGGCAGCAGACGAACTCCTCCCTTGCTCACCTCGCCCTGTCTGGTACAGCTGAAGAACGGATACAAGGTAGTCCTTGAGGAAGGCCAGTCTAGTGAGGAAGCAGACGGTGGGCATTCTACATCACAGATGTCTCCTTAGTCAAAAAAGCATACACCCCGGATGATCACTACACCCACAAGGAGAAAAAGAAGAGTTACAGTTGTTGATAACTCCTTCCTGAGAGAGACAGATACACCAGGTGGACTCTCCTCAGAAGGAAGTCTTCCTGGAGCCTGGGGTAAGGATGTCACCAGGAAACTTCCTGGCTTAGTGTGTTCCTCAGACTGTCATCCATTACTGATATTCCAGGTAGGTGGGGAGGAAGCTGTGACTCGCAGTTCATGAGCCAAAAAAAACCAGGGACCTCAGGGAGTTCGGAGGGATGGTAAGGAAATCTGGGGCACAGGTTATTTTTTCGTCATGCCTTCCAGTTGCAGGGAGTGATGCTGGGAGGAACAGATGAACCTAGTCAATTAATACATGGCTCCATGACTGGTGTCACTGCCATGACTTTGGTTTCTTTGATAATGGATTGACCTATACAGCATCAGGCTTGTGGACATTGAATGGGTGTCACCTCTTTCAAAGGGCTAAGAGGGTTCTTGACCAAGAATTTGCAAGGTTGATTGACAGGGCTTTAAACTAGATGTGAAGTGTGTGTGTGGTATAATAATATCAGGCTTGTCTGTGACGAAGTTGTGGGCTATCTTATCAGGGTTGCTGGGGGAGGGGGATATTGTCTGGCTAGCCCTTGACAAGCCAAGGGATGATGCTCCTAGATCTGTGGGAGGAATGACTAGCAAAGGCCCTGAAGTGGTTCCTCTGACATATGCTGTGTATGCTGCAGGACACTTGACCTTGGCAAGGTACTATGAGATAAAGTACTGGAGGGGAGACTGGTCCAAGGAAACTGGTTAGTGTTCAAGGATCACCTCCTCCAAGCTCAGGAGAGGTGCATCCTAAGAAAGAAGTCGTCAGGCAAAAAAGTCAGCAGGCCTGGATGGATAAACAAGGAGCTCCTGGATAAGCTCAAAATCAAAAAGGAGGCCTATAGAAGGTGGAAGCAAGGATGAATAGACTAGGTGGAATATACAGAAACCGTCCAAATGGTCAGGAACCAAGATGAGGCAAGCTAAAGCCCAGACAATTAAATCTGGGCAAGGGACATCAAGGACAACAAGAAAAACTTCTGTAGATATGCCAGGTATAAAGGCAAGAATAGGGAAATTGTGGACTCTCTCCAGAAGAAAATGGAAGATCTGCTCATCCAGGATATGGAAAAGGCTGAGTTACTGAATGACTTTTTTGCCTCGGTCTTCACTGGCAGGAGCTCTAACCATACTGCTTAAGTCACAGAAGACAAAAAACAGGGGCTATGAATGAAAAGAATGAAGAACTTCCCACTGTAGGAGACGATCAGGCTTGAGACCATCTAAGGAACCTGAAGGTACATAAATCTATGGGACCTGATGAAATCCATCCACAGGTCCTGAGGGAGCTGGTGGATGAAGTTGCTAAGCCACTTTCCATCATGTTTGAGAAGTCGTGGCAACTTTTTGCCTACTATACAGCTCCTTGCATCTTGCAGATGAAAATCTCCAGGGTATGGACAGTTTCGTACCTGTGCTTGTGCGGCAGGGCTGGATTTCACAGGTGATGTTCCTGCACAGCAGATGCATCCTCACTGTTGTTGCTGCTGCCTGCAAGGGGTTCCCCATGTGCCCTGAGATGGTTGTGGACCCACCCACCTTCCCGTTGCACGGCACCAGTCTCTGTGCCCAGGTATCCTGCAGTTCAAACAGCCCTGTTGCCTGGTATCAGGGAAAACAACACATGCAGCTGAGTGAGTGTTTACATGTGCAAATTTCTAGGAGCAATAAAGGAAGGGAAGGAGGCTAAGATGGAATATGATCAAAAGGCAGATTGCTTCTACACAGAGAGCCTCCCTAAGTCACCCCTGAAACAGAAGTGGGGGCCTGTAATGTTCTTGCAGGTAATTGTACAATTTTCCTATATTTTTGAACAGGGTTAAAGGTAGCTGTCTCTTTTCTCCCTGAAGCACAGGGTGTGTGCAGGGAACAAAGCTGCTCGGAAGATTCAACTGAGCCAAGGGCAGGCGGATTTTCACAAAGTGAGCTCTTCCCCCCAAGTGCTGCCTAGGAGACTTCTCATAACCTGAATATACAGGCTGATCTTACAATTTTTAAAATGATTTTTTTTAATGCACCCTTGTAATAGTATCAGATAAATGAACACTTCAATAAATGGTGAAAGTTGCCTGAGAGAAATTGCTTTTGGCAACTGTTCCTTCTAATTAAAAGGAAAGTCTGAAAAGCCTCAGTCTTTGGGAGCAATTAATAAAATGCCAACACTAGATATAATAGGCAGAAAGAATTATCTGTATCAACTGCTTCCTACAATTAGTGTATATGTCTTCAGCCAAATGCAGCCTGACCCCAGTGTGGTAGGAAGGAGCGTTTCTGATTAAAAATGAGGGCAGCACTTCTCGCTTGTTCTGCTGATCAGGCCAGTGCTTTCCCACCTTCCTGCTAGCAGAGATAATAATAATTAGTAGAAAGTTTCAGTTCTGAGAGGCTCCCAAACTATCCCCGAGACCCTCCAGTGGGCATCAAGGGACTTTGTTCTGGTCACTTAGATGCAGCAGGTACAACATCTCTGTAAGCATTTGGGTGGGTGGCCAGAAAGAAATAAAGAGAAAGGAAAGAGAAATCCTTTCCATCTGGAGTCCAAGGTATAATTTTTCCTTCTGGGAGCTTAAATCCAGAGTGGTTGAAGACACCGGTGTGTAGGACCTCCAGGTGTGTTTAGATCTACTTATTTCTCAGCCTGTTAAACAATCTGCAGTTCTGATATCAAAATCCTGAGGGAGTCTCTCCTGTCCTTGCTGCCCCCTGAAGTGGCAACCTCCAGCCCAGGACGCTGGTGTGCTGGTGGAGGTCCTGCAGGAGTCTCTGCACCCTGGGGTTTGGACCAGGGACCTCAGAGGTTGTCCTCTGTCCCAGGCTAGGAGGCCAAAAGAATGTTGACAAAGCACTGACAGGAGCAGTGAAGAAGACCAGTGTGCTCACATGAGTGCAGGAAGGCAGGTGAATCCCACAGGAAGAAAACTACACTGCTGGAGGCTTCACAAGGTGCTGCTGGATTTATGGCAGCCTGGCAGTAGGAGATGTGTCCCCAAAACCAGAGTGCTGGGGCTGTGGGAGGAGGTGCCTCGAGGAAGGCTCTGGAGGACACCCTTGGATCCACGCATGGGGAGGGGACGTGCTGGAGCCTGTGGGACCCAGATGAGGCAGAGCCAGGCAAAGAAGGAGAATTTTGGGCCTATTATCTTCATATGGAGAATGCGTGAGCCAGGGGTGTGGGAGAGCCGAGGCTGCAGATGTGCATGCATGAGAGGGAGAGGGGCAGGGAGCAGCCAGCCTGCTCGTCTCAGAAAGTGCAGAGGCAGGGGGTTCAGGCCGTGCCTCCTAAGTAAAAACAACTGTAAGTAGCGTTTCAGACAGCACAGAGTGAGAGTTGAAGACAACAGATCGATGTCATCATCCAGGATGGGGGGCTGCAAACCTCCCCCCCCACCACAGCTGAAGCACGGGTGTACAAACCAGTGAGTACTTAAGAAAATAAAAGCACGGTACAAGCTAAAAGGGCTGGTTGGCATATCCAGTCCAAGCAAGGCAGAACACTTCTGCGTGTGGGGGCACCTGTGTGAAGGACAGTGACATCCACATTCTGGGGATGGCAGCCCCATGGGAACACCTGGGCTAGCCCTGAAGATGCTCAGGTGCCACTAGCCACCTTGCCTTGCCACCTGGGTTGCAGCCCAGGCAGATTGCCTCAATCAAGGCTATCTCTGAGTAGAAAAACTGGGTAGAAAAACTGCAGTTAAGCAAGCCATGTGTAGGAAGGTATTCCCAGAACTGGCTTTAGCCACTGCCACAACCTAATGGTTTCAGAAATGGGCGCAGAATAGTTGTGCAGCTCCTCCACTGCTGGGCTTTGGTTCAAGGGAGGGATTTATTCTGGCCATGCTGTAGCTCAGGGTGCCTGCATGAGCCTCTTTTTCCTTTGCTTTGTGTGCAGGAATGAGGATCTGGGCCCACGGCTGCTCTCTGACTAGGCTCATTCCCAGAATAACTCCTCTCCCAGCCTCCTCTGCCCCCCAAGAAAAAAATAATTCTTAATCAAATATATAAACACTGGCAGCTTTCAGGTTTGTGTTTCTTTCTGAGCCTAATTTAAATGAGCAGCAGACATTTTATAGGCTTTTCCAAGTGAACCTACAGGGGCTTATTTGCTCGAGTCTGACTTTCTGACAGCTCTCTACAAGCCTAATCAAAACCAGACTTACCCTCATGTGAAGTAGAATAATATATATTCATGCAGCTACAAAGAACCAGGCTAAATGTAGTAAGTCATAAACCACTACTATGGCAGCAATCACTCGATCATGTGCAGTTACCGCGCTTGGATTTCGGAACAAGGGGTGCATTTGTTTTGCTCCCATTGTAGGAGGAAAGATGTAGTGGTGAGGAGCCGAGTAAACATGCCTTGTGTCTAGAAAATGTCCCGTGTGTAACTTGGAGGTTGTAGCTACAAGACGGAGGATGCCTCTTTGCTCCTCTACCTGCATGCGGGAGTGCTGAGGTGATGTCTCTCAAGATGTGCACCCAGATCCTTCAGGGAAGCTGCTGGGGGGAAGGCTGGACAGGATAAACTCAAGGATCAAGCTGGATTTAAGGGAGAATTATCTTTATCATCTTTGCAGTTTGTCATTCTTCAATACATAGATTGTATTTCTGGAATGTTTCCGAGACTTCCTTTGTTTAGACAAATTCTGTATGGCATAGTTAGGGTAGGGGAATACTGTGGAGACATTAAATACTTAAAGTGTCTTGATGGAGAGTTAAACACTGACCTCTAAAGAGGGCTGCTTTTTTGTATTTCTAATTAACCCAGAGTGTTCCTATCATGTAACATCACCTCTCTGTACAAGGATGTGTTCATGTTCAGTTCCTGACATCTGGAAGAAATTTCTCTTTATCTAGCATATGAATTTTCAAGTGAAATGTGAATAGAGGTGCTGAACTGATAGAGCGGGAATGTACCTTTGGGTTAGACCATATGGTGAGGTGCTGTAAAGGAGGAGGCATTCTGCCCGAAACAAGGAGGAAGGGAAAGAAAATTTGCAGGACTGTACCAGGCTGGAGGAATGGTGAAATCCTGTGCCCATCTGGGAGGCATCGGGCTGTTTAGTCTTCCTTCACCTTCTAACAAGGAATTTAAGTTTGTTTGAAGATGGAGAGACTTCAAGCAGCTTTGGATTATGAGATCTTCTCTCTAAGCCAGCTTTCAGTGTTTCCAGTTTCTCTGTTAAACTGTTGTGTGATTGAAACTCCTCTGCTTGTTAGAAGACAGCCAGCATTGGCCATGACTTGTATAGTATGGCTTATCTAGTTTCCTCAAACCTTTTGCCTTTCAATAAAGAGCAGCTATTCCATGCTGAAACCACAGTTCAGCACTTGCGGTATTGTCTTAGTGATTTTAGGGTTGATGATGATTGCTTTTGTTGAAAAACCCACATTATTTGCAACTATCTATTACAATTCATCTAGAAGAGAGATTTCAGCTCTTGGGTTGAGATTCCTTCAAACAATGTACTTGTCCAAAGGGTGACTGTTGGCACGAGGGCTTTGAGATCCCCGCTCTGTTGTGTCTCAGTGATTTGGAAGAAAATGTCTGATCCTAGAGAAAAGTTGTCTTGTCTGACTCTTTCAAAACCAGTTCCTGTTCACCACCATTATGCAGAACATGTCCAGTTGGGCTGTTGGGATTTGGTGGTCTTTGAAGTCCATCTGGCACAGGATGCAACAGAGAGCATCTCCCACAGGACCAAAACGTGAAGTTGCAGCATCACCTGTGTGTTCTGCTCCCATGGGGTGTTTTGGGTGGATGTACAACTGATAACATTCATTTCAGTTTGTTTGTTTTTCTAGTGACTTGCACTGAGTGGAAGGTGAAGAAAAACTTCATTTGTGTAGATTAGACTAGGATTATTATTATTTTTTTTTTCCTGGACACTCTTTTAGAGTGTCCAGATTCACAGTTTTGATTCAGATTCTGTTTAAATGTGAAATTTTGCGGGGGTGTTATTTTTTTATTGGTGCTACTTACTTTGTACAAAACCATCACACAGACAAACGTCATTAACTTCATGGGCCAGGTATTTTGTCTGAAGGAATTATTTTGTACTGGTCTCTGCAGAGCATTATCGCTGATTTATTCTATTTATTTTGTTTTTAATATGCTGTACTATTTGATATGTTTTCCAGGTTTGGTGTCTCTCAGCATAATGCAGTACAGTATTACTTGCTTTTAGAAGGGTGGATGACTGTAGATAAAACATTATCTTGCTTTGAAAATGTGGAAGTGTCTTTTACTCTTGTTTCTATGAGTAATATCCAGTTTTGGCATAAGAACACCCACGCAGTATAAATCAAATGCTTTTAGATGCTTAGACTTTTCATCATTTTTTTAAAATGTGGATGTGTTGACATTTTCTGAAACCACCTTTAAAGTCTTTTTGGATGGACCATCTATACCGCATCATTTTTTAGGCTTTCATTTTAATCTTTCAGCCTGTCCAGTTTTATAGGTGTCATAATGACCTTTGGAAACAGGAATTTATGTTTGGTTTTGTTGCTGTTGTAAACAGACAAAGTGATAGCAATAGCTGACTGAGAAACTTTGGTAGACTTAGAGACTTTGGTAGTTTTGGGTTTTTTTACCTCTCTGTATAGAATATTTAAAAATTGGAACCCTCTGGTTGGCTTTTTAGCAAGACTGCTTTTCACTCTGGACAGGAAAAAAGCCTCAGACAGAGGCAATCATGTTACTCTTTTATTGCATAAACTTTTAGAAGTTTTAATGATGGTTGTTGCACTGGATTGGAACAAAACGCAAGCTTATTAAAATTGTGGTGGCCCTTTATTGCATGAATTTGGTCAACATTTGCAGCCTGGCTTCTGGTGCTTTCTCACTACTCAGAAGGCCAGGGCAGCACAGATAACAGAACACAATTTTACAGCTATACACCGAACTTTGTATCATGCAGGCTCATGGAGTGCAATGCTCCTTGTTTAACAAAAGAAGAGCAATTTTCCACGAATGTTGAAAGAGTGGCACTCAATATATCAAGGGTTTCATTTGAAAAAAGTTGGCTGGGTAGGATATCCATAAAAATGGGTGTGCAGGAGAGTATTCCACTTGCACGTCCTCTCTGAGAGGAAAGAAAAAGGCTCACACTGGATCTTTTAATGCAGAAAATTAGCCTTGGCTAATGGTGGCACAGTAGAACATACAGTAATAATATTAAATTAGATGACATTGAAAAAAGCAGATCTGCGTCATTAGGAAACAGCAGGTTCATTAGTAAAGAAGGGAGACATAATAATTCACTAGATCACATTGATAAAAACAGCAACCTCATGGACTGGATTTAGCCGTTCCCTACACAGTTACTTCTCATGGGAAATCCCAATCCTGCAGAAGAAAGTGCAGCTGCATGAATGAAGTGTGAGTGAGTTTGCCCCTTGCCAGCAACAGCAATCATTTCTTTCTCATTTGAAAGCGATTTTGAGATCCTGTCTGGGTAGTTTCTTTTTTTTTCCCCTCTTGTGTGAATAGTCTTCTTTCCCCTTGTACCAAACGAGAGACAGAATATCAAAATCCAAACTTGCTTTTCTTACAGATGACGCTGGCAGTCTTTATCAGTGCCTCTGATTATTAGTACTGATATAAATGCTGCTTGGATCCTGTGTTACGGCCAGTCACAGCCTGGTGGTGATATAATTGCTAAATTGTCTAAATGCACCTTTCATGGAGGGTTGCTTAATGAACAGTAACAGTAAGATGGTTTTCTTCTGGACACAGAGCACCAAGGTATGTGTTTTTCCAATTTTTTTATCTAGACGTACCCCAGATGTACTCCTTGCTGCTTGGTAGCCACTGCATTCCTCAGATAACTCTTTGATAATGATAATATTAGCAAAATTCTAGTTACAGCAGCTTTCAAGCATACAACAATTTCCTGCTTGAAAAGAAGGAAATTCAGGTATGTTTTTTCTTTATTGTCCTACTAGGAGAGTTGTCTTACTTACACGTCTTTAAAAGGAGGAAAACAGAAGGTGATACATGCACAGACCATATTTTTGCTACCTCTCTCCGATTGCCAGCAGATCACAGCAAGATGTAGATTTCACTACTGCTATGCTTTTTTTAAACCTGGATAGTATGCCAAAGTTTTCTTTTTTTTTTTTTTTTTTTTTTTTTTTCCCCAGTAAGGTATATGTAGGGGAAAATTGAAGTTTTCTGCTGAGTTATTTCTTGCCAAGCTTTTTCAGCTGCAGGATATAGCGGAGGCCAAACTCTGTGGAACTTATTAGGACTGTCAGTATAACCCAGGGGAACTGCACGGTGATAAAGTTCTGAATCTGTGCCATGGAGCCCACATGTAATGGATGTCTGCAGACATATATCTATGTTTATTATGTCAGGTTGCTGTGGCATAGCTCCACATTTTTCTTCAAATGCAGCTCTTCATTGCTGTATATGTGTGTACATACATATACACACAGGAGAAAGAGAAAAAGAAACATCTCTCTGTCTATATTGTCAAATTCTTTGAAGGCAGCATCTGCTTATAATGATAATGGCCGCAGATGTTCCAAAGCTGAGTCTAACTATAGCATAAATCGAGATTTCGACAATTCCTTTATAGTTGGATATGGCACTTTCAAAACACCACACATTTTGAATTTAGGAAAGACAGCAATATAACTTCTTTAATTTAATTTCAGACTTTAACCCAAATAGTGGGTTTCTTTAATGGTGAATTCCTTTGTCAGGAGCCATGTTCTATGGCGCAGCCACAATTCCCAGTGGAAATGAAAGCTGTGATTTGGTCATTTGTTGAGAGCTGCGGTTGTATGGGCTCTCTCTGCCTTGGCTGGTATGTGCAATGCACCAGCGTCCTTACAGAAGTTCCCATCAGGATTTATAAGGAGGTTTTTGTTTACCAGAAGTTCTTAGGAGGAAGATACGGCTTTCATTCAAATAAAACGTAACGACACTCGCAGCCAAATCAGCTTTTATGAAAATACTTTTAAAGGTCCTGCTTACCGCAAAACGTGTCAGGAGATGTGTGTTTGAGTCGGAAAGTCCTACCTATGATGTTTTGCCTGACACCACAGGAGGGGAGAGGAGGGTATGAGGCCAAATGTAAAAGGGTCACAGGAGGATGCTGTCTGCTTTACATCATCTCCCCTTTCCCAGTGGGAATCTTCCTGTGGGGATGGAACATGCAGCAGATTTCAGGCTGTGAAAGGGGACAGGCCCTCGGCCATGGCTGTTCACCACCGAGCTGGGCTCTGGGCCTTGTCTAGCATCAGCTGGAAAAGTCCTGGCTCCCCGTCTTCCTTGGCTTGCCTGCCATGTGCTTTGAGGGGAACTCCAGCACAGAGCTTGCCTGATGCTGGGGTACCATGCAGGATGGGCACATGGGTGGGTAGAGGACAGCTAAGGGACATGTGTCTCTAGCACTCCCAGGAGCTTGTGCCCAGGGGCTCTTTAGGCTACTCCACAGAGCTGAGATTAACTTGTCGATGTGCATTATCCTGTGAAATTCCCAGCAGGCTTCAATGGGGTGTAGATGGGGAGCAGCTCCATCTGCTGTGACAGTCTGCTGGCCAAGGATGTACTCTGGCCTGAGGAGACCATGCATTGCATGAGATCTTGGACTCCACTCTGAAGTGAAGTGGGGTCAAAAGACTTCCTTCTTTTTAACTTGAGATTTGGGGCACTCTTGGGTTTTGAGGTTTGACTGAGAAAGTAAACCCTGACAAGACAGGCAGTTTAATTGTAAAGATGCTAGAGTTTTTCAGAGTTACAAAGCAATGTAGGACACTGTGGTTCTGAACTGTATAGCTACGCAGTATACATGGTGGGATTCAGCTGGGTGAGCTCCAAAGCAACGGTTTGTCTCTTATTGATAATTATTTGTCATAGACAGATGAAGGAAACACCCTCCCAAAAAACCCTGGTAAGCTTTTCAAGCTGGGAGATAATTTGTCCATAGTTAAACAGAAGATATTTATAGAGACATTAGCTGGTTGTACAAAATACTTCAGAAGTTTGTTTAGAAGTGATTGAAATCAGCTGTTACTGAACTGAAAAAAACCCCCACACAAGCTAAGTCTACAGCCATTGGTCTGTCTGTTGCCTGTTAATGTAGTGCTTTCTTCTTCCAGCAACATTATCAATTCAGGGCAGTAACATCAATCTTCTGCCTTTTATTGGTGGGTATTAATAATTCAAGGATTAAAGTCATCACTGAAGAGGGGCATTTTCAGTGGGTTTTAATGAGAAACTGCTCCAGCTCTTATATTAAAATATATTAAAATATTGCCCCATTTGAGAAGTCAACCACTCAAGCATCAGGAAAACCCGTGTAGCCCCTAGACAGAGCTCCCTTTTCCAGCAACAGTAGATGGAGCCAAAAGTGAATGATTTTGGAGGCATCGGAGGGCCTTTCCCTGGCAGAGTCCTGCAGGTCAAAATCTGCTACTGGAGTAATCTACAATTAAGAAAATGATGGGGTCAATGTGAACCAGGCTATTCTGCCCCATCCAGCCCTGCTGGCTGCCCTGTACAAGCTCTGGTCTCTTTTATTCTCACAGCCATTGTACCCCTCAGCAAGTTGTGGGCCCAAATACGATGGTGCGTTTTGTACAAGATGAGCGAGTAGGGCAAAAAATGTCATTAGGGTAATGAACTGAACCTGTCTCGTGTGGAAAGGAGCTTTCCAGACCATGCACTTCCCACTGAAGGCAGCTACGCTCCACTGGTGCCCTTCCTCTAGGCCATTTCTGGAGTATATTGTTAAACAGAAGCATTGCTTTGACTCCTATAAAATACTAAATTAGATCACTGATTTCAGGGAGTTAATCACTAGGTTGAGAAGCATCAAATTGGTGATATTTTCTTCATTTTTTTTTCACCATTAGTTAATTAGCATCCTTAACTTACCAGTATTTAAATACCCTAGATAACCCCTCTTACAGCATCCTCATTTATGAGGTGCTAGTGACACCTCCACAGCACAAACAGGCCTCTGCATTCCTGTTTGATACCTGAGCAGCTCAGACCTGTGCTCTTCACTGACCCTTTCCCTGGTGGGAACGTCATGGCTTTGGCCTCTAATGGGGACGTCCTATGGCTTGATGTCTCCCAGCGGTGGCTGGATTCCTGGGGACGTACCTTGTTGATGAATAACATGCAAAATGCTTTCATAACAAAAAATACCAAAGATGCCTTTAAAATATTTCAATACAAGGCGCCTGAACACGGGGTAAAAGGAAAGCCTCCCTATATTTGATCTCGAAGTCAGAAGTTTATTCCTGATGTTTACACAGATGCCATAGCGCTGGAGCCACAGCACATCTGGGGAGTAGGCGGCTAAATCTCCCTTTCAGTTTTTTTTTACTGGAAACACAGTCAGAGGAGGTTGCCTGACAGCATGAATAAATCAACATGTTGTCCACAGGAAACAAGGAGATAGCAGGAATGAAGCATAAATAATATTATACTAATATGGAGAGATTATTTCATACTTTTTTTTTTTTTTCAGAGAACTATAGTGAATGGTTTGCTGGATAAAATCTTAGAGAGCTGCTCTAAGTGCACAGTTATGAATGATCTCTTCACCTCGATGCAAAAGGCGGGATTAGCAGAATTCCACATGGCCGCAGACGGAGAGGCAGGGCAAGATGCAGGAGACAGAAGAAAACGTGGAAAGATCTTTTGATATGTTTTGTCCTATCTTCAGTTAGGGGAGTGAAAGAACAAAGACTTTTTTGGTTTGAGCAACATGAAAAAAATGATTTTGTCTTTTCCCTGAAGCTTTCCAGATTATAAGAATGAAGATGTATGCCATTTTTTATTAATCTGTTTTTCCCCATAAAATAAGTTCCCATGTCTTATCTCTGACAAGAGTAGAGTTGCTAAAACTTGCTTAGTCAGTCATTTAAAAACCTATTCCTTCCCAGCATTTTTCTTCTCTGAGAAAAGCTCTGTCCCCTCTCTACTTGCTTGCACTTGGGCATCAAAGGAGAGGTACCATCCCAAGGGCAGCGTTATCAGGAAAGCTGGGTGGGCACTGAAAACTCAGCTGTTGTCAGCAGAGCAAGTGGTCTGATGTAGTCAGAATTGCTGCTGAGTGTCTCAGCAGTCACAGTGATGCCTGGGTGCAGTGTTGCCTTGATGTTTCCACTGGTACCTACTTCATGTGGTACCTACTTTGTGGTGTGGTTATGCTGTTCTCAACATATTCTGACAGCACCGACTTGCCAGGTACATCAGGAAGACTCCCAAAAGCCTAGGAAGAGGGTGACTGGAGGGCACAAGCTCCTGTTGTATCCTAAGGAGCTCCAGCAGGCCCCAGGAAATCAAACCATTCATGTGATCAGATCTTGTGATCGGAAGAGCTTCTGCTGTTGAGCACTTTGGAAATGCATCACGAGGCAGCTGTGCAGAGATGCTGATCAGAGAGCTGAACCACCAAGAAATGCTGTTGCAGGAAGTTACAACTCGGATTTGAATTCCAATTATTTCCCTCTGGGTTATGTGCACATTGTTAAGCTTCCTAGGCAAAATAATGACAGCAAAAAAGAAATTGTGAGTTTTCTGAATTACTGGAGTTGCACAAACTTTGTAAAATGCAGAGCGTATGCACAGACCAAGGGAGAATGCATGAAAGACCCTGGGACAGGTTCACAAGAACTGCTGCTGCTCATAGAGTCTCTGTTTCCCAGTTTATGTGTTTGAGGCTATTTTTTGAAGTAACCCACGCCTGCTAGAAAGCACCAGAGGAGCATTTGTCAGGAGCAGTTTCCAGTTCTACATCAAGGGAAGGAAGAACCATTGCTTCTCAAGTCCACCTCCTTCTTTGAGACACCTCTACGTTCCTTTCCTCCTACAAAAGCACCTTCATCTCTTACCAGTGCTGGCTGGCTGCTCCTGCACCTGCCAAAGCTTTTGTGTGGCTCTAAAATCATACTGCTTCAGCTTTTCCAGACAGGTTGCAAATTGTCCCTTAGAACTCCTAAAGATGAAGCACTCTACCAGGGAAAGAGGCTCTGTCCTGAACCTAAGACTGCCCTGAAAAAGCTGTGCCAGGAGTAACTTGTACTCATATGCTTCTCATGGGTGGCATAATTATTTAGCTGTTTATCTGTTGTGTATGCAGTAGCATCTGTGTCCAATATTAGAAGTTTTGAGATGCAAGTTAATCAAGATGAGAGCGGTCATGTGGGACTTCTTAAATTCCAGAAAAGTTTCAGTGCATTCAGGTGACCAGAGAAATGCTCTCCCATTTTCACTCAGTGTGTAACAGTTTTTCCAGGATCCTGTAAAAGCCCCAAATGAATTTTCTGTCATAGAAGAACACCATGAAGCTCTGCACATCTGTAAAGCTAGAAATTTGGCCAGTTTTGCAGTCTTGTTTTGCGTTTATTTGTGGAAATTCCTTCCTTGCTGATTATGCTTCTCCAAATGTTTACTTTTTCAGGCAAGCAGCAAGGTAGAATTTTGATGCAGCAGAGATTGTTAGAGAGGTCTATCATGCAGTAGATGTTAGTTATTCTGAAGTGATCTCTCTGTCCTATAAGTTGTTGTGACTACAGTCTTTATTGTTGACTTAGACTCTGTGTTACAGGCTTTCCCCTGTTTTCTGGGTTCACTTGTCATTACTTGCTTTTAAAATCCATCATGGAAAATGACTGGGTCCATTACAGCACCCAGGGTAGCATCTGTTTCTGGTACAGGACACAATTCCTTCACATTTACTGTTTACTTCTCTGTGACCAATCTTAGTCAGTTTCTGATGTCTTCGTTCTTTGCCAGGTGGTGGCCAAAGGCTCTTCAAACAACTTTTAATGGCTTATGAGATGACTTTCCCCTTTGCAATTACCAAATGATGAGGCAGCTGTTTACTGAGCCTCTTTCCTCTGCATCAGTCTTTGCTAGGGTTGGTAACACCTGACAATTCCTAAACAGAAAGTACCTTCAAATTATGTTGAGGGCATTCATGTAAGACCCACTCCATGCTGTAGTCAGCCAAACCAAATCTAAATCCTAAGTGCCTCTATCCTGGAACATTCTTTCTTCTTTTTCCTGTAGTGTTTTTCAGAGTTGACATCTTCAAGATGGAAACTCCTTTCTGTTCATCATGCCAGCAATTTATGTGAGCTGGATAACAAACAGAGAGAAATAAGCCTTTTAGCAAATGGTCTCCTTAAGCTAGCAGATGTTTTCCTTATTTGAGCTGAGACAATCTGATCTCTGCTTCCTGGATCTCCATAGGTTACAAAAAAGCTGTGAAAATCCTGCCCTAGCAAAGTTCTCTGTTGGGTCAATTAATTACTCAAGTAGTGACTTTTGACTGGGGTCTTTGAACTTTTTTTTTTTTTTTGTGTGGACCTAATGCCTCTTAGCTTCATCATCTCATCAGAAGCTCATCTCATCAATGAGTCTAACATATGTGCAGAGAAGCCCAACAAACAGGCAGGCTAGGGTTGAATTTGTGATAAAGACAGAGAAAGGAGACCAGGCAAGGCATCAGCTCAGGGACAAAGCAAGGATGGGGTGAGCATTGAGCATTAGACAGCCCACAAGTTGCAGCTGGGTGGCAAGTGGGAACCATAGTAAAGGTGAAACAAAGCCTCGGTCAGTGGGTCGGGCAAGTCTGATGCACAAAGGTGTTTGGACTGAAGCACAAAGAATGAAGGTCACAGCAAAGAGACAGGGTCCAAGCATGCAGAAAGCCCTCCAGATGATGCATTTGGTCATTGCTGGCTGTGAGCTGTTGTTTCACAGAGGATTTCTCCTTGTATTGAAAGTAAATGAATGGTGCCTGAGGAGTCAGTCACTCCAACAAGAGTCATGTTAAAAACTTCCATATTGACATAAAAGCTCCTGGTCTCTTCTGTTCCTTGTAAATCTGTTCCTCAGTAGTTGGGTTTCTGGTGATGCCAGTGATTTGCCTTGTTCCTTGAGCATGGAAAACTATAGCCTGCCTTACTGCTTTCTCTGGAGAAATCTCCTTATTTTTAAAGAGCCAGGAAAGCTCATTGGCTTGAACACAAGTGCAGTCCAACAACAGATGGTTATTTCTTCTCTTACAGCCCCCAACCATGTTTTCTAGCACCTTTCCCAGAAAACTCTCTGGTGGCTTTCTCCCAGGACTACGCACCAGTGACTGTGGCTGTGCCTACATTCTGGCTGCTCCCTTTCTCTCTCTTTGTGCTTCTTTTGCCAATGTAACATTCAGGTAATGCCATACCCCTTCATGCACGTATTTAAAAATTTGGAAATTAGCCTGTCCTGTGTTTTTGCATTGGCAGGAGGACATTTGCTGAGGTTTCAAGTGGTCTCTGTTGGCTCCTTGATTCCAGAAAATGAAACGGTGCTTTCTGTCGTGAGGACAAAATGCTTTAACTGTCTTCAACTTCATGATGAGACACTGTCATGATACGAAGAAACATGAACACAGAATTATTCAGCAGCATCTTTCCATCTGCGTCATGGAGTGGTTTTATGATTATGTGGGCACCCCCAGTTACATGTCCGGGGAGGAGCGGAAGACACAACGGCCACATCTGATGAAATCAAGGCCAGTCTGGTCTCCCTCTAATCGTGCTCCAACCAGTCGCCACAGGAGAGGGAGTATGGAAGAGAAGGGGTTCTTCTGTACTGCTTCACAGCTTCTGGGATCTGCAAACCAAGCTGTCCCAGGTGAGACAAGGCTTTGGGAAATCAGACCCTTTAGATCCAAGAAAGGCAGAATTCAGTGAATGCCTGCCTGCCTTAGTATTTTCATATTACTGATTTCTCAACCATGCTACAAGCTGACATCCTACAGGCTGTTCAGTGACCCTAAATTCATGTAATTACTGAGTTAAAGCCACACTCTTAATTGCGTTTTGGGTCAAAACTAGTATTTGTGGTTTAGTATGGTTTATACGAGATAGTGACCATAATCCTGATGATGAATTGTCTTCTGGTGGTTTCAATGCTTGTGTTGACAGAACTGTTCTTTCCCAAGAGATGAACAGTAACTATACTTTGTATTAATTTGCTTTGAGATGTTAGGCCACAGCTAATAATTCTGACCTCCCTAGGCTTTTGTTTTCTTTAGAAAACAGTTTAAAGATTGCTTGGTACTCTTGTTCTGGTTTTGGCCAGACTCCAGCAAAACAAAGTCTAGAAATCACACTCTAATTAAAGCAGTCCTTACTGAGAGCTATCAACCTATAAAGCGTATCTGTTTTCAACTCTGAACTTCCTTCCTGAGGACATTATATGTTTTAATGAAAAATAACATGGTTTCTTCAGCATTTTTTTTCTCTTCATGAACCACCAAGATAAGCTCTGCCACATATGTTGTGCATCAGAGAAGCACTCAAACAGTTAAAAGAAAACCAGAACTTTTCAGTTAGTCTGTTTCATTTTGTCAATTTCTTTATTTCTTTTGCAAAGGGGGGAAAATAATTGACATTAGCTGCAGGCCCTGCCAAAACAGACATTTGTTTTCCATTAGCTGCACATATCCTTTCTTAAGGGCTTACTATGAATTGAGACACAGCTCTGGGCATAGATCTGGTTTATGTAAGGCATTTTTGATAAGGGTAAGTAAACTTCACACTCATAAGTTTACTGTCTCTTCCTCTAATTCTATATGGATTATCTCTTCGCTTAACACCCAAGGGTTCTGAGTCTGTCCACCCGGGAAGAGATGTCCCAGAATAGGAGGGAGTGATGGAGTTCGGTGGCCTTCAGAGGTCCTATGACACTCAAATTTTAGAATAATATACTATTTAAACATTTGGTGTCATTTTCTAGTTTTAAAAGATGCTCTGTTTGGGCTCTGATGGGTGCTGCAGAGAAAGGCATAATTCCTCAGCTCTTCTGATATAGCAACCTACAGCAAAATGGAAGAAAAAACTGTTTCAGACTTCTTTTATTTTCAGCTGAAGTATGAACTGGAAGCAATCCTTTGGCCAGTATGTTAGCAGCAACCTAGTACGTGAGTAAGTAGGAACTTTTGGAATCAGGTTTTCACGACTTGCAGGTGCAAGAAGCCACTCATAGCCACATTGATGCCAGAGGGCTTCACAACCAGCTATTCTTTATACTTTTAGATTGAAATAAACTTTGTAAGGAAAACCCACCAGAGACTTTGGCAGCTACATTTTTTATAGTGCTGAGCAACATAAGAGCCATGAGAGGTCACTACCTCTGAAAAGTCAGGTCACTGATCCTTTGGATAGCACAAACACCAATATAGACAGTAGGAAGGGAAAGCAAAGCATGGTAATTCATCACTACCACAAGCCCTGAATGAAAACAAATTGCTTGGAAACTGAAGCTTAGAAACAACTTGTCAGTCCATAGCTTCCCAGGCTCTGTCTTGTTCCCCAACATGATGAGCTTGAGGAAATGGACAGGTCTTCCAGCCTGTTCTGGAGGTCAGCGGGCTTGGATGCCCTTTGACTGAAGAAGAAGGGAGCCTTGGACAGCTGAGAGATCCATGCAAGCCATGCCCTGCCAGCAGATCCCTCCTGAGAAAACTATGGGAGATTCCTGCTGCTGGCTGGAAGGAGGGCAGAGGAAAGCAGACAGGCAGGGAGGTAGTGCAGTTGAAGGTAGACAGTGCACTTGGCAGGGCATCTGGCTTTAATCACGTCCCCCAGCTGGAGGTTAGTAGCCAAGGCTTGCTCTACCAGCCATGTCTCGCAAGGCAAGTGAAGGAATGTGTGCTGTTTCTGTCTGCGGAGTCCCTCTATGGGAGTTTTGATCTTGTTTTTGAGGGGTGAACATCTGAAAATAAGGTGTGAGACTGTGGCTGAAGGGAGGAAGGGCATCATTACAGAATTGTACCATGCAGAAAGAGCTGGAGGAGAGGAACAGGGCCAGAAATGCCCTGCTTGCTTTAGGAGAGGCTCCACTGTGAGCAAAAATACATTGGCCTGTGGGCAGCCCTTGAGAGTCTCCATTCACAGAGTATGAAGAAAATGTATTGATTGGAATAGGTGTTAAATATTTTCTAGTCTTGCAGAGGAGACACTGGGAAGACATAAATGACCTCTGTGATGAGAGAAGTGGAAGATCTTTACCCAGAAAAGTGAAAACTGCACCAAGTTTAATTTTTCAAAATGAAACTCAGGTTTCATTTTGGCTGGTAGAGTGTAATATGGGCAATGTTGCCTGGATGGGGTTCTTTACCGTTTAAAATTTTGATGAGTCTGATATCTGACATGCTCATGCTGCATGTGGTATAGAGAATGGGGGTTAATAGTTAATGAGAACACTGGAATATAATAGCAGCTCTCAATAGCATTATATACCACCCCAGATGGTATTTTGATGACTGCTCATTATTTGTTGGTCTGTTTTTAATGGATTATTTTACATGATCATCACAGGGTGCAAAAAATTAAAACCAAATCCTTCCCTCACTAATCTTGTAACCTGGAACTAAATGAGACTATAGTATTTTCCTAGTTGGAATTCTGCCTTTTTTTTGTTCTTTTTTTCTCTTATCGTAAGGTCTACTGAACTCATCAGAAAAGATTCAGGCAGTGAAATCAATCAAGAGTCATATCTGAGGCATGTAGCTAAAACACAACAACTAAAATATGACAACTGTTCTGTAGGATGGCTGAGATTAAGAGGAGGAGATACTCCTGTTTGTATTTGATTTTGGTCTAATCGGCATTGGAAAAAAGTGGGATATTGATCCCATCTCATGAGTGGCCTTAATCATCTAGATGGACCCCACTTACTCTGATGTCCATCAGGGTCCTCTCTGCTGAGACCTGTGTTCTTTCTCTGATTTGGTTGCTCTGGCAATGGACTTCTCAATCGCCTGTTCCCCAGGACTGAAGTTCACAACTCTCTCTGCATGTGCTAGAGTCACCTCCAGCGTGTTGGTACAGGGAACAGATTCTGGGAGCATACAAACTAACCTCTGCAGGGAATCTAGCCCCATGAAAAAATGTGGAGGACATGTAAGCAAACTGCAGTTCTTGTAACTAGACACATGGAGAGGGAAGATATCTCGGAGAGAAACGCAGACATGTAAAATTTGACAAAAATGCCTTGGATATGTCTGGCAGCTCAAATGCAGTTGAAAAGATATTTGCTGAATGACTTCAGATGCTTCTTTGGGGATCCAAATAGAAACAAATCCCCTTTCTTCTGGTGAAAGGGAATATTTAAAGGAATATTCAGATTCCTCTAGAGTTTGGTTAAGCTGTAGTCAGCTGTACAATTATTGCCAAAATGGCAATGGGTACAAATTCTCTAACATATGAGTACTTTTTGCTTAAGGAATTTTATTTCATCTTTCAATGGGATTTTTTGGCAAAGCATGTTTTTCCCCTATATTCAGTAGCAAAGACTTTCTGCTTTCCAGGGAAGTAACTCAAATAAAATGATCCAAGTGAGATCATGAAGTTTTTAATCTATACCTTTTCTCCCTTCCCCCCCCTCCCCCTTCCCTTTCCTAGGCACATATGTTCCCTTTGCTAAAACATGTTCCTTCTGAATAAGTCATGCCAACTCATCTGGCCAAAATGAAGATAGCAAAGCTTATTTCAAGACTTTCACTGTTTTGGTTTTGGGTGTTGGTGTTTTTTTTTTTTTT
>VXBW01003968.1:143914-241053 GCA_013400375.1 Thinocorus orbignyianus
AAAATGTGTATTGTATCATTTAAATGCATATGGAAACTTCATTTCTACAAACTTTAGCTTAAATCGTGTGTTATTTTGACTCATCCCTTCAGTTCCACCTGTTTGCCATGAGGTGCAGTTTCACCAGTGCCCCACGGCTTCACCCCGAGATCACCAGAGCAGGTATCTTAGGGACCATGTTTGGTGTTTGCTCTTTAAGCCACCTTCATGAGCATGTTCCAGCTTGTCCCCATCATGTCCCCCTGCCACCGTGGCTGGGATGGCCCATGCCAAGGATTTCATGGGTGATGTGCTCCTGGTGACTGGTGCTGTCAGAGGGATATTTCCTGAAGAACACAGCACTTTTTTCTATGCTGGGATCTCCTAAACCTAAAGAAAAGCGATGCAGTATTTTTAGAGGGTCCTGCTCGAGAACATGCCTGCCCTTTGGCCTCCCAAGCAGGATGGAGGCAAACCCAGGGCATATTGCTAAGAGCAGGTCTTGTTCCCAAGCTCATACTAACCTCTTTCCCCAGCATGAACCCTTTTTTTCCTGAAGAACACAGCACTTGTAATCCGTGCAGGGGGTTCAGGCTGTGTACAGAAACTATCTGTGCCTAACTGTAAGTGCACCTCAGAGTGGATGGTCTCTACTGGACAACAAAGCCAGCTCTCTTCTCTGCTTCCCCATGGAGGAGGGCAGTAAGCTGTCTGTTCCCTCCTGCATGTGCCTGGGGAACGGGACAGAGGAGCAGATGGTGTATCTGCAATACCCAGGGCCTCCCAGGAGTCAAGGTGGCTGCTGCCCAAAAGGAAAATGGGAATGGGGACCCTCAGGGGTGTCTGCAGAACAGCGTGGCTGGCACTGGGTCAGTGTACCTGGCAGCTTGTGGGTGCACTGGGGTTACCAGCTACCAAGCACTCTGTGGCCTCCTGATGGTCCCTCTTTATCCACACAGCTCTGTCAAGCAGCCATCTGGGTGTGCTGGGCATCTTGCTGCCTGATTTCAGCAGCTCCTAGGGGGTCCCAACAGATGGTTTTACCTTTAGCAGATGGATGAGGGAATATCTATGATGTTCCTCAGCCTCTGTGGAAGGCTACCTCCCCCTTGGGGCAATCCCTTAGCAATGGTGGATCTTGATAATGAGGAATCTCCTGAATGTGGAGGCTGAGAGGGGATCCCAACAGAGATTTAGTCTTCCTTTGCTTTTGCCTTTGTGGGAGAGGCTGTCACAGCCACAATTATACATGTTGTGGTGATGGAGACTTTCAAGGATGCATGCGGTGAGACCCAGGGGACTGGTGCTCATTTCTGTGAGCTGTAAATTCTGCCAAGCACCTCAGGGATGAGACACTGTGGAGTCACTTTTTGGTTCTCATTGCCTTTAAAGACCACATCACCACGTAGCCACTCCTTCTCTGGTTATCTGCCTCAGACTCATCTCATATGGATGTCCTCAAAGTCTAACTTAGATTCCAGGTGGCCTCACCAGTGGGGAGCGGTCTGTCTAAATAAGTGTACCCCTGGGATGGGGCTGTACCCCCTTTCCCTTGGCCAGCAGAGAAAGTGCAGCTTGCTTTGAGCTTATCTGCCCAGCTGCATAGACATCACCTCAGCGGTTAAATTTGTGTCTAATCTGAGCTGGCTCTTCAAGCTAAGGACTTGGTGTGTTGTGTCCTGGCTCCAGCTTGCAGGGCCAGCTGTTTGCCATGAGACCTGGCCCCAGCGAGGGCTGGCCCTTCTCCTAGGCTCCTTTGCTTCCCAGTCTCTGGGGCAGGAGGTCCCCACAGTGCCAGGAGGAGGGGGCTGGCTGTCTGGGCTCTCATCTTGCCAGCAGCCTCTGTGCGAGGCTTTCATTTGGCAACATAAAAAAGGGGTTTGCAGCAGTCAGCAGTTAGGTATTTCCATATTTTAAAACAAGTTTCTGTTCTCTAGGGGGGAGTGCCCTGTGCTTAGGTGTGTTATGCCCTTACTGCCTACGTGCTGCAGGTGTTCGACTGATCTGTGCTCAGCTGCTGCTGTGGGCAGAAGTCTCCACACATCCACGTATCTCAGGCTGAAAGCAGGTAACCTCCAAGAAGCTGAGGAATGACCCAGGAAGAGACAATAGGATGTGCTTTGGGATTCAGAAGAGCTGGGAGCTGGTCACTAACCCTTTGGCTGTAGAGATCTTTCACTCTTCCCTCACTTGGTTGTACCTGCAAGGATGTTTGGTAGATTGTACTGGCATGTGCATTTCCTTCCCAGTACAGCCCTCTTGCTGGGAATTCTGACTCCAAGAGCGGAAATTTTGACTCCTGGAAAGGGTGCTCAAACACAGACTTTCCGAGCAGGGTGGTGAAAGGGTAGACAGGCCCCAGGGGGATGGAACTTCTCCCATCCTTGTCACCAAGGGGTGGGAATCACAGGAAGGAGCAATCGCTGTGTCTGAAGGTGGTTTTGGTAAGCGACAGACTGAAATACCTGCCTGATGGGACAATGACCAAGAGAATAAGCAGAAAGAGGCAGCTAAGTTAAACTGATGGACAAACAGGAGACATTTGGCAAGACTAGAAGGGAGCAGAGAATTCAAGAGCCTTCAGACCAGAGGCGGGCAAGCAGGTGCAAAGAGGAGGCCAGAGGATTCTGCTGATTTGTATGCAGGTGGTCCTATGCATAGTTCATTCCTCAGAGGAGCAGCATCTCTTGGGTGGGCAGAGCTCCCTGCTTGCTTTGCACAGTGAAGCATGCAGTGATTTTTTTGTCATCCTCCACACAAACCTAGAGCCAGCCTCTGTGGCTGCACTACCTGGCACTATGGGGCTGAAGGTGCGCTTGAAGGACAGCCAGTAGAAACATAGGCTGCCTCTTTTTCAAAGGCTGTGGCTGTTGGAAAGGAATGACTGAGAAATCACAGTCAGAAAAGTGGTCACTGTGCCCAGTTGTATCGGTGGAGCCCCTTCTCCCACAGACATCTTTTTCACTGAACAGAAAGGAGATGCGTGATTGTCTGAGCCACCTGTACTCATGCATATGGTCTGTGTGTGTGAGATGCTGCGTGTTAATCATCTGCAGATAAAGGTAGAGAGTTCAGGGAAATGTCGTTCTTGAAACAAGTGTGGGTCTGCCACTGGGAATTGTCCTAGGAACTCGTGTTACAGTCAAATGAGATCCAGTCCTCAAGGAAAGAAACTGGGGTTCCTGTTGAGGTGAGGTGGGACAAAAAAATGGAAGTGCTTGCAGGGATCAGTGAAGATCCAAAGGAAGGAAATGGCACGTGAAACATTAGATTTGCAAAAGTAGTTAAGGCTAATACCGAAGCTGTCCTTCACAGGACTGGAGGAGCTTTGGATTTTGGAGGTTTCCCAGCAAGAACAGATAAAATACTTCCAGGCACAATAAAAACTTTTTTTTTTTTGGTGAAGGAGCAGTAGGTTAGATGGGAAGTGCAGTTGCGACACCTCCAGCCTTGAATAGCAAGATGAACTGATGAGGTGATCAGCAGCCTGACTGCCATGGACAGGAAGGTTTTTTTTTTCAAAATATGATCAAGTTGGCTCTCTCTGGCCAACTTGGAGCTTGTCAGCCAGTGTGAGCAGAGACTGAAAGTGCTAAAATGGCAGCTTGAAACCAAAAGAGTCAAAGCCCAAAGTAGAAATCCTCTGTGTGAACATGGTATTCAGCCAGTTAAAGGACTTGGGTAGGACATGAAACTTTTATAAGTCTCCTACACTATTTATAACCTTCCATGCTGCAGAGGGAAGAATTCAGGTTACAGCTCATAACTCCTTAACAGGTTTGTTTAACATCAGTTCTAGAGCTCAAATGAAAGTGTAGAAAGATGGAGGTTTTTTGAGCTATGAATGTGAGCTTACAGGAGATCATGACCCTGCACAGGTGACCTCAGCTCTCCAAAGAGAGGCAGAATTTTCCTGAACTGAAACAGACTTTTGAGCTCACTGCTCTAGGATAAGACACCCTGGAGGGGATCTCCCAGGACTGAAAGGCAGAGAAAAGCCTTGGGGACTCAAGGTGACTCCTTGTTCAGTTTGTTTTCAGAAAAGTCAGGATGAACTTCTTTGTACTTTCTGAAACAACACCTCCTTTCTGCAGGAAATTGCCAAACTCTGAGTCTTTGTTCCAGTTAGGAAGGAAAACTTAAAAGACTTCTTGAGTTTCTGACAGACTGGAAAGTCTCATTCCTCAGTGCTACAAGGCTACTCTTAAAGTATGAACCAAGCTCTTGTTTTGCCTTTTAAGTTGATGGCTGCAACAGAATCAAGACTTTTCCTATTTGGTGTTCCAGCCATGGAGGATTTTACTTGTTGTGCCATGGTTACTACAACAGTTCTTTACCTACAGCAACAAGCACCACAGTTGCCTATTATTCATTTGTCACTGCTGAGGTACTCTTGTGAACTGCTGTTCCTCCACGGTGTACCCACACTTGCATCTTAGAGAATTGTTTTATCATTGATGATTTTTAATTTTTTTTTTCTTTTTTTTTTTTTCTCCCTGAAATGATGGGAAGGGAATATCATAATGAGTAACGGCTGCAGTAGTTCGAGGACAAAGTCCTTATACTCAGTTTTCATCACCTGAGAAAAACTGGAGACATCCCACCTCCAAATACTGCCTGTTATTGACCAGCCCATTTGGCTTAGAGTTTTCCTAACAGTGAGTAGCTTTGCAAGGATGGGGATTTTGATCTAGGAAGCAGCAGAGTACCTTGGGACTCAGCCCATGACATGCCCCAGAAAGATCTAATTAAGGTAACGATGGGGCTATAAAATGCAGCTGCCAGCTAGGGTCCAAAGGAAGAGGGTAGTTTGGAGAAGGAAAGTATGTGTGTTGGTCTGGTGTTTGTATCTTCTGAAGGAAAAAGGTGTTCTGGGTTGAGAAGCTATGAGATAAGGTATGCAAGGATGATATGAGGACTGCCTTGTTTGGAGTAAGTATGGTGCTTAAGCCCATTTCTAAGTGAGAAAAGGAGTGATTAATCAACTGTAGAGAGGAGGTGAGGATTTGATGGCATCCTGCTGTGGGATAGAAGACCAGTCCCAAATCTGGTCATGGATGTAAGTATCTGAGGAGTTCTAAGAGCTCTAGATGTTATCTTGTGTTGTGGTAAGGGCTTGGAGCAAAGCTGAAAAGAGGAATTACGAAGGTGTTGCTGGTAAATAGCGTGTGAAGAAGTGTTAGGGATACTATGCTGTGAGGTTTTGGCTTGTCTGTTTCTCTAGTGCTTACAGCAGTGGCAGCAATCAGAAGACATTCTGTCCTTTTCAGACCAATGAATATAAATAATTGATACTGGCTTTCTCCATTGTGCTGCAACTGAACTGGACTTTGGGGGGGAAAAAAACAGTTGTGAACACTCTTAAGCTTTAGGAATCACTGCAATTATTAATTTAAGTGAGGAGAAGTGGCTGTCAGCTGGTTTTTGCCTTGTAAGCTCGGCATAGGGCTGAAACAAAGGACCAAGACAAGTCCAATGTTGTGTGGAGCTTGCTGGAGAAATGTGAGACTAAAAGGTGAGCAGCTGTGCTGGGGGGTGAATATAGGAAGAAACTCAACAGCATCAGGTAATACAGAGAATTGCCTACATCCAGGAACTGTAATCAACTGCAAAGCCAAGAACAGCAGTGCAGAATAAGAACATCTGCTGAATGGTATGAATCCAGAAGGCGTATGACTATTTTGATAACACCTGTGCGGCAACTGCTTGGGAATTGCTGAAATACAAGTGGAAGACTGTATGTAGGTTTTGCATGTCTAACTAGCAATAGCAGTGAGAGCTCCTGCTAAGCTGTGGCACCATTCCCAGGGCAGCAGTCTAGATGCGGACTTTTTTTAAACCTCCTGGCCTTTTCGTTGTCTAGTCAGGTTCTGGGACTTCCTCCTTGCTTCCTGTTGCATCTTTGGACTACTACTGTCTCCATTTCCTGCATTCTCTCACTATTTCTTTCTTCATTCTCTGCTCCTACTGAAATCTTGCTAATACCGCATAAGTGACCTTACAGTTACCTTAAAAGAAGACAATAACTTCTCTTATTTGTAGTCTTGGAGGACAGAATTGAGTGCTGAAATAGCTTTTGAATTGTGTTTAAGTTCTTGTTATATGGTGCTAGTGGTTGCAGATGCGGAATTGCAACACGCTTTTGCAATAGTCTTTAGCTGCCTGGTACCCTTGGTAAAGGTTATCCACGCCTGGAGAACTGCTGCCCTCGGTGTTCTTGTTTGGCTTTTCTTGTTTGACACTTTCCTGTTCTGGGATTTCTGTGGAGCTGGTATCCACTTTCCACATAATAGAGGAGATGGAGCGAAGAAGGCATGCTCCCTGCCCTATCGAACTGCCTAAAATATTGGGTGAAAACAGTTTGAAAGGATATGTGTACAAGTCAAGAAGTGCTGGAAACCACAGGAAGCGTTGTTGCTTCCTATGCAGATCTTTGCTGGGAGGAACTCTCTGACACTGGAGGAACATCCTCTGTTGGAGAGCAACACCTCCCTTCTGCTGGCAGTAGCCTCTGTGGTTGGAGGCTGAGCTCAGGAGATGAAAGAGTGGATGAACTCACAGCACCGTGGTAAAGGATCCTACACAAGCAAGTTCTTCCAGAGCAACCTAAGCACCTCCTTCCCAATGAACCAGAAGTGAACTGGAGCTTGCAAGTTTAGATTAGGTTCGTGTAGCACCCAGAGTATGCTTAATATGAATTATGTGTGCTGGTATGCTAAAAGCCACTTGGAACAGCTTAAGGAAAAGCTGACAAAACACCTATCTTGATGAGACCTTTCTTAGCACACCTTAGTCTAAATGCTGTTAAGCTTCTGCTTAAATATACTTCTTCAATCAGAAGCTTCCTTCAGGATGCCAGTACCTTTTATCACTGTGGCTGTTCATAGTGTGAGCCCCTCCAGGCCTGGGAATATAACTATTTAACGATTAACAATTTCTTTTGGTACTGAGAGCAGATAGCCCAACAGAGGTGTTTTATCTGAATGGACTGTACTATTTCCTCTGTTAGCCTCTGGAAGAAATTCTCTGTGTGCATAGCTTCTGACCTAGAAATAGACAAAAATCATATAATATACTTTGGTATATGCTGTAATGTTCTGCTGTCCTAAAGTATGTATTTTGGGCAACGTACTTCAGTGTTCTGAACCAAATGAATATACTCACATTGCATAACTCCAGAGGATTTTTATATAATAAGAGTCCTTATCTTCTACTTTTATCTCAGTCATGATTTTTTTTCCCATGTTACTTTTTTGCTATGTATGGTGTAGTAGAATTGAAAGTTACTTAGTTTTTTCCTTACTGTTCGGTTGGGGTGGGGTGTGATTTTTGGCAATAAACTGTATCAAGGGTGGGAAAGGAACTGGTTTAGGACGAAGTTCATCAGGCCCATGTAGACTTCTAAGTCATGTAAGAAACATTGTATGTAGATATGCAGGGGCAGGTTTATCCTCTTACTATGGCACAATCAGTGCTGGAGTATTGTGTAGATTTTTTCCCTATTATGGGATGAGACTTCCCTGACTATTCATGCTCTTGGGCAAGGCAAAGAGGCCTGACAGCACTCTCTTCAGCTAGGGTCTGCAAGCCTTGAGGTCATGGAGAAGATGGTCTGACTTGCTCGTGGGACCTGGGAGTACTTCTGTGCAATCTGAAATGTCTATTACAAGTCGAAGTGGAAATACAGAGCCAGATAACAAAATCTGACAGAGGGTGTTTGAGCCTCGGGAGGGTGTCCTGGAAGCTCATGTGGCTGTGCACAGCTGTTTGGCTCTGCACTCAGTTGTATGAAAAAGGACATGCAGGCTGCTGGCAAAACCTTAGCCCTTAAAGAAAATTTCAAATTGGTGAAAAGTAACTGGCTATTTTTATGAAACTGTGTGCCTACTTTTTTTTAAAAAAAGTATCTCAGAAAAGCAGAAAACTTCAGGATCCCATTGAAGCTTCTGTTGTAATAATTATTCTTCTGTTTTCCTTTCTTATTTTTGGCACAGATCATATGGGTTTCCATAGCATCTGGCATGCAGTTTTCAGTGAAATAAGAACTATAAAGGGCCTTATTTCCCTTAGGAATGCACATGCTAATTAAACCTGTACTACTATAGCTTATCTGAGCCAGAAGAAATCAAAGCTTTGAGTCCATACACCTTAACTCTGAATGGTTCAATTCTCAGGGACTGGATCAATTTGAAGGCTTCAAAAACCATCTGTAGCTCCTTGAAAGCTATAAAAGGTGAGGAAAAATATGATTTACACCTGCTGAACAAGCTATAAACTGAATTACAGTTCGCCAGCTGTCATCCATCTATGAAGCTGGCTTCAAAGCTCTGTATGGTATGTCTACCCCTCTGCTTGCTTCTTTTTGAGGGCTATATATTTTGAGTTATCCCCTTTACTATGTTCTGATCATCATACTCTTGAGGATGTATTGTTCTGTTAAGCTCTTCTTAAAGATGCATACAACTGGCAGCAGAAATATTTCTGGACAGCGCTAGGCAAGACATTATGCTTTATTTAGGAGCGCTTGGCATCCTTCTTGCAAGCCTGAGGCTTTGAGTTTTGAACTCTAGCAGATAAAGTCTACATAATTCCCTGTAAGTGAAGTTTGATGAGTAACTGTTCCACAGTTGCCTCTAACCACACCTGCACACCTTTTGATCCTGAATGGCAGATGTGCTGCTTGTGTTGTGCCACAGCTGTAATCCAGCGCTGGTGTGGTGACCAGCTGAACTGACATCCAGGTTCATATTATCATGATGACAAGAATTAAATATTTTGGGTGAAGGGCTTAGGGCAGGGTTGTCCGAGTAGGCTGTGGTCTGTTGTTGTGCTGAAAAAGCCTACACACTTCCCTGTTGGCATACCATGAACTTTTGCTGCTGTTTTTCCAGTGTATAGGTGGGAAAGATTCACATGATCTCTGCGCTTGCAGGTAACTTTGGAATGCCTTAAGAGGAGTGATGTTTGGAGCACAGGCACAGTCTGTTTTCAGAATAGTGTCCCTTTTGGAAGGACAAAACAGAAATATTAAGTTCTCATAGCATGCTACAGTTATTGAGCTGTATTTTAATTTGATACTAGAGAGTAATGGGGAGAAAAAGTAAACAGAGGGCTGAAGGTCTAAGGATTGTTTTCTCTGTGTAACATAACACACGGAAATGTGGCCCTGGTTAGGAGCATCTGCAGAAGTTTGACTTCAGGACAAGCTGCACATAAACCAGCCAGGTAGACCCTCTGTCATCTCCATTATTTTCTGCATGACAATGCATCACAGCTCTGTGCTTTTGAATTGCTTTTAAGGAAAGGTTTGAAATTAACTCCTCAGTCCTCTGTTCTGCTCATTAGTTGCATGAAACTAACACATGCTTTTACTTCTGCTCATTTATTTTATGAATAAAATTAGGAATACCTATACATTCTACAGATTTTTCAATGTATAGAAAAATCAGAGTGTTTCTGAGGCTTGAGCTGATGATATCGGAAGTCCATTTTATTCCGTGTCTCATACCTGGATGTAGCCAGTACAAATGATCCATGGGCTGATGTATGAAGTGCTGAAGTACATCATTAAATCTTATTTTAATCTTTAGGATTACCTTAAATCCTGAAGTGGAGAACTTAACAGTGTAAAATATGTAACGGCTATAAGTATGAAACTAAAGGAAGTTCTGGATATTCATAGAAATGTCCAGCTTCTTGAGTCTTTCTAATTGCTTGGCCACAAGTTCTGCAGCTGAATTATGCAATGTATGAACAAGGCTTTTTTTTTTTTTAAACTTCCATCCTTTGACTTGACTGAAGTGCCGTCTTGTGCTTTTATTCACATATGTTCTTCTGCAAACCTCACTTAAGTGATCTAAAAGCATAACAAGAACACTTTTCACGCTGTATCCATAGCAATATGCCAGACTCCATGCTGTGAACCTGCAAAGATACTTCTGCTTGGGGTTGTTCTTTTCTGGGGATATGGGTGGAAAAAGGATGTGATAGAGATCATAGAGGAGGGTTTGAGACAAACCTGTTGCCAAAACTTGTCTTGGAGGTATACAGCTGGACTACATACTGGACCTGCTTTCATACTGGTTTGTACACACTGTGCTGCTTCTGCTTCCTGAGGGTCAGCAATACTTTAAGATGATGTGAAATATCTCAGGGGGCTTTGCTGGCAAGCAAAGCTCAATTTTGTGTTTTGTCTCTTTAATTCTAGCAGATACTGGCAGAGAGAAGGGGTGGTCGTGATCTGTCAATCAGGACAAGGATGCCTCCCTGTCTGTACAGCCAATGGCATTCAGATGGGATGTTGAACTGCGTGAGGGTCCCATGGAGGTTTTGTGACTATGGTGTTAATAAGCATGTCATGCAAATGTAATCTGACACAGCTTCCTTAACTACTCATTACTGTTTAATATTGCTGAAGTGATTATATCCTACATTTCTATGAAATAGTTGATCTGACAGTATGGTTTTTATTATATCTCCCTGCATTAGGTTCTGGGATGACTCTTGGCTTGACAAAAATCAAGGTAATACTTCTTAAGCTGTAAGTATCTGTAAGGGAGCTCTGATTCCCTGGGCACTGGTTCTCTTCAAGCTGTCTGCCTGAGTTTCCCTCCCCTGGAAAAGGGTGATGTCTGCTTAGACCCTTTCCGTTCCCGCCTTCCCTGTGGTGTCTGGCTAGGATGTGGCTCTGATAGCTGTGAAGAGATGCTGGATCTCATCATAGACCATGACCTTTAGAAGAAAATGAGGGGCACTTTCATTTTGAGTATTTGGAAGGTAAATTGTAATGTGACTAACTTAACGGAAAAGTTATTTCTGATGTAGAGTTCTCTTAGGCAAACATCTTGTGCAAATCACATCAAAAGCTGGAATTTTGGATCTCAGTTCACTTTTCCCAGGACAAAGCAGAATCATAGTATTCACTTGCTTAGTCACGAGAGTCAAAGCAAAACACTCCAAACAGGGTATAGTAAGAAGAAAACAAAGTTATTAACTTGTCAATGTTGTGGTTGATCAGTTGCTGCAAAGAAGAGAAACTAAACTGATGAACCACACAGATAAGTTATGCAATGTTATGAAACAGATGTTGAGGAACTGATTAAATGCACATATCCTTTGTACTTAAAAATTATTTCTGGAAGTTCACAACCCTAGTCATGGCATATGGCAGCTTAAGCATCATGTGTCTGAGATCTAAATATACTGAGCCAGGATCTCTGCTGCTGGATCAGAATCCAGAGATCAAAACTGACAAAGTCCCTGCTGTGCATGAGGGTGTTCCTTTCTGCCTGCTCCTTCTGTCCAGTGCGTTGTGGGTTACTTATTTAATGACACTTAATCATTAATTACTTGGTTGTTTGAAAACCTGTTTATATTGATGATTACAGCTGCCTGCATAGCTAGCCAACCTGTAAACTTATCTGGCTTTCAGATGCAGCTTGTTAAGTTTTAACATGTGGCTGCCCTCCCTGAGCAGTCGCTCTTGTCTGTGAAATCACACCATCGGTCAAGGACTGTGCACTTCTGCAGTGTGTGAAGAAAAGTCCCCTGGAATAAGGTGAGTGTTTTCCAGTGTAGTCCCTGCTGCTGTTAAGACGCAGAGGCACTGCTGGGACCCCAGGAGCAGCAGGTTAATTCAGACTACAAAACTGTTTTTTAGCTCTCTAGAGTTTTCTACAACATATCTTTTGCCCCTAAGTAAGGGCAGGCTGGGGAGAAGCCACTTAGCTGTGGGTTTGATGGCCTTGCAATAACAGCACTGAGGGGTAATTCCCAAATCAGGTCATAGGCTTTTTTCCACAGGAAAGGTAGCACAGGTGACTTCGGTACCCTCATTTAATACAAACTACAGAGAAAGAATTTTATTGAAGATTTTTCTCAGGAGGAACCCATTTGTGACTAAGTCAAAAGCAAGTGGTTTTACGTGGTATCTCGCTGTGTAAGGGGTGGATCATCTAGGCTCCTTGATGGCTTAGAGGGTTATGGACAAACTGTCAGCACAGCTGAAGTGCTACAAGCCAGCTGGTAGCTCTCTAAAGCAAGATGTTGAGAGGTACTTGTGACTGGGTACAATATGCTATGGTTACTATTGAATGAAGGCAAAAAGAATCCCTTGCCGCTCTGGATGTGTGGGTCTCTTGGGATATAACACCGAAGAGATACTGCCTTCTTGCCTATCACTTCTGAAGGTGATAAATAGCTGAACAGCTTTGGTTTCTGCTTTGGTCAAAGAGGTGGAAGCACTTCTTACTAAAGCAGCTCTAGATGCAGCTGGATGTCTGCCTGAAGTATGGAAACTTTCAATTAAGTATAACCTCTGTTCTTCTACAGTCTTGGAAGTCTTGTATAAATGGTATTTCTTTTCAGAAAAAAATGTCTATGTATAAAACTTATTTAAGCAACACTACTGAGTCCTCTAGCTGGGTAATTAACTTTTTCCCCGCCCTGAGATCTAGTCAGGCAAAGGCTAAGCCATATGAAATTCAACAAGGATGAAAGCAAGGGGTAACTTTGCAAGGGTTTATTCTTTCCCAACAATACAGGCTGGGTACTTACTGGCTGGGGAGAAAGCCAGGCATGGGCAGCAGTGTTCCCTGCCAGCAGAGTAGGGCAACAGCATCTTGGGCAGCCGTACTAGGAGTGTATCCTGATCCAGGGGAGTAATTAATCCCCCTGTTCAGCACTTATTTGATCAATATCAGAGTACTAAATCTACTTTTGTTTCCTTCTCCACATCAGTACAAGGAACATGGTAATAATCTTGCCCCAAGGGAAGTGGCTGACTGATTATGGTCTGCTTAGTTTGGAGAGAGATGGTTTTGGGTGTAGCTGACAGTAACCCCCCAGATCCCAGCCCCACAGAAGGTTTTCTGACTGGATATAAGGAACTCCATGAGGATGATGAAGGATTGGAACAGGCTTCATCCTTTGAGGCTTTTAAGACCCAACTGGATCAAGCCCTGAGCAGCCTGGTCTGATCTCACAGCTGGCCCTACTTGAGGAGGAGGATGGACTAGAGACCTTCAGTGGTCCCTTCCAACTAGAGCTTCCAGCTCCTTGATCCTATGATTAATGTTGCATTCTAATATCAGTAACACCTCTGAGTCAGTTGCAGCAGGCTATTTTGCCAGACCTTTGAATGATGGACTGAAGTTCTTAAGCTGTGGTATACACCCAAGTTCAGGTTGATCACAGTGCTGTCTCAGATCAGCCAGCCAGCCCCTAAGAAGAAATCAGCACTCTTGCAGTTAAATAACTGTGGGAGTTGTCTTGCAGACTATATATATATATATATTTTTTTTTTAAATCGCCCTCAATTGAAGACAAGTAAACTACCAGGAATGGGGAGCAACTAGGCTAGAGGCTTGGCAGAAAGGACCACTTTTTCTCCCTTTGATGTGAGAAGCTTTATGTGATCAAAGAAAGTCATACTGCTTAAATGGTTTAAATGTGCAAGAAAAAAAAAATCAAATAAACCTTAATTTAGGGGAGCAAGCCTTCAGCTCTCTGAAAAGCATTAGCTTCAATGACAGTAATCATGCTGTTTGTCATGAATTATGTTATAATACAGTCAAGGAGGAAGATAACCTCAGTGTAGTGTCAACTTTTGTTGTTCTTGTTTTTTTTTTTAATTAATATGGCTTAATGTGGCTTTCATAGCTAATGTATGACTGTTTTATTCCACTACCTTATGGCAAAGGTTTCTGGAAGAAGAGAGAGGGCCCAGAGTAAAGACTGGGTGCTTAGGCTGTAGTGTTTCCAGTCCCAACAAGAACAGCTGCTGATGCCTTCATGGATGTATCCAACTGGTGTTTAATAGTGTGGACTCCACAGATGTGTCAAATGCATAGTTACCCCTACTCCAAAAAATATATATGACAAACTGTTATAAAACACCCATGATTCTGGCTCTGTGTGCGTTACCAATTGGATGAAGGAACTTGGATATTGCACACAATCCCTCTGCCCAAATGGTCATGTAGCCAAATGTTGGGAAACAAGATATGTAAAAGCAGTTGACATCTTAGTGTCACTACTTACCTTAATTTACTTGGCTGTGTTATCTTGGAAAGCAGCACAGCATAGTGAGCTTTCAGCAGCATTCCACAGCATATGTAATTTTTTCATATCTTTTGTGGGACTTGTTTTAACCTGAGCTCCATGTTATTAATGTGCTTTACCTAAAATCATTTATGTCTGTGCTGACTTTAATTTCAGTCTTTATATTTTTCTTGTTCTTGCTTGTAATTTAAGCCAAAGGACTCTTTGTAACCTAGCTCTTCTATAAACACCTCTTTTTTTTTTTTTTTCCTTGATTGTACTATCAGTAATATGGACATACAAAAACCTCATTCTTGTTCCCTGTATTTTCTTGCCAGAGGCAGGAGAAAAAATTGTTTTCAGAACAATTGCCTGTGTCTCATGTATGAAGCGTCTTTCATCTGGTTTTCTTTTCTGTATCCCAAGCTTGCCTTTGCAACTTGTTTTTTCCTTCACTTGAAGGGTTTGTTTAAAAATAAAACACGTGCCTACGCCCTAATCTACAGCCAAGTCATGTTTGTATTTAACATGCTTTCCTTAAGTTACCTTACATCTCCCCTGTGTTTGGGAAATGGCTGTGAACAAATTCATTACTTTTACCAGCCTGTTGCTGTTGTTCCAGGCAGGGTAGGTTCCCCTAAATTTCATCCACTCTCTTGCATATTTTCTATCAAATGCTGCTTTATCACTAACTAGTTTTTCTTCAGGAATAGCAGTTGCCAGTGGAGTGAACTTGCACAGTTTTGACAAGCAACAGGATCTGTCAGTGTGACCTTGTTTGCAGTTCCTGATGCTGTCAGTGGGCCAAATTCACTTCTGGAGCATTTCTGAGTGTTTCCAGCCCTGTCCTTACAGACTAGCTGCTGTGGTCATCACTGTCTGTGGCAGCAGATGCTGTACTTGCTTTCCCTGATGCTGTTGTGACTTAGTAATTTTTATATCACATCAGAAAGACAGCTAGCTGCTGAATATATCTTTTTCCTTCTCTGTCCCTCTGGGGATAGGAGTCTATTTTTTCTGCTCTTCTTTCTTCATCTTTGATTTATTTCTTCTCCATTATTCCAACTTAACTTGCCTTCAGGAAGCCGTTCTTCTCAAGACTCAAGGGTTGAAAGGAAAGAGGCGACATGAGATATTCAGATTGTATTCCTTCTTCCCTTGTACTTTCTCAAGGCCTTCCTTCAAATGGTCATATGTGGTCCTAGGTCCCCAGGTAGTCAGATGCTTAGAAAAGCAGTAAGAAAGCCCAAGGCTTTGGCTGGTGAAGGAAAGTCTGCCTTGGGATTGCTCATTTTAATTTGAGGTGTTGCCTGCCTCTGTTTAACAGCGCTGCTAGCAGGTGCTTGAGGTTGTCTAAGGGGCTAAGTGAACGCAGCACAATACTTGACAGAGGGAAATACCTGATTACAGCTGGCTTGCTGTTCTGCTCTTCCTGGACATCTAAGGGCTTTTGAGAAAGGGAGCTGCTTCCCTGTGGAGTGGCTTGTGCGGGGATGGGAGAGGGTCTGTTCCCTTCTTGTCTCTTGTTTGGGTTGAAGAGCTGATCCTTAAGGATCCTTCAGGCCAAGGACAGGAGATAGCAGCTTTATAGTTTAAATCTACTCCTTCCCTGAGGAATAACAAATGACCCTTGCCCTAAATGAATTTGCAGTTCCTACTGTAAAGCAATTATTCAAAACCTTGCTGGAAAACTCTGGGTGACTGGGGCAAATGGCAGGCCAATAAACAAGACTGAGTAAAATGGTCATGTTAGGAAAGGACCCGTCTGTTACAACTCGACTTGGTTTCACCCTTCTCTCTGGTCTTCCCTTCTACCTGCAGACTACTAAGTGCCAGTGAGGCTGAAATAACAATAAAAAGGATACTGTTAATTTCAAACCTTGCTTAGAGTGATAAATGAGGAAATGCTGGGGACCTGAGCTGCTTGGCTTTGGTCCTTGACATCTGAGAACCTCCTCTTAGCTGGTGGGGAAGCCCTTGCTCGGACACATTGCATCTTCTGGTGTTGATCTACAGAGGTACCTGCCTCCCACTTCCCTGGAAGCAATGCAGACTTGAGAGACCTCTGGAGGGTGATCTGGCTCTTCTGAGGAAGAGGTCTGGCTCTTCCTCATGTGGAGACCCATAAAATATTGCACGTGTCTGCCCTGATGGGAGCCGGTCCATGTGGTGGTGATTTTACTGCTTGTCTCTGGTGTAGTGGTCCGTTGGTCACAGCACTGGTTTCCAGGCTTTGCTGACCCCTAAAGTGAATTAAATAATTGAATCTGTCTCCCACTCTAGCTGAGTGTGCTGATCACCAGGACCTGGTGAATTGCAGCTTGGGTGTCTGTCTGCCTTGGACTGGTTTGCAAGGAGGTTTAGCCTGAAGACAAACGTCTCTTTCTCCATGTCAGATGCCCAATAGATCAATCATCTCTACAATTGTGCAGTGATTTTTCAGATAGATCAGACTACCATTTAGGATGTCAACAGAGGTCACTAAAATCCATCCCGTTGTAAGCGTTATTCAGGTGTTCTGAATCCTTCCCTGTAAGCTTAAGGTGGTGGTTACTACTGTTGTTTTTGGCAGCAACTCATCTAGCGCTTAATTTTGTCAGCTATATTTTGAGTTTGATGTAGTTATGTTGCTCTTGCTTCCTCTGGATTGGTGGATTTAATTTATAGGCAGCCTCAACAGCTTAACTGGCAAAGACAAGGAACAAATCCTGTGCTTAAACAAAGAGCAAATAGTAACTAGTAGCTGGGCTCAGTCTTAAAGTCTTGCCCAAATGTTATGCATAAGAACGAGCTGTATCCTGTATAATTAACCTTAATTTAAAACTTTACCATTATCATTTGCAGGGAAAGTTAAATACAGACTCTTAAAGCTATTCTTGCCAGTGGAAAGTGCGGTCATTCTGCCAGAGAACAGTATCAAATGATAAACTGCATCGCTCTCCCTCCTCCCACCTCCCTGCTGTGACCAGACCATTAATGGTAACTACCTAATTCTACCAAAGCGGATTTAGTTTTCAGCAAATAATCCTGTCTGTATGGTCAAGGCCAGAAATCTAAAATACAAATGTAGGGCTATTTTTTTTAGTTATCTTTCTGTCTGTCCCACAAACCTTTAATTCCAGGCAGCAAAAGTTTGCGTGGGTAGAAAACAAATAAGAACATCAATGTTTGTCCTACCGCAATAAAAACCTAGAGACTAACCCTTTGATGCTTATTCTAGTCTACCACAATTGTTTTGCCTAGCCATTCTGTTGTGGCAAGAGAACTACTAATGCCTAGAACTGAAGCCAGTTCTAACAAATCTGCAGGTAATAGCATTTGTAATTCTTTGAAGCCCTCATTTGGTTTTACGTTACAGAACTAGCTGGCTTGGAGCTAGCAGGTCATCTTCCATCTTCCTGCTCAGCACAGCTGAGTGTCTGGCCCTGGTTATTCTACTGCTCTTCTGAATATGCAGAGGAGTATTTTGGGTTTTTTTTTTGCATTTGGGTTTTGTTGTGTGTGTGTGTGTTTTTGTTTTTCTTTTTTTCCATTTACATTTGAACTTACCTGCATTTCTGTTGTGTCAGAGCTGTAAGCACACTTTGCTCGAGATGCATTCAGAGTACTTCTGTTACCCTGGATCCTTCAGTGACAGCCACTATTGCCCTGATTTAATACTTGTTATTGCTTGCTGAGTTCCTTCAGTCAACATAATAAGAGGCATCAGTCAGAGCAGCAGCTTGCTAGGGTACTACATGTTGGAGTGCCAGCGGTGGTCCAGAGAGCAGTAAACTGCTCACTTCCAAAACATCCTGCTGGCAGGTCCCTAAGTGGTGTCACCAGGGAGAGGGACAGTCTGTAAGAGAGTCTTAGGACAGGCTGAGCCCCTCTGGGTCTGAACTCAGTGAGGAGTAGGAGTTCCTGGCAGCAAGCCTGTTGTTGATGAGGCCATATGTGTAAGACTCCATATAGTTTTCAGTCCAGAAATGTGACTTTGTCAGGCTTGCATAGGCTGTGATATGGGTCATTGTACAGCCCTAGGGTTTCTCTTGACAACTGGTATTTAGATACATACTTAGAATTATATAATCACAGAATGGTTCTTTCAATAGAGTAAGAGGGGAACTTAAAGATATTTGATCGTAAACTTCTCTGCTGAGATCTTAACTGAGACCTGCTGATTGCCTGCTGACAATTAATTATCTGAAATTAGAAACTAGAAATATTTCCAACAATAGTGTCTCCTTACTGCTAGAAAACCTGAATGGCTGAGCTGTTTTTTCATGTTTAAAAACATTTATACGAGTTTTCCCAGCCACATTTACTGACTGAATTGCTAAGACAGACGTCAGCTCAGCAGTTTGCTAAGTAAGATACAACCTGCATGTAGCATGTGAATTTTTCATTTTGTTAAATTTCTAATGTCTTCCACATCTTTCTCTGAACTTTCTGCACATATTTGCTCTGTGCCCAGTAGGAGTTCTTGGCTGGGTTGCTGCAGGAGCCCGTGACAGTGTGCAGAACTGAAATACTAAGACATTGCTTCCAAACTAAGTTGTAATTTGTGGTAACGGGTTTCTGGCTTAACTAGCAGGATCTGTGGTGCCAAGCTTCCTTTTTAATGATGTGAACCATCCAGACGTTAGGCTGAGCTCTAGATAATTTAAAGCAAATTAATTGATTATTAAAATAAACCTCTTCAAATGGAAGAAGCCTGTGGAACAAACCCCAGACTAGAGTCTGTTTGTACTCTCCTCAAATTGCCACCAGATGACAGTGTTCAATCAGATTTTAAAACTCTGACTTTGGGTTTTGTTGCCACTGAGAGACTGTGTGGCTGCATTTTGTTCCTTGCTATGCTGCTGATTGTTTGTTAGCAGACATCTTAGATAAGATTCTATTCATATTTCCAGCACAAGCCCCTTCCACCACACCTCAGTTATCAACCTAAGAATATTTTAAAAGCAAGCTTGAACAAACCTGATTGCCTTGAAGGTCCACAGATGTGAGAAAGTTTTTGGCTGGCCAGAAAGACTATTCCTAACCCAGGTTTTAAAGGCTAGAGCTCCACGGTAATTTGAATGTGTCCTGTATAAAATGTTTCTCAAATCCTAGAGTCTTAATGCTGTATTTCTAAGCCTAATCTATAAATTAGTTCATTAAATGTGTGTGATTTCATATTGCTGTTTCATACAGAAATTCAGTGTAATAACTGTCCAAATAATTACAGCACTACAGATACTGTTGGTATCAAGCTTGACAGCAGGCTGTCTTGAAGATGACTGTCCTAGGAAGAAAAAATGATGCCTCTGGACTTTTCTTTGAAGTCGTTGAGAAATCCAGCAGGAGATAGCCAAATGACATGCAGATGCAAGTGCTGGTCTTGCCCTGTAGATGGAAAGATCTCAGTCTTCTGAATGGTATTAGCGCAAATATTTATACACAAACTAGTATGACTTGAAATCATCAATCCACAAACAGGATATTTATACCAAGTTGGGAAACAGTGCAGATGCTGTTGGTCTTGCCTTGGGGCAGGAGCACGGATTAGATCAGAATTACTGACTGTCACTCATGGGCCTGTGGTAAATGAAGTATCAAACATGGTCCATGAAAGCACTGCCACAAACTGAATGCTTTAGTCACAGTCAGCCGTTACAGAGATGCAGATCCGAGAGCTGTGTTGAAATATTTGTATTAGCTGCATTTGTAATTTTATTTACAGGAATGCAAACATAACTCTGTAAAATAGCTTGTTAGTATAAATAATGCAATTATCTCTCCTGATGGATGTTAAGCAATAACACATTCCGCCTAATTTACCAATTGATTGAAACAATTAATCAACTTGATTTGTTCCTCCTCGACCTGAAAGGTCAGTCCATTCCCTTAAAAAACTGAGTGATGTCTTAGATGACCTCAAGAAGTTTATTCCATTTTAATTTGCTATTACAACAATTGATTGAGCAGGAAATGAGTATGAAGTAAAATGTTAACAGCAAGAATTAGTGGAAAGTTAGGATGCTAAGAATTTATGTTAACTGTACACACATGAATATTTCTACTAACCTGATGATGAAATGTTATTGCTATGAATTTTTCTCTGTGGAGCACACATGCTCTTATTTTTCTGACTGCTTAGTCTTAAATAACATACTGAAAACCTACAGTAAGCCCATCATGAAATGGTTTAAAACTCTGAGTCATAAATTGTAGTGCAAACCTTTAGCACTGTGAGTGCTGCTTACCTTTCCTTTGTGAAGGGGCAGATTACTGGCCTTAAATTTTTTATATCCCTTTGATACTGACCTATCAGGTGATGTCTGCTGAAATTTACAGCTTGATGTGTCTGGGTAACTACAGAATGAAATGTTCAATTCCCTTGGCACTGTCCTTCCTTCTTAGAGACCTAATTCATAGAAGGTTCCTGTTTCAGCTGAAAAAGCAATGGATATTTGAAATCTTTTACAGAGAATCAAATGGCTTAAAGTCAATCACAAATGAGCCAAAAAAGGCTAACATGAAGGCTGTGTATAAAGTATATTTTTATTAACAGACCTCTCTACCCATTAGAGTACAAACCATCTAATGATGCCTGCAATATCAATTCACAGTGTCGAGGAAAAGTGGTTGGAATAGCACTCAGGCATACATTTACCTCTTATAATCCCATCTTTAATGACCACCTAAACTAAAAATAATACAGTCTAGTAAATGAGTCATGAACATTAGAGGAAATGGATGACTTTTCCACAGTGAAAGTAAGCTCTCCAGTGAGGGCATCTCTACTTTTCCCCAAGCATATTTTCCCCTTTATTTTACCTACAGCAAATTCCCCAATGACAAACTTACTTACAGATGGTTGAAGCTCTCCAGGGGTAATCCAGCCTGATGCACTAAAGACAGACTCTCTGATAATAGATGGCTAAAAAATACAGTGAAATCTGGGAGGAACTCTTTGTCTCGACTGGCCAGAGAGGTCTAGCCAGGGTTCAGCTCTGAGGGCTGTGCACCTGGTAGCAGTGGACGTGGCCTCTTGTTACCCTCTGCATTGCTTTTAATCCAAGGCAAACTGTTTTAAGCCACTGCAAAAAAGACTTAGCAGCCATATCAGTAACTCTCTGCACTCTTCACCCCCAGGTTTTCTCCCTCATAAGCTTTCATATTCTGTTGGAAGAAACTGTCAATATGCAATGGTAAAAATTCATTATTTGGCTGCTTTAGTTGTCTCTACCTGTCCTGGCTGCTCCTTGTGTGTCCTATATTTTCATATAAGCTAATCCTGCTGTCCTTTTTACCCTCCTTAAGCCCTTTTGGCCCTCCAAAACGTGACTTTGAGTTGGTCTTTGCTGTTACAAACTAGCTTGATTTGGTACAAGAAAAGACTGACCTAACATCTGTATCCATCTCCAGAAACTTTAGTAACAAAATTTGGGGAGTAGTTTTAGATGTAGACCATCTAACTTTGAACTGTGAAAGTGAAAATTTCCTCTTTCTTGGGTGAAGAAGGCTAACCTCCCCCAGATTTCTGTTGCTGTAAGAAATCAACTGTTCCTACTGGGGTTCCTGCTTTGCTCTGCTTTGAGCCACCACCACCACTTGCTGGAATGGAAAGGGTGGGCAGCTTCTCTAGCTCTTCCAGACAGGACACTTACCAGCCTAATGAGAGCTTAGCTCAGGCAGCAGGAGAACTTACAGTTAAAGGGCTGCAGTAATCTATATTGAAATTTCCAAAGTGAACTCTCCAGGCAGACAAAAGACAGTCAAAGGCACTAATTCATGTCTGATTCAGAATAATTAAAACATCTTCCTTGCTTTCCAGTCTGTTTTTCTTCATGGCCAGTGTTTGTGCCATACCTTAGCTGAAGGATCTTAAATATCCTTTGCCACAATTGAATTAATTTTGGTAGGTGCGTGTCCCTCTAGGCACAAAAAAACCTCTTCAGTTTCCTGTTTATCTATAGTTCTCACCATTTAGAAATCGGGGTTGAAATGAAAACCTTTATAGGAGGACTGGTGACTGCTATCCTGCTGCTGCATGAAGTCAGTCCCCTGGAATATAGCCAGCCAATATTTTTGGCAGTTTTCCTGGAGCAGCAAGAGCACTTGCTGACCCTGACATCTGGTGCACCTTACGAAATCCAGGCAATTAATCGTGATCCAAGGTAGAGTCTCTCTAGACTGGCTAAGAACGTTTGTTTAGCAGAAGCCTTGTGGTATTCATTAGGACCCTTCCAGATAATTTCCAGCAGGTAATTCTCCTAGCCTTGAACAGCATTAGGTAATATGTTATCCAGAGCCTATTCTAATGTTCATCTGTTCAGTTTGGAAGGTAAACCAAGGATTGTTTACCAGGGGATTTGACTGACTGAAAACAAGACTGAGGATCATAAACAATCTTTGCGCTGTTGTCCAAGATGTCTTTAAGGCTAAAAGTGTCAAGGAACAGGGTGGATCATAGTAGGGTTGCCCTGTTGAAAATTGGGTCTTGCCCCTTACTGTTAGCCACTCACACTGGGTATATGGTCACTGTTGCACTGGGAATGAGCCATGAGCATTATTTTATTTTTAGCAAAGCTGTTGCTTAAACTCTGGTAGCAGGTCTTGCTCTTGCTTCAGATGAGCAAGGAAGAGCAAGTGCAAATGTTACATGTCCCAGAGTGTGAATCTGCTTCTGTGCTTATTGTGGGAAGGGTAACGAGACATTCAGGTAGATGTACAATGCTTCAACAAGCCACATGTTTTAACTCGACATGGCATATTTTGGGTTACTCTCAGATTTTCTTTGCGTTGGCAGGTTTGCAGAGACGGGACAGACACAAATGTTTGAAATGCCAACAGACTCCTGTTTCCACACACTGGAATTTGTGACCTGGTTTCACTGTCAGGAACTTGCTAATACCAACCATGATGCTTCCTTCATTATCGTGCAAGGTAAGTATGCTTCTCTCCCACACATCTTGGGATTTAGAAATGTATAGTTTTCTGTATCCTGATAAATATGTTAGTTTTAATGTAAATGCAACATTGAGATACCTGTCTTTGTCATCCTGGTCTACTGTGTTGCCTATAAATAAATAGGAACCCATGAGGAAAACAGCCCCAGTGTAAGCAGGTACAACACAGGTGAAGTTAAAGGTAGTTATCATATTTATACCACAACTACAGTTGTACTACACCAGGGGCAGACCAATTGATGCCATGTTGCAAGATGAAGTTGAAAATTAAAATGATATTACACACTTATAATCACCTTGTACTGAGACAGGGTTAAATTTTTGTTGTTTGACCAGCATTTACAGGAATTTACTAAAAGGCGTAACTGGTTAACTATATTCTACTTCTTCTTCTAACTTCTATTCTACTATATAAGACTTTTGACTCCTAACTCCCAGATGGCAGTTCCCTAATGCCCAGGTGGTGTAAATACAAACAAATAATACCTAGGTCCTTCAGAAGTGGAATGAGGACCAAGTAGCATTGATTATTCCACCATTTGTGCCTCAGCTGTCAATACCCCCAAAATAAGTATGATTTTCATTTGTCCAGTTTGGAGATCTTGCAGTGCAGGTGCTTGCTTAACCCAATTGCTACGCTGGGAATCATGAAATCTCAGTTAATGTGTGCAAAAGCAACTCATCATGAAAAGAAAATTCCCAGTTTGTAATAAAGCATGGATTTTCCAGCATCTGAGGTTAAATTGTTCTCAGTAGGATACTAAAGAAAAAAAAAAGTGCTTGGAAAAAGTGTTTAAATTTCCTGTCCTTTTAAAATAGGTGTCATTTTGCAGTCCCAAAGTTAATGGAAGGTATATTTCTTGGCACTGTGGTTTTAGCAGTCAGGTGGGCTTTTAACTTTCATTCTCTTGCAGAGAGTGAGCTGATGCTTTAGGGAAAGGCCATGCATAAAAGCCTGAACACATTCAGATCCCATTCAGCCAAACAAGAGCTAAGGGTACCCAACACTTGGAAGAACCTCGCTCCATACTTTTGCATATCTAGTTTAGAACAAAATAGTGTCCTTTTCCATCCATGCCTTCTTCGTATGGATTAAAATGCCAAACGTTTCTCTCCTGTTACCTCTTCCAGGCTGTGGTGCTCATTTGTTAACCTGTTTACAAGTGACTTGGATGCAATACTAGTACAGTCACAGGAGACCACAGAAGTAGTCCAGGCTGCTCTGAAAACCAGGAGAAGATAGCTCTCGTTTTCCTGTTTGTATGTAGGGTACATGGGTCACAGCTTGGTGCATGAATTAATTGCTTGCTCTTAAGAATTGAGGATAGTTACACTGACTGGAGAAGAGGTTTATCATCGTCCATAAAGATGTTCAAGCCCAAGTGATAACTGTGATTCTCACTGGAAGGAAGTTGAACTGGAGGGGCTGAAGGTTTGGCAGTTAACGCTTTCTTCTTTTGAAGGAAAGCATTGTGGCTCTGATTTCAAAAATGTCTCTTTAACACTAAAGACTTCAGGGGAGTGACTCCTGCCTTGCACTGGTACAAGGCAGAGCAGGATGAGGCCTTGTATGAAAAATAAAACAGGATGTTCCCTCCAGTATAGCTGCAGGACTCATTATATGTTCTATGTTTAAGTGGTGTTGCAGACATTCATACAGTACAGACAATACATCTTCGTCAAGGTGACAGGTCTCTTTTGGAAGAAGATTTCCTCTCCTGCACACTACCAAGTACTGTACGTTCCTTATTTAATGTGCACTACACTGTCTGAATTCTTAAGCTTTGTAATTCCCTCTGCACCATCTGTACATCTTGTTGGAGGATGGGATGCTGGTGAGAACTCTCCTGTGCTTTGCATATGCCAAAATGGTGCCTTTAAATCATCACCTCTTTACAAAGAAGGCGATTCTTGATGCTCTGTCCTGTTGCAAGCCTCACATCAGCATTGTTCCTCTGAAAAATCTTTCTAAATACTGTTGGGAGTCAGTCAGGCACACCGCAGTTACATAGGGGTGGAAAATTTTCTCGGATTATACAAGAATTATAATGCAAACAGAATATTGTCTTAGGGGAAAAAATATCTGATGTGCATGTGTCATGTATTTGTGTGTTAAGACAAAGAAAAGCAATGTTAGTTATTTGCAAAACTATGAGCCAGCACCAGGAATGGGAGAAATTAAGCAGATTGTTTCAGGCAGAAGCCTTTATTTCTACCTCTATATCTTGTGAATATTTTGCCTTAACAGTTCTGTTGACTACAAAGGGGACTACTTATGAGTAAGAAAATTAGAATTTATCTTTGGTTCTGCCTAAGAACACTTGTGAGCCATTGCTGCAGAGTAACAGAGGAGCAAATTGCTTCTCTACTTTATTTTGCAAAGGAAGCTCAACAGTGTGAAGCTGGTAGAAAAGGGCAGGGAGAGAGGAATGGGAACCAGAAGGACAGAGGTCCATCCCTGCCAAGGCCACTGAAGAGTATAGGACAGGGGCACGTGGAGACACAAGCGTATGTAAAGCTGGGCTGTAGTTTTCCTATGGTTAACTCAGGGAATTCAAAGTCACCATTTATCTCAATACTTGGCAGGCACGTACATAATGAAGGCCATCTTTCTGTGAGTGTTCAGTCTCACAGTCACTTTTGTCTTTCAATCTTTCTTTATCCACAGGACTTTTCTATTTTTACTCTTTTTTCTTTTTTTTTNTTTTTAATAATTTAAAGTGTTTGTATAGAGCAGGTCAGTACTGAGGCTGAGATGTCTGTACAGCTGCTGGTACCTTGTGTGACCAGAGGCAGGCACAGGAACCCAGCTGGCTCAGCCTCCTGGCATCTTACAAGCAGATGAGTGGTGTTCAGGGAAGAAAAGTGCTCATGCGTGAAGAAGCTAGACTAAATACTGCAAACTGCATCCCTCTGGGGAGAAGGAATGGGGAGGTGTGCCCTGGGGGAGCACTTCTTGTGGTGCAGCCACTGGCGGCTGTCCTGTCCACGCAGCTGGGCTGCGAGAGCTTCTCTGAGGTGGTCCCTGCCTTGAACCCGGGGTTGTATGGATGTCGTATCCTCAGCACCAGCTATTTTGTTTTACAGACCTGCTTCTGTAGTGCAGTATTACTTACTCATGTATGCGTAGTCCCAGTGAAGTCACTGGGTCCAAGGCATGAGAAACATGTGGAATACAGGATGTTAAAGATGAAGGATTTCTTTGAGGTCATGTCCACGTTCCCCGTGCAACTTTTGTTGATACAGTGAATTAATTAATCCAAGAACTTCAAGTAGGCTGCATTTCAATAGTTCATTTTTTAAAATGTCTGGGCATTTACTGAGCTAGAAGAACCCCAGGAATAATTAACTCTGTTATTTTAAATTGACCAGATGCTGCCTTAAGATGTGCTTCCAGGAGGAAGGAAAATCCACTCAACTTCTTTGTAACACTTGCACTTTATTTGGAAGGCCTAGAACTCACACAGAGCCAGTTCTGGGAAAGATTTGTTTCTTCTCCTTAACCATCCAGCAGCAGCTGAGGGAAAGTACTCCAGAGCAACAGCACAGCTTTTTAGGAGAGATGCTGGAAGTGACTTGCTGCAGCTGCTCTTAAAGGTGAGGGGGGGGGAGCCCGCAAGCCACCTTAGAGCTTGCCTTTGGAGAGAAATCGTTCATAAAGCCTGTAGAATGACCCCTTTCATCTGATTTTGGTTGCTGTGCCCTGTGAGTCTTCAGTACTGTTGCAGTAGATGCGCTCTGTGTAGAGTTGTCCTACACGAATTGCTTTTTGAAGGCCTCATTTTGCCAAAAATTCCTAGGAGGAAGTAACGTGATTCTAAATGTGCTGCTAAGTTATGAATTAAAAAAACCTCCACAGTTACATGCCACTAGATGTCAGAAAAACTACATGGTTAAGCTGGAGAGGAAGATCTAGCTGAGGGAGTTTGTCCTCGGTCTGTGCACTTGCATAACACTTTGGACAAGGCCCAAGGAAAACAATTAGACATTTGAGTTTATTTTTGTTTGCTTGAAATAGTAAATATGCTGTTGGGTCAGACTCTTCTCTCATTTCCCCCCAGAGGATAATGGAAATAAACTTTTTGTCAAGAGTTATGCCACCCTGGAAAACAGCAGTTGCTTTTAGTCTCATCAGCAAATCCTTCCCATCCAGCGCTGTGGTTTTCTATTCTTTGGGTAGAGCTGGTCTCTGAGTTTTAGGCAACTGTATAGCGGAAATTTTGTGGAAGGCTAGTGGGTTGGTTCTGCTTCAGCAGAAATGAGAGCTGTTGTGGTTGGGATGCTTGTACATGAGCAGCAAACATCAAATATGATGTTTCTCTATATAGGAACATCCCCAAGTCTTAGTTCACTAGGATGAAATTAGTGCACATCGGAAAGTATTATGAAGAATAATTCCTAAAACCTCCTACAGAACTACAATGCAGGTTCACCTAAAGTTGCCTCCCAGTCTCTACAACGCAGTTTAGCCTTAACAGGAGGCTTTGTTCTTTACGGCTACTGTTCTGCTGCTTCACTAATGCAGCTGCAGAGTTTAGTTTGTGTAGCTGGCTGTAATTCAAGGCATAAATGGCTTGTCAAAATTATGTTTACGTGTTGTATATAACGTGAATAGGCAGGTTGCTGTTTTGCACGTTAGTGCATATGTATCTGAATGCTTTACAGGCTAAAATCCCCTTTGGAAACAGCACAAAAATTCACACTCAGTGTATTGATTTTTTTTATTTTTTTTAATGCTAATATGTGCACCTCCCTCTGGGAGAAAAGCACATTCCAAAAGAAAAAAGTATACGGTTTGTCAAACATGAAATTTCTGAAGCAGTTCCATATTTCTAAACTCTTGATTCTTACTAGGGACATGTGCAGGATTCAGGATTTAGGGATCAGACTGCGACCTTTCAGAGGAACATTGCCAGGAAAACTAAAGGAATGCTAGGGCAGAAGGAGCGAGCCTGAGGAATAAGAATATACAGACATCCCGTTTACACAATGTCTTGAATTTCTATCTAAATGAATGTGCTTCCTTGTTATCTATGAGTTGCTGCATAGGCGTCCCAGTAGCAACATTAAAAAGTGGACTGTGAGGTGAATACAGGCTGTTTTTAAAAAGCAAGTATAGATTTCCACTCTGTATTGATAATTGCTAATAAAAATAACGTTAACACATGAAAGTCAAATGTTGCTGTTCTTAAAACAACTTTAAGATCCTAAGCAATGTCAGATTTTGTGGACACCAGGTATTTGAAGATTGATTTATGCAAAATTATTTTGGAAAAGTTTTAATAATTTGCTTTCTATTTCTGGACTTTTGTAAAGAGTACTCTTCAGCATGAGGTTAAGAGATTCGCATTTTGTAATAAAATCTGAGATTGTTAGCTGCTGCCTCACTCCAGAGTTAGGAAAATCTTTAAATCTGATTGATAGGGTTGTGATGTAATTTTGAGTCAGTGACATTACACACTAGGAGCCCTTATCCTTCAGTTGGAGGGTGCAATTTCTAGGTAGCCCTATAAAAAACAGCTGATTGCCTTGCCATTCAAAAATAAAATAGCAGGAGCTGGGGGGAGGTGTGAAGGCAGAGGAGGCTGTCTCACCTCTTCCCCGCTGTGGCAGGAGGGATGTGCATTTCTGACACCTCCACAGGGAACATTCTTTTCCCCAGGAGCCTGGAGACAGTTATTGACTGCCTGTATTTTAGCACAGGAGAATAAACAGCACCTGAAAAGAATGCTTTGGGTCTGGTGATTTTCACTAGCTCTGAATTTCAGGTAGACTAAATTTGAACTCCATCAAAACCTTCTCAAAGTTAATTCCCCAGTGGCTCCTCTTTGGGCTTTTTTTTAACTCAGCACAGAGCTGTGACCAGGGGACAGCCAACCTCAGGGTAGTCCCACTGTTATTCCCTCCCTGAAAACTCTGTGTGAGGCTCTTTGTGGTATTAACACTGAAATATGGACTCATATGGACTGATATTTGTAGTTGTGTTTTAGGACAGAAGAGCTGTCTTTCAGCTTCTGTCCTTCATTTTCTATTTTATTTTTTTTTAAGTCTCTTTTGCTTTGCTACCTTGTGTCTCAAGTACAAAAAAAGAGGGGGAACACAACCTTTTCCTATTCCACATGCTTTTGAGTAGCTGGAAGCAGCAGCCAGTTACCTCTTCTACTGTATAGAGGTGAGAGACTATTAACCTGGGCATCACACCCAAGTGAAGCTGGAGCCACCTGGTGTCAGTGTCACTCGAAGTTCCATCTTCTCAAAAATAAAACCAGATCCTGATGGTTTTAAGAAAAGGGATTTATTCCACTGTAGATGAATACATTGCTAAGCCTAGGGAGGGGAGACCTCATTGCCCTCTATAGCTACCTGAAAGGAGGTTGTAGAGAGGTGGGTGTTGGCCTCTTCTCCCAAGTGAATAATGACAGGACCAGAGGAAATGGTCTGAAGTTGTGGCAGGGGAGGTTTAGATTAGATATCAGGAAACATTACTTCACTGTGAGGGTGGTCAGGCACTGGAATGGCCTGCCCAGGGCGGTGGTGGAGTCACCATTCCTGGAGGTATTTAAGAAATGTGTAAATGGGGGACTTCAGGATACGCTCTAGTGGCCAAGATTGTTGGGTTGGGTAATTTGTTCTATGGGGTTCTTTTTTTTTCTTGTGGGTTTGTGGGGTTTTTTTGGTGTGTGTATGGTGGGACTCGATCTCAGAGGTCCCTTCCAGCCTTGAAAATTCTGTGACTGTTTGAGAAAGCTCTCAAGTTTTGAGCAAGTTTTGGATGGAGTGAGATATTCAGTACAGACTGTTTGCTGTCTGATTAGCAATTATATGTGATAATAATACAATACAATAACTGCAGTCTTCTGACTCCTGTGATCTCCAGATAGGCTCGTCTTTTCTGCCCGAAGTTGCTGTATGAAAAGAAACCTTATTGATGATTTACAGTGACTGCTTGATTCATTCATTGCTTCTTTTTTATGTCTTGCCTACATTATTACTTCCTTAATATAATTTTAATAAAAATGTCATCGTGGCCCCTCTGTTATAACATTTTGCTGGAAGATTTCTTTCCACTATATGGATTTATTTTATGAAAAACCTGCACTAGCTTTGCAACAGTATATTTAGAAATGCAGTTTACACAGGGGTGCTTGGAGAGGGAATTTGCAATCAAATTTTAAGCATGTAATTGGAGTACTCAGAAGTGCCCTGGAGATGCCTTTCACTTTCCATTTGCACATTAACATTTTGAGTTTTGCCCAGTTTAGATAACTATACCTTGCAATGTGAAAGCTGCCTTTTCAGAACAACAAATGTAGTATATGGTGAATACAGAAGGAGGTGTTCTATATGGTTTAAATGAGAATGCTTCAAAACCTAGAGACTTTTTTGCTTTATACATGAAAAATACCAACCGATTCCAACTTAACCTGTGTAACTGTAGCTTCCATGAAAGGGTCGACTTACTTCTATTTGGTCAAACCCTGATTTGTCTATGAAGTTTTTTACTATTTCATGATGGTGTGGGAAACAAAGAAGATTTTATTCTATTGTGCCACAATACCCATTAAATCCTAACCAGCAGCAGTGTTCTGGGTAGGGTATAAACTGTTGCATTTGGACTTCCTTTGCAGTAAACCAGATGTTTCTTCTTGGGAGTTTTTAATCTGTGAGGACAGTGCTCTGAACCTTTTATTAGGATCTAGCTACAGCTGGCAGATGATTATATGAGGTCTCATAGTGAAAACCGTCTTGCAGAAGTTAAATTGAATGTTTCTAGCAAGTGGCTCTGTATAGACACATGCATATTTGTGCTTTTTAAAAATATATTATTTATCCGTTAAATCTCTTGCTTCTCATAGTTATTTCTTTATTGAGCAAAACTGACCTAGCTAAAACAGACATGAACTGTTTCATGTGCTACTGATCATAAGAAAATTTTGGAAGTTAGAGGGAGCTTTTGCATGATATTTTTACTTGTTAAGAAGGTCAGTTGAGGATATCTAGGAAGAACATACGCCAGCTCTTGAGTTGCAAATTGGATTCTTGCCATGATTTGTTGTCTTAAGGACAGCATGGATGAAGAACAGTAGAAAAAAGTATTTCATGTCCTTAAGTCGCCAGACTGGAACTTGAATGTATTGAGTAAGCACTACTATTTAAGAGATGTCAGTAAGAGGGTGATGTATTTCAAGTTAAGAGACACATTTCACATACTGTGCATCTTTTATCAAACTGACCTGAAGAGCCCAAAGTCCCATAGATAGAAGATAACCACAAGATTTTGTAATTTTCATGAAAGGGTTGCGAGAATAACAAACATGCCTAAACCCAGAAACTATTGACAATCTCCTCCATCATGTTTAGTAAGAGTTTAAGACTCAGCAATTGCAAGACTATCTCTGAATCCCATGAAGCTACTTTTTTGAGAGCCAGCTTCTTGACAGCTCACCCCTAAATCTCTCTGCACCCTAATATATGTTCATGGTAGAAGTAGTTCTGTGGGAACAAATTAATTCTTGACTATACTCACAATGTATGTCATACTACATGTTGTGCTGCCCAGAAACCATGTATGTGTTTTGTTTAGCACTATACTTCCTTCTTGTATCCTCAGATGTTGTAGATGTACAATAACCAGTGACTGAATACAGACTCCTTATTGTTGTTGGTCTTGCTAAGTATAAATATGAAAAGTGGAGAAATGGTCCAAAGTCTTGAGATCCATGCCCCAACTTCCTCTGAAAATGCTAATTAAAGGGTTGTCAGATTTTAAAAAAGCATAAAAAATCAGTCCAGGAAAATAAGGCTGCCAGTAGCTGTTCCTGTGTTGAAATTCAAGACAGTCCCTGGAGGTAGTGGGGGGAAAAAAATCTGCTGTGATTGCAAAAAGACTAGTAATTCACTAAAACAAAAAGTCTTCTTTGAATGTGTTACTTCTTTTTTCTCCAGCTTATTTTGTACCTGAGTCAAAATTCTAAATTCCACTTTTATGTCTCTGTGTATAGAAGAGCACGCCTTATTAATCTATCTTGACAGATACATAATATTTATCCATGTGATGTTGTTCAACATATAAATTTAATTGCATCTTTTAATGTTTGTACTTGTTATAAATTCCATTATGTGGAACATGCACTGAACGATGTACCTATAGGTTTTAATTATATCAGCTATTATCAAGTTGTGGAATGGGAAAGATTTCCTGCATGTCCTCAAGTGAGGACAAAGCTGCAAATTTCGCCCCTACATTGCCTTTGCATTATGTTGGGGTCTAATGGGGTTAATAATTCCTGATAATATTAAAAATAGTCTTTCCTCAGACCTCACAGTGCTACAGCTGCAGGGGGGAACAGGCAAACCTTTTGTGAATGAAGGAAACCTAAGAGAAGTGAAGGCATTAAATACACTCATGCATTCTACATGTTCTGAGAGAGTTTTGTGTAAATATCTTAGTTGTGACCTGAGTCCCTATCTAGACAGTAAATCAGCCATTTTAAGGGGGGAAAAAAAATATCACTGTGTCTGAAGATGAAACAGAAGAGGACAAAGATTTCGGCTGATGAATAGGAACGCATCAAAGACCTGACTGTGTCTTCCACATTGCCTGGAGAGACTGCTTTTTTTCTTGGATACCTCTATGTGAATGTGACTTCATGGGTGCTGTCAGACACTATGACTGGAAATAACTCTCTTAGACAACTTTTCTAGCCTGCCAGGAGCATGAATGAGAGGTTTCCCGCTACATAAGTAGGCAAGGTTTGCTGCCTTCCTGCTGTACTTTTATAGATGCCACACACATCTATTTGTAAACCTTGATGTGTGTCTCTCCTTGGCAGCTACTTGTGTTGATTGTCAGATGTGTTTGGTTTTAGTTTATGTGGATGTTAGGAATGAAACTGCCTGTTCAAATAGAAAGGTAAATGCAACTCCTCCAGCTGGTAGAGAAGACACCTCTTGCTATCAGACTTGAACACCTCTTCAGCGCTTGTGGGAGATGAGTGTCCCAGCAGCATTCAGTCTCTACTCACAGCTTGAAACTCCATGCTGAAGTTGATTCCAGGTTGAAAGAAACTTCGTACTAAGAAAACAAACAAACAAACCAGTGGGGGAGACCTAAATAAAAAAAAAAAAAAAGAAAGAAAAAAATTGGCGAAAAAGAGAGATTTATAAAGTATGTACCTGAACCCAAGAAAGAAACACAAATGAAAAGGAAGGTAGATGCAAGTTGGAATTCAGCAGATTGCTAACTTGTAAAAAGCAGTGCGATGATCTGGGATGCAAAGCAAAACATCATAATAAAGAACAAATTATTATAAATACTATGTTTCTTCCCCTCTTTGCCAGGATAAGTAAACATGAACAGATATGCCAACTTGTTCCCTCCATATGTTTTCACAAGTGCGTTTTCATTTGGTATGGAAGAGATGCTTTTCCATGATGTGATCTGATTTTTATATTACTCTATGTGGCTTTAATCTAAGATCTGATTATTTCTGGGAAAAGGAAAATCAATCCCTCCAACCATGTCCTTTGTGGAAACATAGAAGACAATGTTGTTGGTTTCCTCTGTTACTCCTGCAAAGAGTTTTGCTAACACTTTGAGGTCCACACCTTCCCTCTGCTGCCCCTTGGAACCACCCAGATCTTTGTTCATCCTTTAAAACAGTGGAAGTGGTCTTTTGGCACACATGAAAGTTTGTTCTGTGTAGATCACGTGTTTCTCTCAGGCCTGTTTAGCTCATTGTAATAATAAACCACAAACGGGTTCCAAAAAAAAAAAAGTGCCTCTGCATTTCGATTTGTTTTCTTTTAGCATAACTTCAGAGATCAGAATGTAAGATGAAACACAAATCTGCTTTTGTTGGCCTGTATCCTTGGTGTATTATGACAAGTGAATTATTGCAGGCTTTGCGGGAATACGTTATGGGGTATATTATGGCCTTGAGTGTCTGTAGAGATCTGGAGGAAGAAAGAGATTTAGCTATTTAGTCTATGAGTCGCGTCGGGATGCGCTGCTTGTGGTGTAGAGTGTCTTCTACGGGGGAGTGTGGGGACCTCAGTGACATACGAGCTCTTTCCTGGCCTCATGCTGCTGACCTGAAATATTAGGATCATGGTAATGAAACCTGTCAGCCAAGTGCTGGTGTCACCGATATCTCCTGCTCTGCTGTGGGTGACAGTTACCTTCCCAACCAGTGTCTGCTGAATCCGTGCATCCTGGTCGCTACAGCTGGTGGTGACCTGGGAGAAGGAAACTGTCTGTATGTGCAGGGGAACCTACGCTTGTGGGTGTAGGTGCAGCAAGACCCCGTGGCAGGGAGAGGCGAGAGGTGCAGTTACCCCACCATTGTAACTTACCATTTTAGGTAGATGTTACACAGGGCTGCTCGTTATTTCCCACAGTAAAACTCTGGTTTTTGTTTTCCGCGACTTTTACAGAACTTCTTTTAGGCAAATTTTCCATGCCTTTGGGCAGGTTTTTATTTCTGAAAATATCAGTCAAAGTAGCTCTGCTGTTTATGAGAACAAGGCGCAGGGTAAACAATGCATTGGTTTCCAAGGCTAAAAAAGGTTGGGTGACCTTCTCTTTGGGAAGTTGAAGTGCCTTGGAGCTTTGGAGTAAGGGCTTTCGGTTTGGCACAAGAGCTGCCTTTATGTCAGAGATGTGCTTTTTGGTCCTTTAGGGAAAATCCACTCATGCTTTGCCAAGTTGTAAACAGTTGAAAAATTTCAATTTATTTGTACTCAGAAGAAACTTGTTAGAATTTAGCAATGAAATTCTCTGTGGTGTGTTGGGGGCTCCACACCTTCTTGTGCTGGACAGACTTGGCATCGCGTGCTCCAGGCTCAGGCTACAGGGATGGTGCTAGAAGGGCTTTGTGATGGCCATTTCCCACTGCTTGGTCCATAGTGTGGTCAGAGGTGATCGACAACTATCTTTCTTGTGACTCTTCATCGTTTGCACCCAGACAGGTTGGAAGAGGAGCAAGGATGCAGACAGTAAGACTCCTGAAATCATGTGGGGAGGCTGAACCTGCCAGTGTGTAGGGCAAGAAAGGGACTAAAGCTGGACGTAGACGTTAGGATGAAATGCTGGGGAAGTGAGGATGCTGAGGAGGTGCTGGATCTTGAACGCAGGTGCTAGGGTGAGACATCTGTGGGAGGTGTCTGTTTTTAATACCAGACATATTTCTTCAGCAGAGCAAATTTTAGTCATTTATACTCCCTCCAGAAGCACCTTGTGTTGTGTTTGATGTCAGGTTCAAAAGCATTATCTAGATATCATTATTGTTATTGTTATTTATTAGTTTTATTCTAATACTACTGTTTTTTTGTAAGTATTCACAAAGATATAGTAGCCAAGTTATTTTTGCTGCTTCTGACATTGGTGTACGTGTGAATTATATCATGGATATAACAGTTTCCTTCTTGTTTTGGCTGCTTTTGGGCAGTGGGAGATTACATTGATACATGGCTGGCTTGGCTTATAATTAACCACTGATAATTATATTTACTGTTGCAAGAGCATCACTGAAGAGTTAATAAGCAGAGTGTACAGGATCTGTATGTATATGGTTTGCAGGGGCACAAGATGCAGGCTTGGGAGAATGGACAAGATGTTGCACATGCTTTTGCAAATTCTTTTATGAATTTGTAGCAACATAGATTCTCCCCCTGCCCCCATATTTATTCAGGACACCTGCACACCGATGTGTTTATTCTGTGTGGGTGCTGCAACTTCAGACCCTCTAATCAGTGCTGTGTTTCACAGAGCTGTGCTACCAACCTGCCAGAGCTTGGTCTTTGGAAGGACATCTCCCCTCTGGTCTCTGCTTTGCCATTGTGAACATTTGAAAGCTCTTAATGTCTGATTCTCAGCTTTTTCTTGGCTACAGTCCCCCCTGTCTTGGTGATGCTCCACTGGTCTGGCAGGGTTTCCCCTGTGGGAGAAGCATTGACTGGCTGCTGGGGAGCAGGACCAGACCCAAGTGAGAAGTGCAGACGTCAGTGGCACCGAGAGCAGCTGGCTGTGGACAAACAGAGACGGCACGTTGCTTAGAAGTCCATGGGGCCTTGTTCAGTCAAAACAGAGCCACTGCCAAATTGCTAATTGTAGCTCTGCTTTTTTTCCCCTGCCTTCACAGGTTAGGAATGGAAATGCATCCCTTTGCAGAGCACCCTGCCTCCCCGTAGCTCTGAGGGGACTCTAATTCGCTACCACCCCCTGCAGTGTGTGGCTCGCTGTCTGACAGTTTTCAGCATCACTTTTTAAGACATTTTTCTTTTTTTCAAATGCTTCCCTTACCTTGGTCTGACATATGTTTTTGCTTTAAGAGCAAAATGGTTTTCCACAGGCAGCTGGTGAAGTCCCTGAACACATGTTCCTCCAAAACACAAAACCCTAGAAGACATCAATTCCCAGTAGAAAGGTTACTTACGTACAGCTGCAGAGCACTGCTTTAAAGTTTTGGAAAATAATATTGTAGTCAGCTGACATCATTTAGTCATTTTGATTAGTTTCTTGTGACTGATTGCTGAATGTCCTGAATAATGACAAATGAGACTCCTTCAAGATCACATCTCTATGCACTTAAGTAACAACCAGAAAATAAATCATCATTTGTTTCAGAGCTCAAACCAGGGAAAATGGCCCTGGGATATAACCAGATTAGCTGGACAGTGTTTCAAACAAATGTAATTACAAAATACATGTATTGAAGCCAAAAGTATTGTTTGAAAAGAGGGTTTTCCTGTGCTTTCCAGTCTTAAATAAGGTGGGGAAAATGTTCTTTCTGAAAAGGAAGCAAGGGAATTAAAGAGACAAAAGCCAGTGTAAGAAACAAAACCACATCCATTCACCCACAAGTTTTCTCTTTTTTGAATGCATGTGGAAGAACGGGAGGGTTGTAAAGCCAGAAGAAAAGAATGTGTTTCTTCCTGAGAACAGGCACTGGATTTGGGTAAGTTGATCCAATTTCTGCCTCCATAGACAAAAACTTCCTCTTTCCTCCAGGAGCTCTGCTGCTGCCACTTGCACCCTACCCTGCTGTGGAGTCCATCAGCCCCAGCAGCACGTGCTGCTCTTTGCCAGACACTTGGTAGACCTTGGACAGTAAAGGCTGGAGAGGCAGCATCAGCTCCACACTGGCGTTTGGATTGGGACATATCAGGAGCGTGCTGTGAGATCTTTTCTGTAAGGCAATGTCTGACCTGGCTATTTTAGAAATCTCTATTTTTGGTTCTTACCCCTGCATTAAATAGAGCTATTCATGACAGTCTGCTCACATGCTGTGTCTTTCCTGTCCCAGTTGTATTTTTAAGTGGCTGCTTGGGCCAGCCAGATCTGTTCCTTTTTCAAATGTAGGGCTCTTGGTTTTCCTGTAGAGTTTCTTGTGGTCTTTAATGCTTGTATTCACAGAATATGGCTGAGTCCTTAACTAAAGACATAAAAAACAATCCCAAGAGAAGTGCTCCGTGGATGGCAGGAGGTCACTCTAGGGATGTCTACTCTTTCTGCCTGCAAGTTGATGTACCTTGTAGTAACCCAAATTTCCACACTGGTAAAGGAGCTCAGCCCAATGGGCAAGAGCCACAGTGCCAGTTGGAAGACTTCAGGACAGCATGGTTTGTTCCTTCCCTTTCTCCTGCACTCTTGGATGCAGGTGATTGTGGGAAGTATGTGGCTGTACTTTCATGGTAGGTAATGGTTGGTACTGCTGCAGCTGTGCTGGGCCATCAGGAAATCCCAGGAGAGCCATGCTTGGTTTCCTCTCTTTTATGGGATACCTTGGATGGAGAGCAGAAGTCATTCATAAGTTATTGCATTTGAATTTCTGTCCTACACTCTCCAGAGTCTTCTCAGCTTGCCAAGTTACTATCCAAGCAACAACAAAGGTGTGCCCACTTTTTTTCCTCATGAGTGTTTCCACTAGGTTGCTGCTGGTGAGAAGGCTGAGAGCAGTCTTAGCTCAGATCAGAACTGGAGTGAGAAGATACTTTCAGTCTGTGGCTAAATTGTAGCCTGGAGGCCAACACAACCGACAGTGACAGCTCATAAATGCTAGCTGGTGCCACTGGGATAGTATCTTGTGGCTGGAGCTAGAGGCTTTGCTCAAGAGACTCTGCCCATTGGTAGAAAGAAGTGGTTAGGAGTCTCTATAAAGGTGTCATTATTTTTTTTATTTTATTTTTTTTTAACTGTGGTAAGGCTGATTTGAGTTTATAAAGAAGATGTTAGAAAGCAGATTGGTATTTTTCTTAGCCTTCCACTGCTGAGCTTCATTTCCTTTAAAGCACTCCTTTGAGATGAGCTGAATGTTGTTTGCTTTTAGCTGAAGACAATTTAGAAGTGTTAGTAAAGGCTTACTTGGTATTTTGGTACTAGGAATTTGGCATTAAACTGTCTGGGGCCATTTTCCTTTTAATGCCAAAGCTTCATATATTTATCATGTCTACATGTTGGATAGTGATTTTTGCCATGGGTACATGGAGCATGTCAAAAACTTGATGGTATATTGCAGAGAAACAGGCTTTCTGCCTTTATTTTTTTTGGCCCAACTACTTCTGTTAAATAGAAGCCTTAATTTTCCTGAAATGTCTAAACCTTGCTGTTGAAAATTATGCTGGAAAGAGCAAGCAGTTTAGCATTATAAGATATTAGATTATTCTAATTCTATGTCAGTGTATCTTAAAATTGGAACAAATGGCAACAATTTTATTTTTTGTTTTTACAAAATGGCAGATACTGATTAATTCTAGAGTGTTATTTCTGCTTAATGGTATCAGACTTTAAAGATAAAGTCTCTTCTTGTCAAAAGCATTGAGTTATGTAAGGAAAAATAACAGGAAAAATGTACCACAATTTCTCAAAGTGAAAATCTCCAGAGAATGGTTCAGTGGCTCCTCAAACCTCTGTAAGGAAAAACAGCCAGCCATGCCGGACTGAATCCTTGTGTTTTAAACTCATAAATGGGATTACAAGGTGACAAAAACTGCAGGATGATTTTTAGACAGGAAGCTGAAACTGCTTGCATCTGAAGTGCTAAATTGTGACAACCATTACATGTTATTTTTGAAAAGGGTGTGAAAAATCACAGCTCTCCGCTTTCAATAAAGAAAGAGCAGGAAATTCACAATAAAACAATAAAACCATAAACCTTAAAATATGCACGTGCAACAGGTGCTGATACGTACAACAATATTAGAATGCAATAAAATGTCTCACTGTTGCCCAGAAAGAACTACAGCCAGGATATGGCATTTGGCTGCATTCTGCCCTTGACATGAAATAGTTTAGATATCCAAAGGGAAGGTGTGCTAGATAAAGAGAGGGGATTTCTTTGGAAAAGAGGATGGGAAGCGTGTTCTGGCTCAAATAATTTGCTTTATTTGAGAGGTCTCTGTTGTTTTGGGGTTTTTAGCTCTTTCTTTTTTCCTCCTAACAGATGATTCACCTGGGATGTGGATTTATCACCCTTTCATTCCCAACACTTCTGTGACTATGGTTAGCTCCCAGATGTGCTCATGAGGAGGGGACTGTATGCACCTCGCCCACCTTGTACGAAGTAATGGAAGCAAACAGGCTTTGGGTTCCTTGTTGGTGTGAGCTCTGTTCTTCTGCCCTGCTCCTCTTGGAGCCAATCTGCCTTCCTGACATGAGTTGCAAGTGAGATCAAAGCTCGACATGTCTTGTGGCCTCCTCTTTGGGGGCAGAGCATGAATGGTGTGAAAGTGGAGAGGATGTCTGCTCAGTGAGTATCCAGCTCAGTGACCATCCAGCTGCTGAGAGCTGGGCTTAGGGGGTTGAAGATCTGAAGCCCTGCTTGGCTCCATCTCTGAATTTGGTTTAGTATGTAGCTGAAGGGAATATATTAAGTAAGGACACTGAGTAAGGTCCAAATGAAGACTGAAAAAGGAAAATAGTAGTGCATAAAATAGTACTGCAGTCTCTTCCTATCCTTGCTGGTTAATTACCACAGGATCTCTGTTATCCTTTAAAAAGTGTGACTGCAATCTTCAAACTGTCCTTGACACTTCACCTTCATGGCATCACTCACTGAAAGAGCAGCTTCTCTGTCCAAACCCTCAATTTTCTGGGCTGACTGTGAAAATGTATGGAAATGTCTTCAGTTTTAGAAATAACGCTGGTCTCACCAGATGTTCTCCCGCAGATCTCCAATCTAGCCCACTCTATTTCTCAGATTTATCAGCTGATGCAAGGTTGTGGTTTAGGTGAATACCAGCTTAAAATCAGATCAATTTTTGGTGCAATGCTATATTCTTTACATATGGGGTGGGGTGGGAGCAGTTGGAAAGCTTTTGTTTGTAGATTTTTCTGTACTTGCGTATGTATTTGCGTATTTACTTTTAGAAAACTTCAGTTATGTTTTAGGCTGTGGGATCACTTAGATGCCCTAAACAGAGTGGAAGCTATTGGTCCAGACCCTTTTTTTTTGCTATAACTTACTCAGCTTTTGTAGGCTTGCCTTCTGGGCTATACCAGGAGGAGATACCCTGATCTTAATTATAACCAGATACCATATATTAATCAGCCTTTTATAGCCCCTTTGTCTTGGGTGTAACAACATTGTGTTGTAACAGTGGTCATTGCCAAGACGTTACAAATTTACTTTGTAATGAAGGGAAGTTAATGGAACATACTTAAGTAGATCCAATATTGTAGTAAATTAAAACCAAGGAAAGGAAACTGCTTCTAAAATCGTGTATACGAGTTTTTACTTTCACACTGTATATCCTTTCCCAGAATTTTAAAAGAACATTTAAATTAGAACCAAATGTAGTAGGAATTGAGTAGGTAGGTCTTCTTTCTTGAAGGATGCCCACAGTTCCATGTCCTGCCCATGAGAACTAGGCTTTGTATTGAAGACATATTTCATCAGGGCTGAAATGGTCATAATTATAAATTAGACACTTTTTCTATTTTAAATTTAAGCCAGTTGATTTTGAAAGTAATTATAAAACATAGTGTGCACGTTCACCTGAAATGAGGAGTAGGTGTATACAGGGAGGTTAATGCTGTTTCCTACACACAGCATTATATTCAGAGAGCGGCCAATCCACTGTTCACTGAGGTCTATAAAAAAGCTCCCATGTCTGTGGACCCTAGCTCCTCAGTTATGAGATATGAAGGGACTACAGAGGAAAAAAAGCACCTGAATTGATACAAAACATTTGCAAGGAAAGTACAGTAAGTTCAGAAGTTGAGGGATGAGAGATTTTGCCTCTTTGAGATCCTTTTTCAATTGAAGGAGCTTTCATCCTTTGAATCATTGTCAGAAACAACTGATAAAAAGGCTGGTCAAAAATATTGTGTTTACATTTTAAATGTTTGAGTTTTTTTCCTTTATCTGAATTACCTACTCATGGAGGAGAGGGACTGTTTGTCAGGAAGTGTAGTAATAGGACATTGGGTAATGGTTTTTAATGGTTTTAAATTGGAAGAGGGGAGATGTAGATTGGACATTAGGAAGAAATTCTTTCCTGTGAGGGTGGTGAGGCACTGAAACAGGTTGTCCAGAGAAGCTGTGGATGTCCCATCCCTGGAGGTGTTCAAGGCCAGGCTGGATGGGGCTTTGAGCAACCTGCTCTGGTGGGAGGTGTCCCTGCCCATGGCAGAGGAGTTGGAACTCGATGATCTTTAAGATCTCTTCCAACTCTAACCATTCCATGATTCTATGATCACCTGTACAATCTCAAGATGGAGGCAGTGCAAAAGTGTGCTCATGAGTACTTCACTGGGTGTCCCACATTCACATGAAGCTTCTCCACCCCTCTTGTCTCCCTGTACCTGCATCCTCAGTTTCCCTTGACCCCGAGTGAAACAAGACTTTCAGAGCCACTTTACACTGTATTGTTTCAGGGGTGTGTGGCTAAAGCAGCTTACGCAGATGCAGTTATAAAAGCTCTTTTGCCTTCTCACAGTTTTTGGTGGGATGCCATCCTCGTCTGAGCACTAGTACTGTGATAAAACAGCATCCACACTGGAAACTTTTGCCAGCGTAATTATGGAAGGCAACAAGACCTCTCTGGTGCACACTGTAAATAAGACCCAACAAGTATTCTGTATTACAAACAGATTGAGGACCACCACAGACTTTCCTCCCCCACGGGTTTGTTCATTGTTTCTCTGCTACAATTGCCAAACCACTGGCTGTAAAACTTCCTTCACTCCCTGCTTTATTTTCATGGTGGGTGCCACAGCCTTATCAACATGCGGTGTGCATGATGGCAGTCACTACTGCTTTTTTGCTTTTTCCCATCTCTTCTGCTACTGAAATCCACCCGTGTCATCTGTGAGGTTTTTTTCTGATCGGCGAAAAGCAAGGATTTTTCATGAGAAAATCTGTGTGAGAAGTAAGGGAAGGGATGTGACACCTTACTAAGAAAAGAGCTTGAGCTGAGGAAGAGAGTCTCAAATTTCTGTTATTCCTTAAATACATCCAAAACTGTCTGCGCTAGACTTTGTTGGCAGCGAAACGTAACATCACTCATTGCATTGGACTCCGTTTGGAAGCCTGCAACAAATTTGTTTGCCTTTTCCTTTAAAATGGTAACGTTAGCTGATACTTCATTTTACAAGAGTTAAGAGTGGCAGTGGCAGAGGCTCTCCCTTTCGGAGCAACAAGCTGGGAAGTGCCCCAGTGTGAAACAGCCCTCAATGCCTCTGCCGTGGGGTGGGTTTTGGCGAGAGGGTGCGATGCACATCTGGTCCACAGCTCCTTTCTCTGGGAATGGCTCTACTCACACTTTTTACACTTGGCCTGTGTTGACTTAGAAGCTCATTCGACATGTACATTTGAAGGGCAAAACTGATGAAAAGGGCAGGGCATACTTTAACTAATTTTTTTTTTAAATTGTCCATTTTATTGAGTAAATTCCAAAAGAACATGTAAGTTGCCTGACCAAGTTGAAATTTGTGCATCAGGAAAGCTGATGCAGTACAAATCAGTGGGGCTAATAGCAGATGATAATATTCACGCCATTCCGAAATTGGCAAGAAGAGGTGATACATTATCAGAAAACAGATACATGATGTTTATCTCTCATATTCCATATTTTCTTCATTTGTCACTCCTGGGATGCTAGTTTTTGCCACCTGTTTAATTTCTTCCCACCAACATCTGCTGATTTCTACATTATTTTTGTTGCAAATTTCTTCCACATATCACTCTCACAAAGTGACAGTTAACTCCTTGACATAGGGGAATGGACTTCCTTGGTGGCAAACGAGAATGCCCTCATTTAAAGGGGGACTGCCAAAGCATTTAAAGCTCCTGGTCTCAAACATTAGAACTTGGGAAAAGTATGTTCAGCTAAATAACACCAGAAAGGGCATGGAACTGTATTTTTATATGTAAGCTTTATGTTATGCTTGTGTTTCTTGGTTGGTGGTTTTTATTTTTATTTTATTTTTTTTTTATTGGCTAGGGAAAGGGGAATCTGTTTTTAACCAAGCTACAGATTTGGGAGTTTGGGAAACTTGGGAAACATCACTTTATCTTTTAATCTGAACACTCAGACAAAAATCAAGTATAATTATTGAAGAGCTGAACTTCACAATAACGATCAGCCTCTGTGCACCACAGCAAGTCCTAAGTCCTGTTCACCAAGTCAGACTCTTCCAACCGTAACAATTCTGTGATCTTTCTGACCTTGCTAAATGCCTGTTTCTGGGCAGAGGGTATTTGCTATAGAGCCACTGAATTACTGGCATTTGTTTTACAAAGTATAAGATCTCCTGAGTCGCCTGTAGTATTATTTTAGATGGCACCACCTTTTTATGCAGCTAATTTTGCTTGTCATTGAGGTGTGACGTTGCAAGAATGACAGCATAATGGAAATATGAGGATGGTTTCTGACTTCAAACATCTAGAGAATCTGACACTTTAAAGCTTTTTGGTTTCTCCTAGAAACATAATCTGCCATGATGGACAGTCTAAAATAAAAAAGGATGAAGGAATCTGCTAGACAAGTGCAGCTTTTTTTGCTCCCTGTACTATTTTTAGGTCTTGCATTTCCGGTGGTATCTGGCATATTTCCCCATGAACATTTGTGCTGAATGCTGACAGGATGAAAACTAACCCTGAGTTTTGTCTGGTGGTTCTGTTTTCTGCAAAATCCCTCTTTTCACCCCGTTTGTCTTGCTCAGATTTCCATGCAATATCTAGTCCTTTTCCTTCGCTTCCACAGGAAGGCTGTTGTTGAAATTTGCTCCTTCTTCATCTGGGGTGTCTGTATGGGTGAGTGTGTGTGGTGTGTTTCCTTCCAAGCTCATCTCCACAATGGGATCTGTCTCACCTAACTTAAAAAGTGAGATATTCAATCTCTTCTCTCTATAACCAGTGGCCATCCTTCCAAAACACCATTCTTCCCATCCTAGTACAGGAATGTTGATCTGAGCTTTGCAGAAAAACATGTGAATCCCATTTCACATGCTTCTTCTCCAGCTTTGGCTTGGAATATCATGTGATGGCAAAGACCTTTGGCCAGTGCAGTGGCCCTTGCCACCTCTTGCTCCCCCGTGTCTCTGCTCCTCTTAGGTCCAGCTCTGACTCCTGCTCTCATTGTCCCTCAGGTTCAGTGTTGTTCTCCCATGGACCTCTTCTTCCACCCTCACTTTGGACCTCCTCTCTTCCTCTTCATCCAGTACTGCCTTTGCCCTTGCCCACATGTGTTCCTTTGCTCTACCCAAACTAAGAATCACCCCATCTTCTGCATAGTCCTAACTCTTCACACAGGGACCTCTTTGCAGGGGCTGCCTATCCCTCCCTGCATATTATTCCCAACATCTACTTCTTCCTGGCAGGTGTGGTATCATTAATTATCATAAATGAGTAGTGTGTGCCTATTCTGTATTTAAGTGAGTCTGATTTCCAATGGATTTTAGCTTCCTGCTTGATCATGGTTTTGATGGGATTATGCTAAGACTGTAACAGGACTATGCATCTGTGTGCTCCTATGGATCAAGACTTGATGAATACTGCAACACATTGGAAAAGCTTCAGTCTGGCTTTTTAGACACCATAAATAAGGTAAGGGTAAGAAACTCGAAGAACTCGTTTCTCTGGTAATTCATACTTTGTTAGTGATTTATAAAATGTAAGACCCAATTGAAGATGTTACTGAAGTTAGGCTGGATGTAACCATCCTCTTCTTACTGGGATCCTCTGAGTTATGCCGAGGGTCCTTCTCGCAGCATCGTTCTGTCCATGAGAGGTCAGAGAGGGACTCTGTCCTCTGGGTGGCTTCCACCTCTCACCAGCTACCAACAGCTTTGTTCTTGTACTGGCTAATGGGGTCAAGTCCATTGGGATACAATGAGGCAAAAGGGTCACCTATTATAAATAGACACACAAGCAAACAGAACAGGATTCCTTAGGAAACCAGGCTGGAAAAAAAAAGAGAATTACTTAGAATGGCAATGAAGTGACCCAACTCCACCACTTTTGTTTGTGTACAATATTTTTCTGTGCTGCCTTCTTACTGTAAACTTCTTGAAGCGGAAATGTGCACTTAAAATTCCACAGAGCATAGCAGAGGCTTTACATTCATTAAACAAACAGAAATACAGCAAAGTTAACTACCGGCCATTTTTAAGTATGAGTATTTCTAGTTTAAATGAGGATACTAAACATTTTAAGGCTAAAACCAACATGAAATCTATTTTTGTGTAATGCTAAAAACAGACTCCTTAAAACCATTACTTATAGATTAGAACTACGTTAGAGTTGAATGCCAGCTTCTAATTTGGTGGAGGTTTTCTGTGTTCCAGTTCTCGGACTTTTGGGCAACTCACTTTGATTAATCACCAATGTTTTTTGAAACATACTTTGTCCACTTTCATCTGTCAGTTGTATCAAATCTTTACAGCTGATAAATGCTGGGCTTGATATCTTCAAATTGACATTATTTAAAATGCCTGGTGAAGTAGCAAAAATGCGCAGCCATTTACCAGATATGGTGCAGAAACTCAGAAAGAGCTACTTTCAAAGTCCCAAATAATCTAAAAATATCTGCTTGATTGAAATGATCGATGTTGCTTCCTTAGAAAGTGTATCGTGTCTCACTCCTACTGAGTTCAAAACTTTACAGCCAGCTACCTCCCAGCTGGAGAAGGCCGTGAACAATAGTGGAATAAATCACGGGAAAAGCGCAGCTTTTCTGGAGGATTTTTGTGCTGGTTTTTTAGATATTTTTTCCTTGTGGTACAGAATTTAGAAACAGTTGTAAGACCAGGACATCCTCAACTGGGTGGGAGAGTTGCATCCTGAGGGCCAGTTGGATTTCTCATTGAACGATTTGGTTCTCCTTGTTTGAGCTTGGTTCTTTGTGGGTTTCAAATACACAATACAGCTGGTGGCAGGGTTTTCCTCTATAAGATATTTCTTACAGAGGAACACTGTGAAAGAGGGGAAACAGTGTCTTAATGACTGTTTTAAGCTAAACAAAACTTGTGAACAGCATGGCTCCCGCTGGAATGAAATCGCAAATTAGTCGTCAAAGCTAATGGCCTTTTTAGTACTCTACTGAAAAGAAAAGCCTTAAAAATATTATGTCGTAATAAGTCAGAATGTATACAAACACACCAGAGGTTATTTCATGTGGTGGACACAAAACCGGTCAAATCCTGCTCACTTTGCAAACAGTTTATATCATTGGGATAGAGTCTAATAGCAGAATAGGGAGAAACTGCCAGATACCATGATTCGTGTCTTAAAATTATATTTGGGGGATTTTCATAGAATGCCTTTGAGAAAAAAGGACAACGTTGTTTTCTTGCACTTAAGAGCAGTTCTTTACTTCCAGTAGATCAGAAAGATAATTTATATGGAATTGCAAAATGTTTCTGCCTCCTAATTCTGATATAAATAGGAAGTAACTGCGCTTATTTTCAGGCTTGCACCCAGGTGTATGAGAACAGCCTATTGCTGCTCTTCCGTTTGGTCCTTATTAGACATACAGCTGTCTTTCTGTGTCAATTTTGCAATACATCCTCATAAGCAACATAAGCTGGCCTGAATCTAAAGGTTTGGATCCTTCTTTCAGGCTTAAAAAAAATTTTATAAAAGAGTATACTACATCTATTCAACTGTATTCTAAGCCTTATGTTGCTTCAACTTTTAGAAGATCATTTTAATTTTGAGAAAATCTATTGATAAAACAATCACTGTTGATTACACAATTGCAAGTGGAAATGATGTCATGAAAAATAGCGATTTCCCATTGAATCCTGTAACACTTAGACATGCAAATTATCCCCCCTCTTTTTTGCTTCCTCTATCTTACCCAAACTACTGATGTAAAGGTGTGAGTCTTGAATTAGAAAGTTGTGAACCTTCTTCAACTGAGCCTATTTGTTATTATCACAAGGCATCAAACTACCCAACTAAAACTACCAATAAAAACTATATCATGTATAAACTATACCACTATAAACTACCACTACAGAGATGTTCAGGTCTCCTGTTCATAACGATCCAAGGGAAAAAGTATATGGCCGGTCAGAGAGATATGTGAATGAAATTGTCACTAAATTCAGTGATAAGTACTTTTGTAACTACCTTAGCCTGCCCATTGTATCCCTGCCCGTCAAATCTTGTCTTTGAATTCTGATCTGTGGGCATGAAATGGATACTTCCTCTCCCGTTAAATCCTTTTGTATTCAAACAAAACAGAGCCTGAATGGGGAGACACAATCAGGGCTCTTTCAAGAATAAAACCATTAGCTCTGCCATATTTCTGCTGGCTCAACAAACAGCTGAGTGGGATTTATTTGCTGGCAGATGGAGGTGGCTAATGATGTAAGCAGAACTTTTTTGCATGGGTGAGCAAACACTGGCTCCAAACGTTGAGCTAAATGATACCTAGCAGGGACCACAAGAAGTATCAGATCATTTTTTCTTGGAAATGAGTGTTCTTTCACACTTAGTACTTTACTCAGGCTTTTTTTGTTGTTGTTTTATTTTACTGTTGGTTTAGTCCCTTTTTTTTGATGTTTTTTTTTTTTTCTAGGCTTGGGACCTAGACATCTCCCGTTAGACAAAGTTTCTGCTTAATACAAATTCAGTGGCACGTATCCATCTCCAGATATAGCTGCATGCAGTTACTCTGTCAGAGAACAAAAGGGAGAGTGTTCTGATGAAATTGCTTTGACTTGGTTTGGCTGAAAGATCCAGAATACATTACAGGGACCACCAAGTTTTATTGACTGTACTAATCCTCCTTAATTAAACCCCTTGCATAAGGCTGATCTCTCCAAATTTGTGAATGTGTCAATCAAAACAAAACAAAATGAAGTTTCCTGTGGAGATCAGACATCTCCACCCAGGACTGGAACCCACTAAAATGAGACGAGCTCCACAAATTGTGCTGTTTGAGCCCATTTTGAAGTCCCTGCATCCTTCTTATCCTGATTCTGAGGCATAAGCTGGCTCTGCTTTATAATTATTTTTAAAGACTTTGAAGGCTTTTAGTATTTTATCCAGAAACTTTATCCTTTCTGTCAGCAGAAGCTGAGCACTTTGCTCAGCAATGTGCTGTTTTCTCCCATGATGAAACCTCCTTTTGGAGGTGCTCCTGGAGAATCCCATTTTCCTGAGACGGCTGCCCAGGTCCTGTGGAAGAACATGTGCTGTTGGCTTGCCACTGTGCAAAGGCCACCTCACTGGCATCAGTTCTAGGGCACGCAGGACAGCCCTTGGGGCTGGAGAGGACACCCTGACCCCTGCCTGGGTGAATCTGCAGCACTGGGATAGTGGGAATGAGAGTTCCCAGATTCCTGCCCTGTGGCAGAGAGGTGGATCACATATTTCTGGTTGGGACCAGCCACCCTGCTCTCTACCTTGACTGGTGTAATAACCCAGGAATGGTTAAGGATTTTTGGAAACAGAAAAATGAAGTTGTTCAAACCTGAGATGTGACTCTGTATTGTGGACTTGCTTACTGCGGTGGTTACCAGAACTTAAGTTCATTTCAGTGGGACCCTAGCAGTGGTGCATGTGTACTTTATTTCTGCCCTGATTTCTTGAATATGAGCACAATGTCTTTTATTGAAGCTCCACAGTCAGAACGAAACCATTGCTTTCCTTGGTTCTGAGCTTCCTTTTCATTAGTTACCTCATTTTACGTGGCTTAAGACAACCCTGATCAGTTTGATGAACTTGCTGAAAGCATCCATGCTGCAGTGAGTTTGGTTTTGTGGCTCAGCTCTTGTGTGTCCCGAACTCACTTTTGTGCATTGCTAACAAGTAACTCAGCAGCAGCTGCTCTGTGGGACTGTCCCCATGTTTGCAGCACCTATGCGTGGGGTTGAAGCCAGCTGTATCTATCCTTCAACGTTCCTCAGTTTTGTGCCCTCAGTATTTTCTTGATTGGGAGATTAGGGAACATAGATCTAAGGGTGTATTTGTATTTTTATCCCATCTTTATAGGGAAATAAATCCTCCCTGCACAGCCTGGTGATAGATTTTTTTAAATATCCCTCTGTTCTTCATCCTCCCACCATTTATCAAGATGCCTGTCATCTTAAAGTCTCTGTCATCATTAGATATTTTATTCTCTGAATGTTAATTTATGATTTGGATGTTAGTGTGGCAGTGTGCTTTTCCTGTTTCCCCCCCTCCTTCCTCCCTGGCTCCTGCTTGGGCCTTGGCCGTCACAATGTGAAGGATAATTTGATGGATTAGTTTTAACTGTTTCTGTTCATATTGTGTTTTGAGCTGGCATTCAAATCAGTCTAATTTTCTGTGCCCAAATCTCGCTGAAGTTTACTCAAGTACTTGCCTCCCTCAATTCTCCTTGGCAAATCACTTGTAGTGACCATTAATCACTGGCTAAATAGGCTTAGCCAAGCTGAAACAGCATTATTTCTTTTTTTTTTTTTTTAATATGCTTTTCTCTCATCAAGATGTCTCTCAAGTTCTGCAGTGAGTTCTATCCTGAAATGATGGGAGAATTTTGTTCAACTATACAAATTCACATCCATATCTAGAAAAAATGCACAGGCTTATATCAAAACCTATTGAACTCGATGTGCATCTTTCTATTTCCATTGCAATTTTGATCTGACTGTGACAGGTGGGAATCTTTCCCCAAGTATTTTCATTTTCTGTGTAGGCTTATAAGCCTAAAGACTTCCTTAGGGAAATAAGGTCCCATCTTGTGTATTTTCTGTTTGCAGAAAATAATTGAAAAGCTTTGACTTGTTTATAGCTCTCCCTCGTGGACTTGACTCTGTTGTGTGTTGTCTGAAAGGGAACTTCCTCCACAACAAATCCCCCCAGTGATGACTTTGGAGAAATAAACATATGGCAACACAATGAAATTTCCGTGAATTTTATTTACCCAAGAATACAAGCTCCTCATGAGTCAGAAAACTCCTTCCCAATTTGTTTCTTTAGACATTTGTGGTATTCCTAGAATGGTGCTGGATGATAAACTGTTTAACTTTCTTGCTCAAAGCCGGATGAATGGACTTAAATTAAAGCAAAATCCAGCCTATTTGTAAGTGAACATAGTCCAGTCAGCAGATGTGTCACACACCCACCAGCCTTTTAGTGTAGCCTCAGGCTGCTACCTCATTAGCCCTGGCTAATGAGCCCGTCAATCCCATACTAGGGCTGCTTCAGAAAAGATTTCTTATTGACAAGGTGGAGGTCGACAGTGATGGACTTTCTGGGGGACGTTGCAAACAGGGTTGTACTCAGTGTGATGGATTTGGCAGTCAGGGAAACAATATTTCTGAGCTACGTGAGGAGATAAAATACCCTGTGCTGTTGGAAGCAACGTTTTGCTGCGGTATGAAAAGCAGTGGCTACCTTCTCTACAGGATGTGTGTGGCTTTTTCCTCTTTTGTTTCTAGGAAAAGTGGAAAAGCACCATCAGGCAAGTGTGCCTAGTGTGCCTAGTACTTTAATAATACTCTAATTTAATTTTTATGTTAAATCTTCAGCTGGCTCCAGTGATGGTATTGGCCCCAGCCCAAAATTTCACACAAAAATTAAATGCAGAGAGAATAATTCAAGCTGCCACTCTGCCATTGCACGGCTTCAAGGGTCTTGGAGGTCCTGAGAGCAGCAGGAATAATTCAGTGATGCATAGTAAGGCTGGGAGCACCCTGGCAGCCCTGAGGTAGATGGAGACCTGTGTGGCTCCAGCTGAATAATGAAATGTAAGTGTGGATTTTGCTCTGGCTACTGTTTTGTGGCAGAGAGGTGGACCTAAACGTTGCCTGCTCCCCACGCTCTGGCTCATACTTGTGTGAAGTAAGTTAGCCTGAAGGTACAGAAATACTTTAGGGTGTTTTTAATCTCTGTCTGCTACTTGTTTGCCAATGCACGGGGTTGTCTGTTCGTGATGGCCACTCAACTGCTGGGAGCTCCCACATCACAACAGAAGGGGCAGGGGGTCCTTTGCAGACCTGAAACATAAAATTGTAAATCAAACCACTTGCTTTTTCCTTAGAGAGAAGAGTGACTCAGAGCAAAGTTCTCAGCTGGAGAGAGGTGGTGGGATCCATGTGCTTGCAGGGAAGTAGACTGGTCATCGATGCCAGCAAGTCTTCCTAGCCCAAATGGCACATGTCCAGCTCTGCTGGTGTCTCCAGCCACAGGGAGCAGCTTTGGTGAGTGCCATGGGCCCCAAAATAATTATCCGTGGTCTCATACTGCTTTGAGGCAGAGATATCTCACACCCATTTGATCTTACGTTTGATTTTACATCTTACAGATGTCGAAGAGCAGCTCCTGTTGTCTGTTATAGGTAAAAAAGATGGTTTGAATACATGAAGGTGAGAGGCAACTTCCTTTGCTCCTTGCCATTTCCTTTGCTCCTCTCAGTGCACCTCACAAGAAACTACATGAGTAAGAGGTTTATTCTTAAAATTTTCTTTCGTGTGAAAAGTGAAATTGGTACATAATAGTCGATGCCTGGCAGCTGACCAACAAAAAATCCCAGCCAGTTCCAGAGGTGAGGCCAACTGAGCTCTGGACACAAAGAGAAAAAGTAGTGAGCCAAAATATGCGGCTGAATGAAACAAGAATAAAATTTGCCTGTCTTGGGCCTCGAGTAAAGCACTAGAGGACCCAGGGGCCCAAATAACAAGCATAGACTTTCAGATATAGGTATGCATGATGATTTAGATCTTCAGAGTTAAACTAGAAGACACCCCTGACAACAAAAATCAACAGTTATTCAGTAGATACTGACAAAACAAAAGGAATGGTTCCTCAGCTTGTACTGATTTACCTCTTCCTCACTGCAGATTGTGGCTGCAGGTGATGCCTTTGCTCTACCATGTGTGTTCAGATGTGCTTGGTTCTTGTGGTTGCTGTCCCAGGCGCTGTATTGCCAGGAAATTTCTACATTTCTTTTGCATGTCCTCTTGAGGAGCTTATACACACATGTGGGAGAAGAACTTTGTTTAAAGTTTTAGATGTAATTTAAACAAATGTCTTGTACACTAAAAAGCCTAAGCAGCGTATGGTTTGAGCTCCAGGTGTTTCCCAAGGGAGGTAGTGCGGAGAAGAACCTAGCAGTGTGAGATTGCATGTAACTGCTCTGAAGCACGATCTCTACGTGATGGTAAGTGTGTTTTAATTCTATTTTAAAATCAAACCTTCATAGCTGCTTCTTACTCTGAATGCATGCCTGGCCTTATGAATTAAATGTAGTGCTCTGGTGATTCACAATAAATATGCAAACTGCCAAAGTGAGGGTTCAATAAAAGGGTAACAGAAATAGAGGTAGAGCTGATGTAAATATTGTGAGAAAAAAAAACCAAAAATCTTCTCAACATAGAATAAGTTAGAAGTCCCAAACTGTCTTCCTTTTGAGCATTCACTGGAAATTAATAAAAGTAAATAATTGAAAATTAGATTACTAAATTAGTTGATTAAGCCATATAAACCGCAGCAATGGTTTATAAAACTGTTACAACTTCCTGCAGCAGGAGCTGAATATGTGAAATCTTTGAACTGAGAGAAGGGGTCTCATTGTTTTCCTGCTGATTTTAGGCCCCTGCTCCATGTTCGTGACAAAACTAAAGCTGTAGGGTAGGAATCTCAGTGTCCTACCAAAGGGTCAGTATTTCCCCCTTCACAGCTGCGGGAAGTGGGGGTGCAGAGGAGTTGAGTCACTTGGCCAGGATCTCAGAAGTCAATAGTGTTGCTAGGAACAGAAATGAGATCTGGTTCTACTCATTTTATGGTTTTCTGTCTTGCTGTTTTAGAAAGAATTCAGCGACTTTTTCACTGCTCTTAGAACAATGGAACATGCTGACAGAGCAGCCAATAAGACTTTATTCCACCTCTTAGGAGCAACTCTTAGCTGTGGTGCACCTGTGTTTAAGCTAATATAAAACTAAAAATAATAAAAACTAAATTTTGGGTGCTTGATCTGAGACACTTCTGTACTTTTTTATCTTTATGAGCCTTGAAGTGTCTCAGCTTGTGTGCCCAAAGGGATAACTGAAAAGAGGTGGGGAAATGATGCAGAGTGAAATCCTATCACCTCCAGTAAGAGCTTTCACAAGCCAAATTTCATGACTGTATTTTCACATTCAATGAATTGTAGCAGTGGTGAGTAGGGTAACAGGAGCTAACTGCGAGATACTGAGCTAAGAAAGCTCTGCTGTGGCAGGGAGTTGAAAACAAGGGTGTGTATCAGCCTTAAAGATTAAGGTTTGCTAACATCGAATAATTTTTTTTTTGGTGCTAATTGAAGTTAAGTAGTGGAATCTGCCATGTTTACCTACGTGCAAAAAGCTGTAACTGGGCTGAAGACCCTACAGCACTTTAAGGAAGAATAATTGATTTTTTTGCTAAAAAAATAATAATAAAAATGGTGTAAACCTGAACCCTTTGGGAATCCAACATCTGTTTTGAAAAGAGGCTGAAGAGGTTACCCCCCAACCCTTGTCCCCTGTAGGTTGGGATAGGAGAGGAAAACAGGAAGTTTTATTCATCTTACTTTCTCCATTTTCCAAGTTCCAGTTTCCAGCTGTTTCCACCAACTTTGTGTTCTGAAAAAAGAAAAAGAATAAACAACAACCAGGAGACCTCTATGGAACCCTTCAGCTGTTTTTAAAGTGGCTCTTTGTTGAAACCTGCACTGCATTTTTTTAACAATTTCAGGGTAGCCTTCTTTCTTCTTTTCCCAAGCCAAACATCTCTTGCCCAGCTTCTCCTCAGCCTGAAAGAAAATAAACAAAAGCAAAATGAAAGCAGTGAGCTGGGAGCAAAGGGAATGTTGTCTAGAATAAATGTGGCCGTGTGATGTCAGACCTTGAGTATCTATTTCAGGTGACCAACAAAAGCCCACTGGTGGGCAAGCAGCAAGGGTGCCTTCCACTTTGCTAAAATCAGCAACGCTTTAGAGCGTTCCCAGATAAAGACTGACTGTAGCTCTTAGCATTTAGGAACCACTGGGCTGGTGTTTTAAGTGACATTCATCACATCCTCTGTATCCCACTTGCAGGGCAAGTTCTCCCATGGATCTCCCTTCTCACGTGGACATGGAGAATCTGGCTGCTTTCTTCCTCCACCAAAAGGAGGTGTCCTTTTGTATGGGAGCAGGGCCAGAACTCCCTGCAAATTCTGGGGATCGATCTGCTGTTTCTGATGAGGCAGTTGGAATAATTAAGACTACTGTGCCTTCCTCTCTTTCTTTGCAGCTCGGGGAAGTGAGGTTATTGGGTGTTTTTCATAAGGTGTCTGGAAACAACTGTCTGAAGCAGAGAGGGGTACTCTGTGGAGGTGCCTTTTGGTTTTGCAAGTCCAGCTCATGTTTTGGGGCTGTGTGGCAGGAGATAAAGCAGCAAACGATATTTATAGGCAACTAATTCTTCAGTGTTGAGGTCAAATTATGAGTACCCTTGGGTGAGAATTTTAATACAATCTTTAATGCTGTCTCTTGTGGTTTGGTTTTTGTTTTTTTGTTGTTTTGGGGTGTGGTTTGGTTTTTGGTTTTTTTTTTAGTGCTTCACATTAGCATGACTATCATCAGTACAGGGTATTTAAACAGTTGGGTATGTAATGCAAGGTTTTATATAACCAACATTTATTCATACTGGAGATATATCTGGTTTTGTCTCCTGAAACATTTCCTGGTTTTCAGCCACTTACAATTTTGTGAAAATTTTGCCATTCCAATGTTAAGGGTCTGCTTTGGACTGATTTCTCCTGGAAATTTTCTGTAATGTTGTTAGATGTTGCTAAGACTGAAGCAATGGAGGGAAAAAAAAGCTTCTTTTTGTTGACTAAAAATTTTCTAAAGGAAAAGTGACAAGCTTCAAATCAAAACCCACAACTGGAACTTGAGGGGAGAAGCTATGTGTGGCTGAGTAGCTGTAGATATGCCAAGGGTACTATATCTATACGAGGTTAAATGGAACTGGCTGAGGGAAAAGGTGAAGATAAGGACCCAGCAAGGCTGACAGGATTAAGAAGAGATTGGTGAGGAAATGAGTCAGGCAGTCAAGGTGCGTGTCCCAGCTCACTGGTGGTAGCCTGACACCTATCATCATTTTCTGTCATGCCATTAGCCAAACAGCAGAGATTTGTGCAGTGGATTTTAAGGCCCCATTTACCTCCTGGTAGTGCTGGTGAATGTCAGCACAATGCCACACAGTGGAATTTGTCCCTCTTTTGGAAAAACAGGCAAAATACATGCCAACTGAAGAACATACTGCTAAGGCTGAAAACTTTGCTGCTGCTTGTGTTTGTGCGGGTTGTCTTTCATGACAAGGTTCATTCTATAAGCAGCGTGGAAAGTTCCGGGAGCTGTATAACTGTATAACTGTATAATATGGTTATACAGTTAAAGACATTATAAGACCCCTTCCCACTTCATTGGTCCAGGAGATAGGAAGTGGTATAGAGAATGAGACAGAATTTGGGAAGAGAGCATATGGCAAGGGAGTGGTGTTCTACCCTGAAGAATTGGATACTGTCCCTTTTTCTGTCACACAGCTCCTGTGTGATGACAGCTGAATCACTCGATTCAATCTTTTCAGAATCTGTCAATAATTTTGCATTGCTTTTATTCTTGGTGCAGCACTTGTAGGCGTGCTGAACTTTCATAGCTGCAGCTTAAAGTCAGTGGGAGCCTTGCTCCAGACACAAAACAGTATTCCAAAATTCTGATTTGGGGAATTTAAAATCGTGTCCAACATGGTTACACTTGGCTTTAATCTTCCTGGGACCCACCAGCTTTCTGCGTGAAGGGATACTGCCGAGTCTTGCTTTGAAGCGATGCTGAGCGGGAAGTTTGCTGTGAAGCCCTCTGTTATGAGGGAGATGTGTGCCTGCAGAAAACCCTGTATGGAAATGAGTGATACTGTTTTCAGAGCAGGTTTTGAACATTGTGTAGGGAAATAAAGCAAACATAAGTAGTGTTGATCCGCAAGAACAAAACAAAACAAAACGTGGATTAACCTGCTTAGCTCATTGGAGTGCCATCCTTTCTGTAAGCTAAAGGCACATATGTGTATGTCTTGCCATCTACTGATTCCTCCAAATTCTCATCTCGCTAACTGTATTCCATAGAGTAGGTGGTTTGTAAATGAGGAAACAGTTTCTCCAGTTCAGTCCACTTCCCAAATAGGCTTCTTGTTTGACTTTTTCACTTCCATTGCAAAAAGTCAGACTGTCAGTGTCACAGCAAGTGGGCTCGGCCCTTTTCCAGGTCTGATGGTGCCAGCATTTCCTCAGGACTCACTCTGACAAAAACAAGACAAGCACAAGAAGGGAAAGCAGCCCCTCAAAACCATACCCATCAGCATTGTCGATTCCTGCCCTGTTATCTAACTGTTTTGCTACCTTGTCTGAAACCTCCCTGAAGTACCCCTCTTACAGGAATAGGCACATTAGAAGCATGACTGACAGACTGCTCAGCTGGGTGAGCTGTTTTAGGGGTAAATAGAGCAATATTATCACTTTCCTAGGTGAAACTTACATGAGCAGGATAAATATATAAGTAAAAATCTGGGGTTGTAAGGATTGTTCCAGCTAGGAAGAGAAATTAGTGTTTTCTGAAATGAGGTTTCTCTGATGCAGTCACATTTGATTGCAAAGAAAATATGAAGCCCTTTTTCTCTACGCAAAGCAAGAGTTGCAGAAGAGGCATGGCCTCTGTTTACAGCTCAAGTCTATTTTCCATTAAACACTTAGTATAAAAGCTCTTTTTCCATTTTCTCTTAGCTTTTCTCGGAGGCACATTCCTGGCCCTTGTTATGTCTGTGATGTTGGATTTTTCCCTGCCACCATCTGTCTCTTCCTTTGATCTTTTTGTCTCTCTCTTGTAGACACCCAACTGGTCACAAAACAATGGCAAGAAGAAACCCTTCCACGCATGTGTCTTGCAGGTGCCCATGTTTTGGACAGTGATGTGTGTTGGTGGTTGAAAGGAAAGCTTCGGTAGATTCAGTTGTCTGGTCCCATGATGAACTTAACTGTTTCTTACAACTGAGGGTTATAAGGGCAATGTTCACCCTTATTTAGAGGGACTTTACCCCAAGTGCTAATGAAACTGTTGATGAGAAATTGTACTGTTTCACAGCAGCATTGGGAAACACTGCAAACGTAGCACTTGAGGCTGTGCAAGAGAACAAAGGACCTTTCATCTTCTTCTGGTTACAGCCTCTGTGCTTCATCTAGCCATAAACTTCATGCTGCTTCTTACAGCTGTTGTTACTTAGAAGTTTGAAGAAATGTATTTCATGCATTTGAGCATTACCATGCTTCTTAATTAATCTTAAAGTTGTATTTAATTGCCTAGGTGTGAGTTGCCTGAGAAAATAATATCTAGGTCTAATATCTTGTTTCTCATCAACAATGCTTCCCACAGGTGGCTCTTGAAGTTCATCCAGTGAATTATGGAATCAAGGAAGTGCTGCCTGGAACATCTCCTGGAGATCTCCAGTCCAGCCTCCCACTCAGAGCAGGTCACTATTGCTGAAGGTAAAGCAGATCAGTCACAAATTTTTCTCAAGACTTGAAAACTGTCAAGGGTGGAGAATCCTCATCCTCCCTGGGAAACCTTTTCCAATGCTGCACTGCCTTCCTCCTGGTGAAGCTTATCCTAAGGCCCATCCTGAACTTCCCAAGGTGCAATATATCCCTCTTCTTATGCCATCTGCCACTAGGAAGAAGAGTTGGACTCTCCTGTCTTTGTAGCTGTCTTTCAAGTAGCAGTGTGCTACTGTTAGTCTATTTTAGTCTCCCAGGGTAAGCAAGCCAATTTTTCTGACCTACCCTTGAATAACCTTCAGTCTTGGCCCCTGAGCATCTTAGTCAGCCTTCTACTGGCTTCTCTCCAGTTTTGCCCTATTCCTTTTGAACTGGGAGTCCCCAAACTGGACACAGTGCAGCCTGACCAGTGGCATCCTCTTCCTCACATAGCCCAGTATGAGGTTTGCTTTACATTATCATTCAACATGGTGGCCACTGTGGTACTCAGGGTGTTTTCAGCAGGGCTGCTCCTCAGACACTTACTTCATAGCCTGTGTTGATATGAAAGACTGTCCTGACCCAGTTTTTGTTGAACTTGGTTTCTCAACATCCTTCTGGATTGAAACTCCATTGTTCATAACGCTAAATTTAGTATTGTCTGAAAATGTGCTGTGGGTGGATTCAGTCTCTTCATCCAGGTTACTGAAGAAGCCACTGAACAACATCTGCCCTAGTGCTGACCTCTGCTTATTCCTAGCTGCCAACCAGCCACCACGTCATTGATCACTAGCCTTTAAGCCTGGAGTTCAGCCAGTTTTCAGCCTGACAGTCTATTTTTAAATGTCAGAAACATATTCAAGATTGATTACCTTATTCCTTATTTATTTGAATAACACTTTAGTTACCACACTGTGTGTATTTATTCCAGTTGTGAATTAAGTAATATGGCTGTTGTGTATAGATAATTTTTTGTGAAGTTCCTCACTTGGATAAGCAGAGAGTAACCCATGCATAGTGCTGTTTTGTTTGTTTTTAAAATGCAGATATAAAATAGTCAGCTTAGTGGTCATGACTGAAGAACAAGTAAATAATGAAAAGATGTCTTGTCTAAAGCTCACTGCAGTCTTTAGTTGACATGTCCTTGAGTTTTAAAATTTTTCTGTAGCAAATAATTAGTAAAATGTGAGATCCTTTCAAAGACAAGATATAAAAAAAAAAAGTATTCTGTTGCAGAACTAAGATAAATTAGTAATGTGAAAAGAAAGTTTGTATTCCATGCACAAAGACCACATGACAATCACCAAAATTAAGAATTCTTTGCTTCCTCAAAATAGAAAAGTCAGTCTGTTAACAATCATTCTTTTCTTTAGAGTAGCCTAGCATCCAAAACTTTTGTCTGAGTAGATTTAGCTGATTCTTTCTTTCCATTTGATTTTGAAAGTTTCAGCAGGCATAGGTTTCTTATTTGAGACCAAAGCAATTCTGGCATTTATCTACTTATATAAGAATCTCATCTTTGATTGGAAAGAGCAAAGCAAAACACAGCAACGATGAAGGTTTCAAAATATCTCTTTTGAATAAGAGCTTTAATCTCACTGTGAACTGATTCCTCATGTACAAATAGATTGACATTCAGAGGTAAGTCTGTACTCCAGCATCCTTCTACAAGCCCAGTGCTTAGGGGTGTGCTGGGTGTTGGGCTTTTAGGCCAAACTCAGGATATTTATGGGCACAATAGGCTTTGTTATTTTTCTTGATTAGCAAATTTGTGTTTTTCTGGAGCCCATGCTTTTCAAAAAGACAAATTGGAAGCTTTTTGGAAGAAAACTGCAGGAATGATTCAACTGGAAAATTTTTCTTATAGTGAGAGATTGAAGAAGAAGTTAACAGATCTCTATCTTGATCTCAAAATACTTATGTAAGGAAATTATTTTTTCTGAGAATGGATGACTCAAGATTTATAATAGCAGAAGGGGATTTCAGCTGTGGAATCCAAACTCCGACAAAATTATGCTGGAAATATGGTGCATATTTTTAATAGCAACATTCAAATGATGAATACTTATTCCTGAGTGTCTAGAAGTCAAGAATTAATGTCTTTCCGACCATTGCACTTGAGCAGCAGTGGGTAGGGCCAGGTGCAGGAATGACTGGTGGAGATGTTGGCCTGGACCATGCAGAAAATCTAACTAATAAAGTAATCTTACTAGTAACTCAGACCGAGTTTCCTGCTGCAGTCTTCTCTTGTACTCTCTCTTACTTCTCCCCACCTAAGTTCTCCACTGCCAGCTCTAGCTGCTACCTCTTGTCCTCCTTGCATTGCTTCCTTGCCAGGCCTCCTCATGTTCCGTACCTTCGGTAGACCCACAACTGACTTGGGCAATGTTGTTGGCTTTTATTAGTTTGGGCGCTACTCAGTAATGCCACTTTAAGCTGCAGCGTGAAATGTCTTAGCAGGCTGGTACTTACCTTGCTGGCAGGAACAGACAGACCAAGCTCTTCCTTGTCCATCTGGAAGCACAGAAGAGTCCTAATGCTGAGATTTGAACTGCATTGTCACTTCTTGTAGCTCGTTTCTACCATCAGTTTCAGGTCGCATCTGAACTACGTGCAGAAAATGAATTCTTGTTTGGTTCCAAGTTAGATACAAGCAGAAAGATTATGATGCTTAGGTGGCAATGGTATGTGTGGTTGAAGATCAAGGGATGTGATTTAGGGTTATTGCTATTTTTTCCATCTGTCCATGGCCACTTAAAAAAGCTCTATAACATTACCTTTTAGAAATCCATTTGTGGAAAGGAGGAGGAGTATCCAGGCACAGTGTGCTGGCATATCTAGTGCAAAGTAAGGGTTTTTCTCTTTTATTTTAAACAATGACATTGAAAACAAATGGATAGATGAAAAGAAACAGTACCCTCCATGCGGTTTCAGCTTTGATAAACCATGTTATAGAACCCAGGTCGTTCACCATATGGTGGGACCTGACACATCTTCAACATTTCCACTGTCTTTTTGGACAAAAATCAAGAGTTACAGACCTGGCAAAACAAATACATGACTGAAAATCTGTGCATTATTAGGCCAAGAGTGCTTTTGGCAGGCATGTGTTTGGTATGCCTGCGCTAGTGTTTTACTGGCTCTCTGCTGCTGTAAACAAATCTGAAAGGGGAGGAAGATTTAGAAGCTAACTAATGAGCGTGAACGCTACAGAAAGGAAATGAAGATGAATGGCCATTGACCCTGTGCTTGCTTATTAGGCAGCAATTAATTTTTCAACTGATAAAACCACTCAATCCTATTGGAACCCCGTGGTGAAATTAGACAGTCAGTTTTTGGGGGCCTGTGTTTCCCAATAACACCCACAGGGCAAGGCTTTTCCAGTCGTCCGTGAGTCTCGTCTGGTTTTCTCCATCCTGGATTCCTCTACAGTGGCCTTAGGATCAGCCTTTCCCTTAATTGCCCATCTGGGTGACATCGAAGGATGTTGGCACTTTTGTTGGCTCTGCTTGATTTTGAAATAGAGAAAGTGGAAGGCTGGGCCTCGGAGCCAAAACTCTATAAAAAGCGGATTTTCACCTCCAGAACAGAATTACAACTGATTTCCACTGTATAATGGAGAGCAATTATAACATTGTGTATGCTTTGTCTGGAGTTGATTCTCCAGCTGTTGAAACAGTATCTCTTTACATTAAATTAAACCAAACTTCAGCCAGCATCAACATCAAGCTCCAAAAATGTAATGCCTTAAATCTTTCAGGCCAGATGCTGATTTCTGAAACACTGGTGCGAATCTAGAGAAATTCCAGTTTTACATTTATGTATTTGAGATCGTGGAGCTGATTTTGGGGCAGTGATCTGCTTTCACAGGTGTGTCTGATTTTAAGGCACCATCAAACTAGTTTTTCCCCATCACTCTAAAGCTGCTGCAGATTAAAGATAAACATTATTGGTAAACAAAAAAACAAAAAGGTGGGTAAAAAAGGAACATATTTCTTTCTCAGTTAAATTCCAGTTAAAGAAAAAACATTTCTGGGACATTTTATCAATCACGGTAAAACCTAAACAAAGCAATTTAAAAAATGGTCTGTCTTAAACAGAAAAAGATTCACACAGGCTTGATAGCGGAAACTTAAAGAACTGAGTTTTGTTCATTGTCTTTTTCTGCCATCATGTGTAGATCTTCAGTTTTTATTAAAGACAAGTGGTATAAAGATTGTTCCATCACACCCCCTATTATCCTAGCCTGGCTTTGCTATGAAAAAACCCTGAGGGACTTGGTGAGAAACTGTTGTTTTGGTGCCTTTTTTCAGTGCCAGAGATTCAGCACTTGAGGGGAGGGGACTGGAAGTAAAAGAAAATTTCATAAACTGAAAAAAATGGTATATGTGGATGGGAGGAGTGGGGGGTCTCAGTTTCACACTACTATACCTCAAAAATAGCTGAAGGGAATTTTCCAACAACTTCCACATACCATGCACAGTTCATCCCTGGACTGGGCCCAAACATGGAAAAGATCATTCCCCAAAGGAGAATTTGGGAGGGTTTTAAATAATATGTGAAAACAGAGAGTGATAGTGGATATCTGCCTGTAAAGAGAACTCTTCCAGCCTATGTTGAATGAAATACTGCCTTCAGGAAACTTTCTTTAGTACGCAACAGTATTTAAAGTGAAGTACCCAGGTTATATTTTTTACAGTAAGGGTGATGAAACACTGGCCCAGGTTGCCCAGAGAGGTGGTAGATGCCCCATCCCTGGAAACATTAAGGGTCAGATTGGATGAGGCTCTGAGCAACCTGGTCTGGTTGAAGATGTCCCTGCTCGTGGCAGGGCGGTTGAACTAGGTGACTTTTGAAAGTCCCTTTCAACCCCAATTACTCTTCTAGGATTCTAACATAGTACCTCCCTCATGTCCTCTGTGTTCACACCCAGTCCGAAGCCCCCGGAGCCGTGGCTTGGCATGTTTGCAGGCAGAGCTGTGCCAACCCTGCTGCGATTCCCAGGCGTGTGCTGGCTGCTGGAGCCCTCCTGGGGAGATGTGTCTGAAGCATGATACAGCACCAGGAAAAAGCCCTGGCTCGTATTCACCACCCAAACTGGAGTTCGCTGGCCAAGAGTCTCGCTCCTTCCTTGCTGTCCAATGTCACGCTCGGGTGTTGCGTGTGGGGATGGTGATGCTCTAAGTGATCTTTACCCTTTACAACAATTAGAGCTTTGCTGCCAGTTTACCCAGGCATGGTGAAAGGAGCACAAATCCCATGCAAAAAAAAAAAGTTACTGAGGCAAGAAAAGTAAAAGTAAGTTCATCTGTCCCCCACCTTGAAATAAACTGATCCACCTCAGCTGGGGGCAAGGGGAAGGAAAAATGCCTTTCTTTTGTTACTATTTTCCTTACAGAATAAGATCTCCCATTTTCCTGTTAGGTTTTCATCAGTACAGACTATGTAATATGATTATGTATTTATGCATCAGCTTTTCCACATCCTGTCATTTCAGTAAAACCAAGCAAACAATGGGATCAGTTAAACCTTTAGTATTTTTGTATTTCAGCTGCTCTTCCAAACAAGATCCAGCATGTTGCAAGGCAGTTTCACGTTTTGTCTCAATGATTTGCTTTACTTCTTAAATGCTGAGATTCTTACCTATTTTATAACATGAAAAAAAGAGGAACTTATCCTCTCTCATTCCTTTCCACCCCAAAATCTTTTCTTATCTTTTAATTTAGCAACATGACATGAAATGCATGAGACTCAAATCCCCAAGCATGGTCTCAGTGGTTTCAGCATGAATTATGCTTTGCAGGTTTGTATGTGAAGATAGCAACACTAAAACCAAACTGGTTTCTGGGCCAAAACTCCTTAAGCAACAGACTGGACATGGTGGTCATAAAGCAGCCCAGGATAACATGGTATGAGAAATGCAAGCTGAAGTGCGCTTCTGTGTGCATTTAAAAATTTACATGTTAAAATATATGACCCACTAGCTCATCTGTATTCTGTTTTATTACCCTTCTGGTAATGCCATAGATAGATACGTTGGCTAACCTGATTCTGATTTTATCGAGGTGCACACGCCAAGAAGAGCTGGCCAAGAGTAAATTCTGCAGAGCAACTTTCATTCACAGGGAATACCTAGCCAGCTAGTGATCCGAGTGATTCATGTGTGAATGAGAATGACTCTTCCCAGGACTAGTGCTCTGCTCGCAGTTTTGGAGCTGCAAATGCTCAGCTGTTGCATATTTTCATATAGGGTCCTTCTTGCCTGGATTAAACAAACACAGCAGCAAGCTCCAGCAGAAATAGGAAACTCAGACTGAAGAATGAGACCACACAGAAAATAAACAGTAACAAGTCAAGGTAGTATTTATTCTTCAGATGTTTATTGTTTATTTTTATTGTGGCAGGGCTTAAAGGCCAGGGCTACTTTGGGCTAACCATTATGCACACTTAATAAAAAGTCTGAGCTCCAACGGTGGGTCTGTCTGCCTCTACATTTACATTTGTTGGTTTTGTATCACTCATTTGCCTTTGGCATATCAAAGCTTTAGAGGAAATCTCATCCACCTCCCTTCCTTTCAGACCTGAAATCCCAAGAGCTCCAATTCAAATCTTCTCCTGTATATTTATTGCTTACTAAATGAGATACAGGAAAGGATTATAATTCAGGCTACAAAATTCTACTTTCAAAAGCTAGGAAATGCCAAATTAAATATGTAATAGCAATTCAGTCCTCTTAGGTATTATATACATTACGATACAAGACATAATTTTTCCTTTCCCCTGGCAACATTGCCTTATTCACTGCTGGCAAATGAATCAATGAGCCTCAATATTATCTTCTTTTCAGGTGGCTGAATGTACCTTATATACCTCCTTTGCTGCATGCTAGCCAAAGCACTGGGTGAAAACTGAACATTTACTTCCGTAGTTTTTCTGTGGTGCTCCTTGTTGTTGTCTTTGAAGGCTTCATGAACATTTATAAGTTTTTATGCTGAAAATCTCAGGGGATGATTCTCTTTTTACATTACAGGTGAAAAACTGGGGCGGGAGAGAGAGAGGGGTTGGAACTCTTGCCAAATGATCTTGTGGCTGTTTGCTCATTTCAGAGAAATGAAGAGATTGGCGGAACTGAGGTAGGGTCTGGAGGCAAGTGTGTCTTCAGAGTACAGTCCTCTTCTTGTTCCCTGAAGCTTCTTCACCAGTCTCCTCCAATCTCTCTGATACTCCTCCCTTTGCTACCCAGGTCTTCCTTCCTCAGGCATTTCATCACAGTCCATGCTCCCTCAGGTTTTAAGTTTTCCTCTCTGAACTCACAGCCCAAGTGACAAAACATCCTCCTTGTGACCCAGTTTCCCCCTTTCCCGTTGTCATGGATGCATTTGACATCTGCAGGAAAAAAATATGACCGGGATTTTGACAGGACTCCAGTGCCTCAAGGGCTAGACCAGATTTCCTCTAATGGCCAGATTTCCTCTAGTGCTTTTGAAATCGAGGTCCAGAACATTTCACTTGGCATCCAGCTAATGCTCCAGGACAGAAATGGCCTTCTTGCAAATATTCTTTCTTCCTTGTAAAATTTCCACCATTTCTCAGGGATGTTTGAGGACAAACTGCCAAGGGATCTTTTTTACTCATCACTGTTGTAAATTCCTTGCTCTAAATCGCTTTACACAATTTGCAGTGTCAACTCCAAGTTCTGGGAACAGCAAACAACTTCCTAGATTATTGCGTAAGACTTGGAGATTCATCAGCTGTGCTTGAGAGTGCTTTAGGTATTTGGGGATCTGTGGGTGATGCTGTAAGATTCACTTATTTCCCAATGCCATTTCCAAAGTAAGAAATACTGGCTGGAGGTAGGATATGTGGCAGAGGAACAACAGTGGGAAGTCTGTCAGGGAAAGTCTTTAATGTCTCCTGGGCATGCTGTAGCTTTAGTTACAGCCCAGCTCTAACATGTTTTTTTTTTACCTAGAAAAACTTTGATGCAATCAATGTGCAGATTAAAATAACGTTGTATTAGAACTGCATCTGCACCAAGACTTTTCAGTGCTACCTGGATCTTCTGCAGGACAGGCATGCTCAACAATGCTTTGTGGTACATGTCAGAGAGCATGCATCAAGATGAAAAACCCAAATCTTGTTGTGGAGTACCCCAGCTCTTCCTACAACCCCTTGTTAGAGGAGCATGAAGAGCAAGTGGCACCTGAAGTAAAAGTGAGGGGATGAAACAACTGCAGGCTCTGGTTGTGGTTACCCCAACATGGTTTCCTCTGCACCTCAGTGCCTGCTGGGTGCTGTTGGGCACCTTGGTGACATGACTGCAGGCAGCATCATGGGCTGGCCAGAGTAGCACAAGACATCACATTGATTCCATAAGGTTTTCAACTGATAGTCTTTGAGGAGTCTCAAATACATTTGGGAAGTATTGAGAAATATCCCTGAAGCATCAGCTCTTCTCGGGACAGAGATTTATTGCTGTAGAAAGAGGGTTTTTTTAGAAAGAGGTGGCTTACTCAAGAAATTCATCATGCTGAATCAATGCAATTATCAGATTGCCTTTGATTATAGTCGCTAAAGGTGAAAAGTAATATGACCTGAATTCATTGGATTCAGTGATATTTGTTGTACTAAAAACCTTTGAAACCATTACAATTGTGACGTAGGATTTTTATACAAACAGCCAAGAGCTGGTCCGTTGTCTCCCATGTGCTCTTCCTTCCCAGATCACCCCGTGGGATCAAGCTGATGTGTTGTGTAGCTGATGTGTTGCGTTGCTTGGACATCCCATCCAGTGTCCAACGTCCCCTACCAGCAAAGCGTGAGTATGCTCCCACACAAGAGAAACTTCAGAGCTGTTGCAGAGCAATCAGGTTTTCAAACACTACCACTGGCTTTTCCTGTCTCCGTGGCTGAACTTCAGGGTTTTTTTGGTGGGGTTTTTTTGTTGTTTTTTTCCATAGGAGCAGATTTTATGCCTGGGAGTGACCAGCCTTGCTGTGGCTCCTGGCCACATGCAGCTTCTCCAGCTGTGCAGCTTCACTGCTAGCATCCCTCTCTAAGCCACCCGAGCTTGTAACAGCAGAGGGCAGCAAGAGACAGAGAAGATCGTTTCATAAACTGGGTCAAGTTCCACTTTCTGGCGTTCGCTCCTCAGATACAGTAGTTGCAAAAATTCCTCTGCCTGCTCCCATGCTGCCGGCTCAGGGTTTGGATGCTGCGCCGGCATCTCGGGTCGTCCCCAGCAGGGTGGTGCTCTTTGCAGGGGCACGGCAAGCAGGAATAATGGCCTTGCATGACTGCATCACCGAGAGGGTTAGAAAGGGAATCATGCTGATTTTGGAGACTTTGCCCGGTTACAAGAGCACCATATGGCATTTTATCATGCTCGCGTTGAAAAGCTATAAAAGTCTGAAATTAGCTATGGTTGGCTTTCAGCACACAGCAGAATGTATCACTTCCTTTAACTATAAATAAATAATTTCTTATATAATGATGAGAGCTGCTAGGTTGCATTTCTTCTCTGCTCTGCACATCATCTCTGAGGTGAGATGTATGTTTGGAAAATGTTTTGCACTGAAGGACAAAGCAAACAGGCCACTGTGACTATGGGATTTTTAATAAAAGGGTGGGATTTTTTCCCCTACAGACTCATAAAAATGGACATTTTTGCTTGCTTAGCTAGTGTTAGATAAACAAAACCTATGGTCACACAACTTTCCATTGAATCTCCTGCCAGTATATACCCTAAATAGGTTGTTTTGGTGCAGGGTGGAAACGCAGCTGCTGGTGTCCTCTCAGGTGAGAGCACTAAGAAAAATCACTGTTTCCTGGAGGTGAGAGCAGCTGCCCATAAATGTAGGATCTGAAACTGCCCTCACAGTTGGGTCTTCATGCCTACCTGTGAAGCACTGTATTGGGAATGTGTAAATAACAATGAATGTGGCTTTTTGTAGGCACAAATCAGCTCTGTGATCTGGCAAGAGCAGGTGCAGTGGGGTGGTTCCTCTGCTTGCTTGCCCTTGCAGCAGTAGCAGCTGTGTCCAGCTTGTTCATCATCTTCAGGAATAGTCTCATTATCTGAAAGGTGAGTGGCCTTCAGCTCTTCACATCATTAAGCTTGTCTGGTCAGATTGAGTTATTTCCATGCTGAAAGAATATTTACAAAAATCAGCATAATCTTCATGTTAGAGAGACTTCTTACACCGACAGAATAATTGTGGAGGTTCCCTCCCATAGAGTGGAAAGCTCATGGCCTTCTAAAAAGTCTGTTTCTCCAGGGTAGGGAGAGAGATGCTCAAAGAAATATAGTAAGTGGTTCAGAGGATTTGAGAACTGTGTATGGGGGGTGATAGAGGAGGAGACAGAATGTGAAAAAAATTGAAGGGGCCATCACTTTTAATAAAAATATTTGTATGGAAGAAGAGTGTATTTTTGACCTGTTTGTGGTTGTAATTTCTTTTGATACTGTAAACTGAAGCAGAGCAATGCCATGTAAGCATGTAGCAGGGTGAAGCTGGCTGGTCTAGTTTCACTGAAACTCAAGAAGTTCATCCCAGCTTGGATTCTCAATCAGTTACTGTTAAACACTGTTCCTTCTAAACAATCACAGACTTGCTCTACTACATGCTTTATTTTTTACAGCTGCCTAAGGCTTTTTTTTTTTTTAATTTTGTTTGTTTGATTTTTGTTTAAACATCTTAAGTTGGGACCATCTTCCATATTAATCTCATATTTCAATGTTAAATGAAATTATTTGATAAAACTGTGTTCAGTGTTGCTATAACACAAGAACTGTAAAATGTAGAAGAGTGCGAGTTTGTGTCTAAAAGGTCTTCTATTTTTTTTATTTATTTATTTTTTCAATTCAGTAGGAGCAGGATTTCAGGCTAAAATCCAGGGCAGGCTTTATGCTGAAGTCAAAGCAGCCACAATCTTTTCATAAACAGGCTCTGTTGGAGGCTGTGGTCACTCATAATGAATACAGCACCAAAATCTCAGATGGACGTATCTTAACTTGAAGACACAAAGGTAACCAATTCTGGGTGACATAGCTTTTTGTTTAGATCTACCTTTGGTACCATTGAGTGTTGTGGACCAGACCGGTGCCTTCCCAACCTAACAGAGCCGCCGCTGGCACTGAGGAGAGAGTTGTGTAGAGCAGCCTATTATTGCTCTCTAGGAACTCTTAAAAACTTTTACATAATGGACTACTGAAAAATGCCATGCATGCTGATGTTTCTTCAAGTTCAATATTGCTCTCAACTGAGAACTTTTTCAAGTGGATTTTAGAAGCCTTGCATCTTCCAAGGGGAAAAATAACCCCAGCTGTAGTGTTTATTGACCAAAACCCCACATCATATCCATTGTAGTTGTGATTTTTCGAAAGAATTCTAGTGTCTATAATAAAATTTAATTTAAAATTTGAAGGGAATATCTGATATGAAAAGGTTCTAATGTAAAGCATGCAGTAGACTGAAAGCTTTATTCCTTCATCTTAGATGGTAGAAGGTGCATTATTCTCATAAATTTGGAAACACATTTGTGGGTTGAATTACATATCTGGTGAACAAAACACATGTAGAGTCTAAGGATGGAAATTTCACTCCTTGTCCCAGTCCTGCTACCGAATAGAAATCTGTCCCTAGATGAATTTTCACAGAATTTAACCCATTTTAATCTTTTCTAGAAATCCGTGAAAAATACTGCAGGAAGTATTTTGCCAAACTGCCTGGTTTCTCTGTTGATATTTTCCTTCATTTTCTTCATCCCCGTTTCCTGCCTGGAGTGTTGGTGCGTAGTGAAAGCCCCCATATGCTTGTCAGTGAGCTGGAAGGAGTGCCGTGTACCTTTGCCTTTGGGCATAACACTGTAACATCATCCCATACAATTAACTGCTTACGAAATGTTTCTTTCTCTTGCTCTTCATGGCACACATTATGGATTACTTGCTGAAATTTGTCTTCTCACCTGGAGCAGGAATCTGCTGCTTGGTAAGCTTCCAGAATGTGTCACCCAGGCATCAAGCTAGGCTTAACACCCCTTGGCTGGAAAAATCCTTTTCCCCACCTGGAATTTCACAGTGATTATTTCCTACAGAGCACCTCACTCCAAAGTGAATTACGGCTTGGACTCACCTGCTTCCCACTTCAGGAGCATTTTAATAGCCAAATCCTTGAGGTAAGTGTGGGGTTGAGACCACTGGGCTTGGCACTGTGTCCATGAGTTCTAGTTTTAACTCTTCGTTCGCTCCGGCAATTTGTGGGCTTGATCAAATAATTTGGGGTAATTGAGCATTCCCTCGCTTTGATATTTCCCACCATTGGCATTTATTTAAAAACCCCTTTCTTTTTTTCTCCTGCCTCCCTATGTGGGGCTGTTTTCAGAATCACCCAGTGAATCTTGAAGGTGTCAATCATTAACTCTGAAAACCAGGTCATAATTCACTGTTAATCCTGTCTTCTAAGTGAGGCTGAAAGCCTCTTTCCTTATGCCAAATTCACAGGGCAGTCAGTGTTTTTCTTTCCAAAGCTATAATCTGTCTCCTAGCAAGTTAAGTTGATTTCTACAATAAAACTGCCCCAGTGGTGTGGGGTTTTTTCTGCAATCTGTTAACATCATGAGAACAGAAATTTCCAAACATTTATCAGAGAAGCACTTTCTCCTTATAGCTATTTACCTAAGAAAAAGGAATTAACTCTCCTAGATTTATTTTGTTAATGGTGCCTAGATACAGCACTGTTGGGTACATTGGAAATTAACCTAAATAGAGCTGTCCTGGAGAATTCATTTGGAAAATAAGTGAATCCTACTAAAAACCGTTAGCAATGAAGATGGAACTTTGTCATCACAAACACTTCTTAATGGGTTCCGTTTCAAGTATAAAGCATTTTGCGTTTGGGCTAACACCTTTATGCTACATGCAGTCTGATTTTATTTAAAAGCAGGCAGAAAATGTTTGAATAAAACTTTAAAGCAGAAATAATTCAATTATTTAATACGTTTATTTATTTTAGGAGGTAAAGGGAGTTTCATGCCTAAGAACACACATGCAGACAGCAAAGGAGGGCCGATTAGTAAGAAAGTCTGGCATATGAGATAGGCATAAAACATTTAAAAAGTGTTTCCAGAATCTCAGTATAACAATTTTTCACATTGTTTTGTGACCCAGGTGCCTAACCGATAATAAGAGTCTCCTAAGATGTTCCTCTTGGGATGAGAAGGTGACTTGAAATCTAGACAGTTTCTCTGATGCAGAACCTACAAACTGAGCATGGGACAGATCAAACAGAGGAATAGAGGAATTTTTTTTTTTTACCCAGAAAATTCCATATCTATTGAACCAGGGATGGAAACACACTTGGGCTGCTGTGTTTTTGAGGCCTGAACTGTGGTCCTACATTTTTCTTTGATGCTTTTCGTTGTCCCAGCAGACACCAATATGGACTTTTTCTTGGACCTTTCCAGCATTCTCCCTGGTCTTTCCTGTGTGCCCACTTTCATGTACACACTTTTTTATGATTTATAGCTTTTGCAACATAAGTATTTCTACAATAGGTTTTTATTTCGATAGCCTCAGATCAGATAGGATCTAGATAAAACAGTAGGCTAATTGCATGTTCCGCCCCATTTTTTCTCAAAACGTGATGTGTCTCTTTGGATTAAAGCTGTCCCCTATCTCCATGGAAATCAGCTTCAGCAAAGGCCCTGCCTGGGTGACCTGGCAGTTGGTTACCATCTTACCAAGGCACAATTTTTTTCCTCCTATCCTCTCTCTTTGTCTCTTCCATGGGAACAGGAAATTATCAGAGTTTCTGTGAGTCTCCATGGCTGACTTAGTACAGGATTGTGTAATTTTTTTTGGCATTTCTTGGGTGTCAAAGAGCAGCCTGGAGCTATTTCACAATCAGCATCATCTGAAAAAACCTGACTGTAGAATTAACACTGACATTCACAAATCAATCACAGCTAGCCCTTAATCCTAAAGCTCTCTATCAGTGTTTTTACCGGTTGACATCCTGCACCTGTTTGTGTCTGGTGTGTCTTTGCTGCCTTCATTCTCTGGTATTTCTGACTCTTCATGGATGCCTGAAACTCCCAAGAAGAAGAGCCATGAGTTTTTCTTGGGCAACCCCCTCGCTGCTTAGTGCTTTTTGAGGAATGCTGACATGTGCCTGGTTTTGGCAAATTCCTATTGTTTCAACTGGCTGGTTTTGAAGTGGAGTTTCACGGTTCCTAGAAATGTGTGGTCATTATAATTATAGCAATAGTCTCTCATATAATGAGATCTTTTTCTCTATTTTCAAATCCCATCTACTCTCATATGAGCAGATGTGAATGAAGGGGCCGAGCACTGAGAATTACAAGTACTGCTTTGTATATTTTATGGTCAACAGTGCAGAGTTCTGTGTGGAGGTAGGAATTTTTTGATATCCCCCTCAACTGGATTGTTTAATCACTGCAGTGTGTCCTAAATTCCACTGGTGCAAAATGGGACTGCAAGGTTTGCCATCTGTTGCTCTGTCAGCATCTCAAAGGAGCCAGAAACTAAAAAGAGAAAACTGTTAGGAAAATTTGCTTTTCCTACATATAAACTTAATGCAGTTCATGCTGCATGTTGTGATAAAAAGAAAATTTTGATGAAAATTTTAAAAAACCTAAAGATTAAATATTAAATATTGAATTTCTTTTTCTTCTCTCCCTCTGGAAATACATATTGAGTTCTACTTTGTTCTGTCAAGAAGACCACAGAGCTAGGGATCAGTGTGCTCTTTGGGATGCAGAACCATTAGTTTGGGAAATAAAACACTGGGGAAATTTACAAAGGAGTTAAGTGAAGCTCTTTGGCTCCCGCATGGCATTCCAGTGCAGGCAGTGAGCTGTGGGGAACATACCAGGTAATTCATACCCAAAGAATTCAAAAGGGAGGCAGAAAAAGCTATTTTTCTGAAGAGCAGAAGTTCTAATCCTAAAATAAAAGAAGGAAGCTGTGCAAACGGGATTTGCCTGTAAAAAAATCACATGCCTTTGGGTTGTCCCATGGCCTATCCGTGTTACAAGGCAGTGTAATGCCCAGATTATGGCATGCATTCATAGGCCTTTTCAAATACTCAAATGTCCTCAATGCTGTAACAATAAGACAAACGTACAGACATACCTCTCACACTGTTCCGTGTCATTTAGGTGAAGCTAATCCTTTTACAGTCAAGATTGTAAATAGCTTCCAACCAAAAGCCTAATTTGGGTATCAGCATTTCATTCCATGTTTATACAGAGCCTGGTGCCTTGAGACCTTAATCCATGACTAGGCTTCTTTAGCAGAGCTGCAAGATGATTAAGAGATCTTTCCTTTAGCGCCAAGAGTGGTCTGGGGCCAAAGGAAAATGGCAGAATACAAGGAACAAAATGTCTGTGAAGAAAAAGGAGGAATCCAAAGTGGTGATTAGGCTTCCACTGGTGTCAGTGGTTTTGAATTAAGCTGCCGGTGGTTGATATAAAAATGTACTCGGAGAGATGGAAGTAGCTATTTTAAAATCCTAGATGGTTATGCTGCAGGATTATTTCTTTACAAGCCTTTGTATTTATGTATTTCTGAATGCATGAAAGAAAATTCTCCTTTCAGATCTTGAACTTTACAAGCCTGGCACTTGTGCTGATGAAGTCTTGACTTCACATCTGCAGGTAGACCTACTGCACTGAATGGGTTCCCTTCTGGGAGTAGAGAGATATTGCATTGGACCATGTGAAAATCTATGTTAGTAGATAGTGCTCCAGATGTACTAGAACTGTCTTAATCTGTTCTTTACACACGTGGTATCCTCTCTACTGAAAATTCTGTATTTATTTATTTGCTTTACATCATGGGTAAGCACAAGACTGACGTTATACTCTTTATAGTTTTAAATAGAGAATTGTCACTTACTGATTCAATAGAGATTAAGGTGAAGAAGAAAAAGTGGCTCAACAGTTACTGACTCGATTTATAGATGGAACTTCGAATTTTTCACCTATTTGTTTTCTTCTTAGTCCAAAGGCTTTAGACTGAAGCTTTTCAGACCTTAAAGATTAAATTGTGTGCCCTGGGGTGAAAGCAGATGGGATCTCTGACCCTTGTCAGTATAAGCTGAAGCAAATTCCTTTCTGATCCCAAATCTCACACAACTGCACTTTGACAGATAAGTAAGACATACTGCAAGTTTTATCTACTGCTGCTTCATCACATCCCTGGGAGTGAGGGGAGAAAGTCTGACACACTGAGCTGTGTTCATGGCATTTCCAGTCCATGTTGTACTCAGCCCAGTGTGGTAGGATCCTGGTCCATGTCTGGCACTCTTTACAAAGTGGCTTTGTCATCATGCACCACAAAACCCACCTTCCTGAGCCCCTCAGGAGGCCTGCAGAAGGCCTGTGCCTTGAGCTCTGATTTTGACCACTCTGAGTATAGTGCTGGGAATGCCAGGAATGGGGTGAGTATGTCCAGGCTGGGTTCTGTAACAGAGTCCTGGCCACACAGAGGTGAGTTCACTGGCTCTCCAGCCTTCATCTCTTTCCACTGGGGTTCCTCCTCAGAGCCTCCTTTTCTGGAGCAGTGTCTGATCTCACATCGAACCCTGCTCAAGTGAGATCCCACCAGAGGGTCTCTTGGAAATCTGTGACAGGCAGAGGGCTAGCTGATTTCTGATTGCTGCTGGACACCAGAATCCTCTGCACCAGCATCTAGGGACCTGAGGCATCTCAAAGTACTACTTGCTGCCTGTGTTTGGGGATCTGCTTTGAGCACTTGTTAATTGGTACCCTGTTCCCCTTGCAGGCTGTTTCAAGGTATAGTAGTCTTGTGTATCTAAGCTCAACTCTCAAATCTTAAGTCTTTTCCAGCATGAGTAAACCTGTACTCTCCTTTTCCCCAGACTATCATAAATCTTTTATATGGTGTGTCATGTCTTTCGGAGAAGCTGGATAAGTTCAAAACACTTTTGTGACCTTCTTGTGCTCCCTCTTGTATTCCCACACCCTTCCCAATGTAGAAGCAGAGGGAAACAATTAATTTCCCCGTACTGGCTTTGCCGAGGCTGTGCACAGGAGCAGGTTCTCTTTGCTACCTCTCTTTGGTGTTTCTGTTCCTATTTATTGAAGGGTTATGGCAGCCTTTAGTGGTATTGACAGTTACTTTCAACAATACAGGAGTCGTGGCTGTTATCACAAGCCTGAGTCTCCCACTCTGTGGCTGTCATCTGTGTCTCTGAATCCCAGGTGCACGTTGGATGGTGATTGTCTGACCTTGCAATTCAGATCACTCTGCCTCCTCAGTTTGCCCTGCTACCCTTTTTATTTTGATCTGCAGTGAATGCCACCAGCAAATATTTCATGTTCCTAAGTGATTGATAAACTGTTAGTGTTGGCTCAGGAGCTGGTCCCTATGGAGCAGGCTGGAATGGCCTCAGTGACAGATACATCTCCATTAAGTCATGATGAGATTCACCAATGAGGCAAGTTTTAATTCTTTTCCTAGGTACTCTGTTATTTCTGCATAAAATACTTTTAGACAAAATATCACCCACTCTTAAATCAAATGCCTTGCAGAAATCCAAGCAGACTGTATCAATACACGCGACCTTGTCAACTATGCCTGAGATTCCCTTGAAAAAAGGTAGTATTTACTGCCTTGATTTTCTGGTATATGGGACAGCATGAGTACCATTTCATCAAGCATATGATGTACAGCCTGAGGCACTCATAGCTAATGGTGTGTGAAGCTAATGCACTGCTCTTAAAACTTTTTTCTAACCCTGACTAAAGAGCAATATTAGTGCTTTGATGAATGGCTGGAAGTAACTGGGCTTCTGAGTAGGCTGAAATTATCTTTGCATGCCATGATTTGCATTTTGGAAGGGTAATAGATGAAAACAGGCCACTCATTTACAAATTAATTTGGCTGTTAAATCAAAAAAGGCAAAGCTGAAAACAAGACTGTGAAACATCGGATCTGGCCAGCTTTGCTCAGACATTGTATTTAGGACTGGCTGGCATCTTTTCCTGTGTTAAGTGAGGATGACCCCACAGTCAGAGAATGTATAGACAATTATTCATCATTGTATTAGGGTTCTTATATATGAATTTGTCTTCTATGGCTAGCTGTTCCCTAGCAAAGTGTCAGCTTGGAGGCAGCTGGACTGATGTTGCAGCTCTTCAGGCATAAATGCCAATACAGTTTAATAAAGTGTACAGCAGGCTTCAGTATAGATTAGTGAGCCAAATTCCACTTGTATAATTCTGTCTCCCAGAGACTCGCAGTCTGGACCATTACCCAATTGTCAATTAAAATTCCAGTGAGGCAGTGGACTCTTGTTCTTAGGGCTGCGGCTGTAATGTATTATTGCGTGTCTTTTTGAAGGGGATCTTTGAAATTAGAATAAGCTTTAACCTAAGTAGATCTGAAGATTTTAGTCCAGAAGATATAAAACAGATGATGATACGTCTTAGTTTTTCTTATTCTATTACCATTCCATTCCATTTTTATCCCAGACAGAATTTGCATAGAAACAATGTAAGTGAACTAAAATGGGATCAAAGGAGAGTGAAATGGAAGGTAATCGAGTTGGTGAGATCTCCAGCCTAATTTTCAACTGTTTTGCATTTTAAGCAGTTCTCTAGCATGCTTTTTTCTTTCTTTGTTATACTATTTCTGTAGGGTGGCATTTAATCGAGCACAGCAAACTTTGGGGTGGACTCGATCCCATTTCTCTTCATCTCAGAGCTGGTAAAAGAGGAATAGCTATTGCTAAAAATTGATTAATTTCTCCCGCTTTTCAGAGTAACTCTTTACAGTTTGTAGTTCATGGAGCATCCTCCTTTCTGCTCATATTTCAGAGTCATAAAAACATAGAGTTGCTCTAAGGGGAAGGCTGGTGGGAGTGTTCGCTGCTGGTGGGAGCCTCTAGCTGTGGGGTACACAAACTTGCCTCAAAAATGAGTTTTTGGCAATAGCATGAATATATGGTTTTGAATATCTATTTTTTAATTTTTTTTTTTTTTTTAATGTAATAGCATTGATCCTGTTCTGTCGTGATCCAAACCAAGGATGGCTGGGCTGCCTAAGTGAGGCTTCACTGGTCAGTGAGAGCCAAGAGCCAGGCTCTCAGCTGGTGGTGTTACTTGAAGTACTGTATCACCTGGCAAATAAACCACCTGCCCATTCCATGTGCAGGGTGATGCTACCCCAACTCAGTCAAGAGACTGAGAAACTGCTGCGGAGTTACAGAAGACTGCAATAGGAAAAAGAAAGCCAGCGAAAGTTGGAGGCTAAAATACAAGACTGAGGGGTTTTTGCCTCTGTTTACCCAAAGTTATTAGATTAAATTGGCAGGTTAACTCGTTCTTTCAAAGACACATTTGAATAGTTAGCAAAGACTTCAGACTCTGCAGAAAGCATTTATCAACACCTTTACTAAGTGGTTGTTTGCCCAGTCCTTTGCTGGGTTTTGTTGCTGCATTCCTTGCAATCACTCAGTAGTTTCACAGCAAGAAGCCACCGAATGGCTGCATGTGAAGGCGAAGACAGCACAAGGAATCTAGCAATGCCTTTGGGCCTTTGGTCACCTAAAGCTCCTGTGAAAATCCCACCTTCAACAGGTCAGATCTGCAGTTTTGTGCCCTGACAGCTCTAACGGAGATGCCACTGCTGCCTTGCCCATGGGGTTTTTCATAATGCCAGCAGTGGTGTCCCAGGGAGATTTCCTTGCCTAACTGGTAGTGAAATCACATGGGAGTTAGAAACCAGAGAGGAGCAACTGAAGACACTACCCTGCTTCCCCAGCTGGAATGAAAGGGATTAAGCAGAGCAATGTAGCAGACAGCATATTTTACAGCCTGAGCAAGCTCATGGGGTTTACCTCAGCATTCTGGCTTGACCAGCTCTGGTCCTGGCTAAGGGAAGCGGTGTGTCAGATGACAAATGTGGCCAAACACAGCGCTGTTTGCTCAGGGCTGTGTGTTTCCTGGATGTGATTATGTGTCTGTGGGAAACGGGTTCCTTCAGCCTTCCTGGCCAGCTATGGGCAGATGCGGATGGGATGCTGAATGTTATTTGTACCATGAGGTTGCTGGTTCAGATATCATCCCAGGTGGCCTGTAACTAAATATTGTTCCCATTTAATTAGAGCTCTCTCTTTAATATCGACTGGCCGCTGAGAAACGAAACTGTGGTTTTGCCTTGATTCTTAGTAGACAGATACCCACATCGTAACAAGTAAGCCCAGTCCAGCTCACCTGCTTTTGTGGGAAGTCCCGAATGAGGTACCTGGTCTGGAATGGACAACTGAGACATTTGTGAAAGCAGATCACCATAACCCTGGGAGAAGTATTTTGGTATCAAGTTTATTGAGCGTTGCTGTACTCTTTGTGGTAGAAAACTTGACTTTCAATTTCTTTCTACTTTCATGTATGATAAATGCCCTTTAACTACTTGCTTCTAATTAAGAAATGAAAGAAAACACAGGTTTAGTGAAAGATTGATTCATCACACAGCAAAAGACAAATTGTCCACCAGTATAAATTGTCATTGCTCTAATCGCTTAAAGGGAACATCACTCATCTGAAAGTCTTCCCTATCAATTTGGACAAGTTAAACCCATAAGCTTGATGTAGTTTACAATAATGATTAACACACAAGAAAACTGGCTTTGGCCTCTCGGTAGTGACGATTGATTAAATTACTTGAAGCCAAAGTACAAGGAATGGTGGTCTGTCATAGAAGAGAAGTGCAATTCCTGTTCTCTGGGTGTTTTCTTATAGGTGTTCCAGTGTCCTACTGAAAAAAACAACCCATATCTTGACTTGAGTGATGAGATAACGCTGTGAAAAATAATTCCTGAAAGGACTTTGACTTGTCCTGTATAATCCTCAGCTCCATAGCAGGAATGCTGTGATCAGAGATCAGAACCAAATACCAAATAAGCAGAATTTAGAAGGAATTCAAGGAAAATAGGAGCCTTCCTCCATAATGTTAATCCATCATTTTACCTTTTAAGTAGAGGGTGTTCCCTACATTCACCTTGGGTAAGAGACCACCTCCAAGTTGCTGAGCTGAAAAGCTGAACATTCTCCTGAGTTGTGAACATCAAAGACCACAGTGCAAGTTTTTGAGTATTTACTCACATGTTTTAGATTCATGCCACAGACTAGAAGCTGACAGGAGGAAAAAAACCTCCATGGAACCCAGACCGCTTAGTAGCTGGTTGCAGCAAAACCCATCAAGGTTTATTTTTGTCCTCTCCCAAACTTTTCATTAGTCAGAGTCCCTAAAATCATTTTATATGCTGGAGAGAAATATGATTATATAAACATGGAAAGAAATCTTTCCCTTCCTAAGTAGAAAAATATGGTCTTTTATAAATGTTGACTTTTCTTTAGGTAGTCTATAATAAATTAGTGTTGATAACAAAAGTAACTGAAATCCAGTACAAAGAGTGAGTGGGTGGTCTGGAAATAGAAGAAAAGCAGTATGGATGGATTTAAGTTTTTTGTGGAGTCTCTGACACAGTGAGACTCTGTGAGGCGTTTTAGCTACATGACAGTCTGACTTTTTTACCTCTCTGATTATTCAGTATAGGGTAGTAAGAATGGCTGAGATCTCTTTGGAAGCTTTGCTGCAGAGAAAGGTCTGAGGCATCCCAATAAACTCAGTTGCCCTGTGTTTATGAGGGCAGCAAACATATTCATGGAACTTGGCCAGTTATAATACAGGAAAAGAGTGTGGAAGGTTTTTGAAGGCATACTGAATATTTTGCAGGTGGAGGAGGATTTGACTATTGATCTTTGTTTTGCATATTTAGTAGTTGATCCAAACTCACAACAGTACTAGAAGAAGTGGAGTCTGAGTCACACAAACTATGAGTTGAAATTGGTTGCTTTGAAGTGTTTGATCTTGATTAAACAAAACTGTGGAGAAAGAAGGAAAGGAAAAATAGCTGCTTGTCTGTGAATGGGTACTTCCAAGGGCTTGGTCTAGCTAGAGATGGCAATGCTGCTGCTGTTGGGGAAGGACACCAGGGAGTTCTCCAGGACCATTGGAAGCACTCTGGGCAGCTGCAGGCAGGAGCTGCTCAGGTCCCTTCCAATGGCTCTGGGGGATGCTGTTTATCAAAGAAAAAGAACAGCAATGTTGTGCGTTGTTTTTCTTCCTTGGGGAAATACAACCTACTGATAAGAGAAATACATAGGTAACACTCCCCTAACATAGGAAAATGGGAATAACTGCATAATAATTGCATAATCTATGTATTCTTGCTTATATCTCATTGAGGAGCTGTGTGAACTCTTGGCTGTTGATTTTAGAGGGTAGGGAGTAATAAGGAACAAAAAGCAATGGTATCCAGTTACTGCCTGTCCTAAAAAAGACATGCAAAAACATTGTCTGGTAAACAATACTATTGTTTAGTATTAACTATTTAGACTGTTTGATAAAACGTTTGATATATAATTCAATGACAGCTGTGGAAAATCAAATATCTCTTCCCACATTCATTATTTATGCTATTCATAATCCATTACAAGTGTTATTCAAAGAAGATAAAGCAGTTTGGTGAGTGATAGGTTTAGTGTAGGCATTTCTTTAGTGGAGCTGGATCCATAAAGATAAAGTGAAGCAAGCATTATTCAGAATTTGCTGGTGCCAGTAATCTATATATGAATAAATTCATGGACACCATTCTGATAGTCACATGAGGCAAATTCACAGAATCCATATGTATTTTTTAAGGAAATTTCAATTAGATGATATATGTTATTTTTGATCTACTGCGTATGATGGACATGGACTGAGACATACCAGGTCTGAAGAATCCTGAGGGAAATGTTTTACTGTTTGAACACAAACCTTCATGTAAATATCACAGCTTACCACAACACCTTATTTACAGCTGGGACCAAAGTCTTAAGCTATTGGGCTTCCCCAGAGGTGAAGAGGAAGTTGAAATCCAGTTCTGTAAAGGTCAGCTTCATCTCTAAAAATAAACACCATGTATAACTTTCAAATTACAGCAGTTCACAAAATCTCCAAGCAATCAAACAAGGAAGCATGTCTAATGTTTAAAAGCCATTTTTTTATTGTCAGGTGTTGAAGGGCCAGTGCAAAGCTGGGGATACACCTGTGGGAGAGTACTTTACAACCCCACTAAACATCTTGCCCCTATATTCAGACATCAAAAGACTAAACACATTCTGCAGGTAAAGGAATGGCTGGAGATGACTCCATCTCTGATGTTTTTTTTCTCTGCACTGACTACTTACTAAAAGAATCACATTTCCATGTATTTGCAGAGCATAGGGCCAGGGCATTCCCAAAGGATCAATTCTTCCACGATCAATTCTTCTTCCTTTGTTGGCAAGGCAAGACATGAGCTTGCCACTGCCTCCTGCAGCTCAGTCATTCAGGCTGGGGCAGTGAACATCCTTTGGACCATCAAGTTATCTGTATTTACTGTGATTTCACACTGCAGCATAGAGAGAACAAGACACTCATCTGTTCTATCCACAGCCATCAAGAGCTAGCCCAGGAAGAAAATACTGTGGGGATTCTCCCAGCATCTTTAGTATTGTCCATAGTATAATAGAAAAAAAAAGTCAAGTAGCGTCATGGGCATCAAAAGCTAGTGCTTATTTTCATTACATTTTAGAGGGACAATGGGAATTGAATTAGTTGGGAAAAAATTTAGACCTTGGAAAAAAACAGGACAGTTACGTAAATCCTCAGAATTTCAGTAATAAAATCAAGCTAGAGTGCTAGGCAGATGCCATCAGCTCCCTTTTAAGGAAGCTTAACAGACCAGATAGTTTTTTTTAATCCTTTTATGCTTATTTGAATGCTAAGTAAACATCTGAACTCTACAATGTATGTAGGCTGTGTGAAAGATTAATGTGGAAAAAATCAGTCCCATTTACATACATCTGGAAATAATTATTGTGCACTTAGCAGTGGGTATAGATATTGTTGTAATTCCAACCTCAGTGACACAGGAGGCATGGGAGCTCATTAGCTTTTCCCCTTTAGAGAGACAGGTTCAAAACTTGAATAAGTTTGTTGATTTCTGTTTATTTACCATGGGCTTGAGAGGTCCCAGAAACCTCATCAATCTCTTCTGTTACAATCAGGCCTCGGTGACCATGGGCCTGAGGACACCGTATTTTGCTTTTTTGGGAGTTACATCCCATCTCCTTTCTTGCAGCTTTGCAGTTCAGCCTGGCAGCCCTTCTGCCCATCACACCAGCGTACTGGAACCCTGCTGTCTGTGAGGGGACAGTGCACAGGGCTGACCAACCGTCTGTCCCTGTCTCTAAACCACTGCAGAAGGCTTCTCCTACAGTTGGGGCAACCTTCATAGTGACTGAATCAGTGACCTGAGTGCTGTAATTCAGACTTTTCCAGCAAAGCTGCTGCCATTTGCCCCTGGGAAAGTAACGATGGAACAGTGGGAGCACCTGGGGAGAACATGGTGACTGGCACTGACCTCTAGGCTTGGGCAGCAGCACCCAGAGAGGAGACCTACACTGGAGGTTTAACTGGGACAGCGTGCAAACATCAGGGGGAAAAAAGGGTGGCTGTATTTTGGCCAGTGTGGGTTACCTTGGGAGCACTGAATGGCAGGCTGTTTTTGCATCAGGCTAGTGATAAAGTAAGAGAGCGTGGTATTGTCTGTAACTCTTCCAATATTTTAGGACAGTGAAAGATAACGCCAGCAGCAGATTTCAAAAATCGATAAAAAAAGCACCATTAATATAGTAGGAGCAACATATGGTCTCCTTGTTATCCAGGCGTTCAAGTCTTAAGTATATGCTTACATACAAACAGCACAATAAATGAATGCTTTGTATTGATTATGCAGTAGGCGATTTAGAACAAGTTGGTTCGAGTGGTATGTTCTGTATTTCAGCTGCAATTGACATGACAAATATTCTTCTTGTTTTTGAATGCAGTGCTGGCAAGGACATGCTTTGAGCTCATTTACTTCCCTCAAGACGCAAAAGCAATTCTTGTGGAGGTTTCTTGATCCTGTAATTTATCGAAAACAACAGATATGCTGTGGTCGTTCAGGAAGAGACATGAATGTTTTCCCCTCGAGGCATCTGAAAGCTTGGTTGAAATTTTAAATGAGCAGAATGCTAGCTAGCTTGTGAAATAAAATAAAACCCCAGGAAAGACACATGAAGGGGTTAAGTGGCGGGTCAGAAGTAAGATGAGAGTCAATGTATTGATTTCATGATAACAAAATAATGGGTTTCACAGAAAGGATTAATTACTCTGAACCTCACAGTCTTGGACAATAAAGGCTTGACTTTAATCTCAGCTGCAAGATTAAGATATAAATTCACACTTTCGCCTCTATCCCCACCACAGAGTTGTTGACTTTAGTCTGGATTTTGATTTATCCTGTCAGAGGAATGGAATCTAGCATTGAAATTCGGATCTTGATCCAAATACACTGCAGAACTGGACCATATTGGAAAAGATGAGATTGTGATATTCTGGCCTTCTGTGCTGTGGTCTGGTTTTCTATTACATGTAAAAAATGGGAATGGATCCTTCTCTGTGCTGGCTGTTGATACCCCACAAGGGGAGAGAGTGGTCATTTGATCATGCACGGGCAATCTCAAATGTCTGTGTCACAAAATCCCCACAGTGGCTTCACAGCCCATTGTAGCCCATTACATCAAATTTCACCTGGTCATACTTGCAGAAAACTGCATGTACCAATAAATCAAGTCTTTCATTTGGGAATGCTCATTATGCCTATCTGCTGTGCTGTCATTTCCCTATTTTATTCTTTCAGATGCTCAAAACTGGGGAGAGAAAATGCCTTAGGCTAAAGAGAGGGTTGGTGTTTTTTTTTTTTTTTATATTGTGGAGTAATTTGACCTTGATGTAAGCCTGAACTGTATGTCCCCCTCCTTCCCTTCCCCTGGTGTCTACCAAAGCCACTCCACTGCACTGTGTGAAGTTCAGCAGGTGTTGCTCCAGACTGTGGAGCAGTTTGGTGAATGTAAAAATCACAGAATTTTCACGGTTGGAAGGGACCTCTGAGATCATTGAGTCCAATGACCAGGTTCCTTTCAGAGGAAATTGGATTGAAGGCTCTGCCCCAGGTGCATACCCCTGTCCTTCCATCTCTCACAAGAACATCAGACTCTCAAGCAATCTTTGGTCCAACCAGACGCGTATGGGGAGTATTTAGCTCAGGAAGCAAGTCTACAGTAAAGTCCTTGAACTGCACACATCATAGCTCCAACTGCTTCCCTCTACTGATCCCTTCCTCATGGGAAAAATTGGTTGCTCCAGTAGAATTGCCACTGAAGCTTTAAAAGTGCCATCACCCCTTATTTTGTGAATGTCCAGGCAAGCAATTTGCTGCAAAATCATATCATGGAAGTGGGTGGTCTGATTGCTGTTGCCAAAATACAGTGCATGGCAAATATTTTCCTTTGTGTGGCTGTGCTTCTCTGGCCAAACTCTTGAGTATGAGGAGACTGTGGTGGAGAGACTAACAAGGGAGAAAACAACAGTTTTGTGCAAAAATGTGCTCTGTGAGTGATCTGCAACTGTCTACAGGGCAAAGAGGTCAAATATTGTGGGGGAGATAAAGTTGTGCAAAAGCAGAAAGGATATAGAAATGAAACTATAGGAGTTTGGTGTGAGGATTTCCTGAAACTGGGCTCTGTAACCTAGGTTACACTCCAAAGAGGCTACAGATAGTTGACAAGGAAGGTGTTTTCATACCCAACAGGTCAACACAGCTCATGGTCTTCTGCTACAGTTGCCTCAGGACTTGGCTGCATTTTCAGTGTAGATAAAAGTGTAACATGAACATGGACCTTTGTGCACAGTCAGAAGTTAGGGCATCTTTTCCTTCTGAAGACTGAAAAGGCTTTTCATTCTCCTCCTGTGGTTAATAACATCCTTAGTGTTATTCTAAGTGCTGTAATTATATAGACGCAACAGTCAGTGGCAAATCTCATGAAATTCAGTTTCAAGCTGAATCTGTCCCCAGGGTACAGGTTTCACAGTTCCTGGGATAAACATACCTTTGGACAAGGTATGGTTTTTGCAGTGCTTTGTGGATAAGACCATAAATAGCAATTATGAGAGCAATTTGAAGCTTTTTCTTATGAGCAAAGAATAATTTTTTTCCGACTATGGCCAGTGTGTATGAGGACATCCATCCCTGGGGGCCATAGAACAGCAGCAATTCATGTCAAGTGTGTGGTTGTTTATCTAGCAGGGGAAGATTTTGCTTTGAACGTTCCTCATAAAATAAATGCTTTTTCATAAAGTGTATGTATATATGTGCATGGATGGTGTTTATTAATCTTCTTCAACAATTGCATATGGTGAGGAAATAGCTGTTGAAGCATTCTTTGCTGAAGTCTCAATTTTTCCCTTTTAATTTTTAGATTGAGAAGAGCTGGTAACTGCACCTTCTCCAATAAAAATAGCTCCTGGTAACAACATTTATGAGATGAATTAATCTCCTGAAAGAACGAGGAGGACAAGGGGGAAGTGATGGAGCCACAGTCACACAAGGACCAGGATTTCACCACTAGAGAGTGTCATTCTACTATGTGATTTGACCTTTTCTGCTCCCTGAGAAACTGATTCAAGGTGGAGAACTTAGAAATACCTAACAGTACTTTCTTTAGGTCTTTAATCAAAAGGAACATCAAGGAGGTGCTGTATTCTTGGAAGATGAATGCATTACTTCCTCTGTGCATTACTTAGCATGAGTTTCAAGAGGCATTTTGCAAAGTAGGATGTATGTAAATTGGAATAAGCGTTTACATTGAGCTTTTCCTTGAGACAGATGGTAATGCATTCAAATTTAAATTTTAAGCATTTTAATAGAACAAGCTAGTGAAATGCATTTATATGTATTTTTTAATTTTGTTTTTAACTACATATGTTCTATCGCTATCCATTTTCCTTGGGCTGATGCTGCAATTTTTACCTTAAAGGTGGTTCTTTGAAAAAAAATAATTGCCTTTTCTTCTGCTGCTGTGGCTCCAAAACTGTGCTGCCAAAGTCACTGCTGTACCACAACGTAATGGTAAGTAAAGCAGGCATCTAATGGTTAGAGAAATAGGGGAAAGGAATCTGACTTATACGCACTGTCACTTCTGTTTATGCATGCATATCTTTGTCATGAGGTTCACATGGGGTGTTCTTCACTTGACTGCTGCAGTCTGCCGGTGCTGGCACCCACATGGAGTTTTAGGTTTCCTTCAGTGGTTGCACTCTCAGGCCTGTCATATCTCACTTGTTATAGATGGGACTTCTTTGCTTTGCCATAGCCTCACTCTTCTTTGCTGAACCGTGAGGTGAAGCCACAGGTGGCAACAAGAAGCAATTGGCACCTGCAGTGCCAGCTGGAGAGCATGAGACTTGAGGGGGATCTGGGAGCCCATGGTGTGGGTGGAGCAAATGATGGGTCTCAGGTCATCTTCTGCTCCCACCAGTAGATGATGTGAGGATCTGTGAAGTGCAGAGCGACTGCTCTGAGGGGCTGCAGACAAGGAAAAAAATGAAGCTTGACATCATAACTATAGACAACCTCTGTAGCCCGTTCCAGCTGAGCAATGAACCTGGGGAAGAGTAAGGCTATGAAGTACACTCCAGGGATGTGTTGTTAAGGGATCATTAACAGCTCCTCCGTGTGTGCACAAGAAATACAGCACTGGTACCTGGAATTCCACATATTTAGGAAAAAGATGTCTGAATTGTGTATGCACAGTATCTGTTTCTTACCACTCATGTCCCATAAAGTACATTGGGAAAGAGTTTACTTGACAGGATCCATCAAGCACTTAAATGCTGTCCTTGGGAATATGAGAAAGGGTCATCCCATGTGCTGAAACCCAGGCCAGACCATGAATGTGATTACGCCTCTAACAGCATCCTTGATAATACATCTTTGTTCTGAAGCTAGTGAGAGAAATTAAATTTTAATGGAACTGCATTGATTTTAGCTGAATTTTCTACAAGGTGAAGCTGAACAAGTCTTTCTCTGTGGGAATTTTAAAACTTTGCAGTGAATTGAGATATATGTAATTCAGAACATCCATTGATGTTTTAAGTTTTGCTCCCTTCTCCTTTCGTAACAAAGCTAGTATAAACTTGCATCTTACATACAGTAAATGCAGCAATTATCTCAGTTACGGCATGTTTCAAGGCACTTGATGTTCCATGATTGACCATTAAAATATCAAACCAATTATGCTCAATTCATGTATCATTTAGGCAACATAAAGCATTTAAGAAAGAACGGGTATTAAAAGTGAGTTTTATATAGTTTCCATGGTGATTCTACTAAAAGCAATAGCTATAAGCTTAAATATGGTTTCATTTAGAATATCTTTAAAAGAACTTGTTTGGTTCAGACATGCTGTGTTTACTCTATAATTTGTCCCAAATCACTGATTATTATAAAATATAACTAAATTGACGTGGCAGTATTGTTCAAACACTGCAACAGAGCACCAAAATAGTTCAAAGCTTGTTGCTCAATATTTTTATCACAGCCGACATGAGCATTAGAATGGGAAGAGGTTCCAAAAAGGCAGTAACATTGTAATTTAAAATCGGTGCCACAGTTTTGCATTAGGCCATCTTCCAGAGTACATTCTGCTCTTGATGTTTTATTGTAGAATTCAGGAGCTTATCGAGAGACAGCTAAACTTTGCACAAACAAAGGCAATGCATTGGCAGCCTCTCAGGAGCCCCACAGCAGATTAGAATGGTGAGCATTCACATCCTGGCAAGGGGTGGGGGGAATAATCGATATACAAGATGGTACTGTTAGCTCTTACTTCAGCCTTCTTTTAAAAATAATGCTGAAGTTGGAATCCACCTGAAGCAAACAGCATTAAGGAGCAGTGTGGTAGTGCAATGAGTATAAAGTAAGGCACAAGGATTAGGGGTGTGATTGTGTGTGATTTGAGATTTGTGGGTTGAACATCACAACCTTTAGATTTATGCAACTATTTCAGTTACTTCTAAGAGAATGGAAGCCCCTTGAAAAGCTTTACTGCCTCTCAGAGCGAGGTAACTGAACCACTACTTGTTGCGCCTGCCTGGTATACGCCAGCAAAGATTTATATTCAAAGCTATACATTCTTTATAAGTGTAGTGAGATTTTGCTCTGGTGTTTGTTTTCTGAATTAGGACAAACGTACTGGTGAAAGTTCTAATTTGCAGTAAAATCATCCTTCTCTCATTTTCTGGTAAGCAAAGCTAACACTGTGTCTCTGAGAGGATCTGCTGTCTCCACTGAGCTGGGCAGAAGGGAATGTGAATGCTTTAGATAAGAAAGGTAATTCTCTAAAGCTGCAAATTGTCCCTTATTTTTGAATTACTTTCTGGAAGGCCTGATCCCCTCTGTGGCAGAGGGGAGCATGGCCTGAGAAAGTGTATCTTTCTGAGCTCCCTCTTTGGTAAAGGGGTAGAAATAAGCTCAGCCAGAAGAAAACCAGGAGCACCTGAGGCTTTGTTTCTGTGTGGGATGGCCCGGCAGAGGAGCCCACCTGACTCCCCTGACTATGAGAGGTGTTGTGAAGATCAGCCATACTACACTAAAAATACTGTTTACGATGACAACCCCTCCATCCATACATGCTTCAAACCATAGCCAGAGCTGAGCCTCTGGGCTTAGCTGAACAACGTGCCTCTGAAAAACCGTTTGGGGTGAGCATTGAACAACTTAGTGTCGGTCTCTCAGCTGAGGAATGAAGTGGGTTTCTTAAGGCTTTAAGAAAAACTTAAAGTTTTTGCTGTCTTTAACTAGTATAAGGTCACAGCATGCCCATAAAATTCTTGTATACTTTTTAAAAGTCAGGTAAGGCTAACTTATGGTGGTGTTCTGTGAATTATAAATGCTGCAGCCACCGTTAGCTTCCAGGACACGGATTAAGCCGAATGACATCTGTGCTCTGAGGTAACTTTAGAAGAAAATGCTGCTTCTCTACCCAACCCAACCTTCTTGGAAGCTGTTGCTCCATGAATGTTTAATGATGCATAGTAACTGCAGATACCTGCCAGCTGGGATATAGATGCTTTCATTTGTATGCAACCACTTACTTTGAAAGGTTGAGACAAGTGCTAGGAGGACAATGGTGCTTGAACAGAGAAACATTCATGGATGTTTCTCCTTGATTCCCACTCCCATACTTGATTTTTGGCTGTCTTTTCTTCGAGTCGGCATGAAAATCTGCGCTTTCCAACAGAGCTGAGTAGAATTGTGTACGGTCACGTGCAAACGCTCAAGGATGGTGGTTCAAGAAAATGTGTGTGTGTTCTGAGACAGCACCAAGGGGAAGCAGAAGCAATATTGATTTAGCAGTTCCCAGCCTCCTTGCCAGAAGGAAGGTTTGGCTTAGGGGAGCTCCTAGGTGGGACTTCAGTTCTTCTGTTCTGAAGCTGTCTCCTGCTCAAATCATATTTACTCAGGGTTTTCCAGAGAGGGACATGGCTTTGCTTTTATATGGAATGTTGGATTTTGGCTGATGTGTTTCAACTGACTAGGATGGGATTTTGTACGCAGAAACACTACAGCTCATATAGGAGGCTTGCAACCCACCCAAGAGAGTGAGCTTCTGTTACAGCATGAAGTTCTCTGTTCTCACTCTGTAAAGGTCAAACAGCCAAATCAAATTATTTTTGCCAAAATTTTCTTTCTTGATTTATTTCCAACCCCCCCCAGCTTGGAAAAAGGAAGCAATGATCGCGCAGTGATTTCAAGCCCAATTTAGTTCTCTGTAGCTTCCCAGCTTTGGCCACAGGCCCTGTGTAAAACGCTGACATCCTGGCTCAGGTTTTCCAGGCATTAAATCCTTTCTTGAGATAAAGTTCCCCTCCCTTTTCACATCAAGATTTGTCCCATGCCACCTTTGCTGTACAGAAGGCAGTTTTTGCTCATTTGCCCTAGCTGATGGTCACTCTACATCTACCCTGCACATGGACAAAGTAAGGATTCATAAATGTGGTACAATTACTGGAGGGAGCTGTGGAGCAAAAAAAAAGACATGATTTTGGCTCTCTCAGAAGCACGTGATGTTTCCCTGTATCGGTCCATGTATCAGGGCAAATGGCCTCAGTTTGGGACAGATTTGGCTAAGAACAACACTTAATCTGCAGCTCTGGCTGCTTCACCATTCAACAAAACACAACAATCATCAAGGAAACTGTATACTAAATGTCAGAGGGTTGCGGTGACCCAGTGAAAGCCTGTACCACTAACAACTAGTTTAAGTGAGGAGGGTCTAAGTAGTTACAAACAGCCTTTTTTTCTTTTATAGGGGGGAAAAAAGGGAAAGTTGTAGTACTTCAAGTGCTGGTGTGTGTGTGGTCGTTTCCTCATGCAAGCTTACCTGTGAAGTCATTTCTGTGTTCATAAGCAGTCTGCAGTTATTTTAGCTTTTTTTTTTTTTTGCTTGGCTGTCATTCTAAAATGCCTTCTGCCCAGGTGTCAGTGTGCCACACACATTTAACTACTCAAACAGAAAAAAGGTGGGTTATCACAGATCACACAGCCAACAGCACACAGGTTGTTTTGCACTCCCATCTCTACTACAGGTAGCCTTTGCCTGAAATAATACACCTTTGCTGTAGAAAAAATGACATACCTTTAATAACCGATAGTGATTTGCAATTAACTGTAAAGTGCAAAGCAACTGTCCTAACAACATAGGGAAAAGGGACTTTTAGATTTTTACATAGCATTGTATGTACCCTGAAAGTCCTTGAATTAGATATTCCTTGGGAATTACTTACTGTCTCATTACCAGCAGCAGGACATTTTATAATGATATACCCTTGTTTTCTTACCATCTCCATAACTACAAGGTAATAGAGCCTTCTGCTTTAGTTTATTCTGACAGCTTCAAATAAAGCAAACACAGGTGCCTCTGAGCTTCATTTTCCTCTATTTTAATTTAATGCAGATTTCTGTTACTGGATAGTATCACAATGTTGTACTTTGTGCATGAAGATTGAAAGTAAGTAAATGAAAAGTAACAAGCCAAAAGGAAGAAGTGCATTTTGGTTGCTTTCACCATCTTTTAAAAATACTTTAATTTTTACACTAAAAAATACTATCACCCTTTGTTTCTGTTTTGTTCACTCTTTGTACCAGGGGGAGAGAGTGGATTAGACTCAGATTTAGACTTGTGAAGTTTCTGAATTTGCTGAGGAACCGTTGCTATGATACTCGACGACACAGGAAGAACCCCTGACCCGATACATTGCACCAGACCTCGGCGAGGCTGCAAGTGTCCCCACCACTGTGCAGTGATTTGGACCATGTAGGTACTTGGTTTAACTTTCCACGTGCAAGGAAAGAGCCTGTGATTAATACATCCAGAATCTTGTTGAGTACCAGAGGCATGAACCATTGCCAGTCCAGTTCCTCTTGCAACATTCCAGCACAAATGCAGGTTAGGTGGAGAATGGCTAGAGAGCAGCCCTGAGGAGAAGGACTTGGGAGTCCTGGTGGATGAGAAGCTTGACATAAGCCTGCAGTGTGCTCTCACAGCCCAGAAAGCCAGCCACATGCTGCATCAAAAGCAGCATAGCCAGCAGGTCACGGGAGGTGATTCTACCCTGCTACTCTGCTCTGGTGAGACCCCACCTGGAGTACTGTGTCCAGCTTTGGAGTTCTCAACACAGGAAGGATATGGACCTGTTGGAACAGTTCCAAAGGAGGGACACAAAAATGCTCAGAGAGCTGGAGCATCTCTCCTAGGAAGACNAGATTGATATGCAAACATGCTGGTACAAAAGGGGAAGAAATGGGCCCTTGAAGCCCATGGCTGCCTCTCGTTTTATTTGGCCATTTTCCTTGATTTTCATTCTAGGCGGCCACTACAGAAGAGGCCGTACTGTGGTATGCAGAAAATAAGTTTACCTTTCATAAGGTAGCCTGGTTCAATAAGATCATATCAGTTTAGACCAGCAGAGAATTCTACATATTTCTTCTCACTGAGGCCTTTATCAGACCTCTGGAGCACAGCGTTATTACTTTTTCTTCAATATAGAGCAAGGATTGCGTTTGAAATGCTGCTGCAGTTTGTCAAGCAATGAAGTTGGTTCTCATTTATGAAAAGACCTCTTCCTATAACTGGAGTCGTGCAGAGGAAGCTTTCAGAAAGCAGTAACTGGAGCTCAGTGCCTTAAATGTGCCTGTAATTTTTTTAAGGTGATTCTCTGTTACTGTCAACAATTTCTATAGCCAAGCCATTGGACAAAATGTTGCATGCAAACACACTAAAGCCTTTAAGGATAAGGGAATAAACATAATCTGAGATTTTTATAGGCTTTTTGATGGTCTATTTTTAGGAAAAATCCCCCTTGTGACAACTGTATCCCTACCAATATTCTCACCCAGGCAGACTAGTTTTGTCTATTAATCATCAATAGATGTGCTAAAACTATTGATTCCTTTAATAACAAGGCAAAAACTGATGGAGCTGCAGTCAGGGATAGTTTGATTTCTATGAGAGTGTCAGCATAATGCAAGATGAGTTTTCCTCTGCTGATTAGCACTTCTGAGTCTGAAATATTGGTGATTTTTGTGAGGGGTAGGTTTATTGTTTTAATAATCATACTAAGTAGTCTTATGCCTCCAGGCTAATTTCAGAGAAAATAATGGTGAGATAGGAGACATGTGGCTGCCTAATGCTGCAGGCAGATGTGATTAGTTTTATGCTTATTTTTCAAGTGGTACGTCATGGTACTAAACTTGCTAAACACCCTGGAGAACAAGAGACAGGGCAAAAAGGCTACTCACGCACTTCAACGTGGCACTGTCAAAATTCCATTTCCAGCCATTAAACTCCCTGAAAACGATAAAATTTTATTGGAAATTTATCTTCACAAATCTGTAGACCTTCAGATAGTATGAAGTACCATCTTCCTACTGTAGCGACAGCGTATATCACTTGAGGTCACATCCCCTGTGTTGTAAACCAATCCGCCAGACTTCTCAAGCAGCTCGGGCAGCTTGCTGGTTAGAAGTGGAGTCTGAAGTCATGGGCACAATACAACGAAACCCTGTTAAATTTGAGCTCTGTTGTGTGTGCTCACATCACAAAACCCAAAATCACTTAACGTTTCTTATCTGAGTTCTTTCTCTTCTTTCTGAGCAAGAATGCCACCAACTAATTATTCCTGAAGAGAGATCCCTCGAGAGAAGGCTGATGTCTGTGTTGCATACTGGCTGCTCTATTAGGAGCCTACTGTTAAATGCAGTCGGTGTCTGATCAGATTTCATGTGCCTCGAAAGCCAGACAACCTGCAATAGGATACTCTAAGGCAGTTAGATCACATTAAATATTTAAACATAGAATTTTACATCATCCATTAGGTCTATTAAAGAATCTCATGTCTTGCTGCCAGAACTAACCACACAGCTTGCATGACTTTTAAAATGACTAACTCTTTCTGCTTCTTATGCCCTCCATGAACAAGTTTCCATGATATTTTCCAGTGTTTCCAGGATACTGCCAGTAGTTTCTGTGAAAGCTTCTAATCCCATTTCCACTGAAGACAATGGCACTTAAATTAGCTTTACACTGTATGGGAGAAATGAAATAGTAATATATTATAGAGAAATTAATGAGTAAAACTGGATGAAGGAAATAAAAACTTTTCTTAATTTCTTCTATGTTTTTGCAAGGCTCTGGGAAAGAAACTTTTGTAGTGCTTACCTACATGTTGTTCTTAAAATTATTATCTCCTGTAACTTAATGTCCCGAGAAATTATTCCAGTTCAGAAACTGTCTGTCTTTCTTTATTCTGTTATTATTTAGGCCACTTTCACTGTGTGATTTCAACAGGAGGGTGATTTAAGTTAGAAAGCAGAGCAAAATACCGCAATATTACAATTTTTGCTGGATCTGCAGTGGGTGGCTGACGTGACAGTGGGATAACTTTGAAGCTGAAGTTAAACAATGCTTCTTTCAGGGGATGTTGACGTAGAACATTTGTATACAAAATGATGATATATCAGAAAATCTAGTGTTGCAAAATGCTAGCCAAAAAAAAGATGAGAAATTATACTTAGGAAAACAGAAACAATAGGTCCAGGGTTTTTTAAGGTGAGAAAAATTGATATGTTGTGTTTTTTATAAAAGATATTTGTCTGAAGAAACATAGGTTTATGATTTATTTCAAAGAGATGGGCAGTATTGCTCATATATTAATCACTGTCATGAGTTTAACTTCGTGGTGACTTCTAACCTAAAGGTAACCACAGCTGGCAATGTAACTTCTCTAAGCAAGTGTAGGAAGAGAGAGGTGTGACAGGAGGGTATGAAAGCAATGCCAACAGGAATTATCTTTGACCAGTAAAAATAACCTGCTGTTTCATATACATGTCCTGACTGTAGGAACCATTTCGGGATGAGCTCTGAGGTGACCTTGGGAGCATATCTGGGAGGAAGCAAGGTGTATCTACTGCTTAGCTTACTCCCGAGGGGACACTTACCTTCACCGGAGTGGACCTTGCTAACTTCAGTTGAATTTTTCTTGAGAGGGCTGTAGTGCCTGTTACAGAAGAGCTTTGACAGTGGATGTGTGTGGCTGAGAAGCTTTAAGGTAAAAAGAGCTTTGGCTGCCCACAGGACACAACAGGGATGGTGGCTACCAACTCCTGTGAGTGACCTGGAATTCAGTGTGCTCTTGGGCTGACCCTAGAAGGTACCATGGGTCTGCGGGTCTTCACAGTAAGCTGTTCTCTCTGCTCTATAGAGTAGCTGCTGTGATAGCAGGAGTCCTTCTGTACAAATTAGTCTGGGGGGGTTGCCTCCATGTTTATGCTTCCAGTTGAAATCAACTCAAAGTCTTTACCTCATTATTTGGCAAACAGATTTTTCTTCTCTATTTTTTTTTTTTCCTCCAGAGTATTAGCTGGAGACTTGACTGATTTTTCCTCCTAAAGGGAAGATGTCTGTGGTTTCTCACATGCAAAACTGAGGGCAATAAATCGAAAGAAATATAGCACTGATGCATTTATTCAGGGGGAAAAAATGTCCTTCAAGTATACAAAACTTACTATTGGAATCAGATACTTAAAAAATAGGTTGCACTTGAGACCTTCTGAAGTTGTCCTTTTTAAAGGTAAGAACTTTCTGGACATAGGTTAGAGATAAGTTAGTAAGGTCAAGAGAGGACAGAGAAATATCTTTGGTCAACAGTCACCACAAGGAAATTAACTGAACCAGGCTCCTTGCTTCTTCAGAGGTTCATCTTTGCCTTCTTTACCTTGACCCTTTGCAGCTCTCTCACCTCTCCCATGTATCTCCAAGCCCACTCTTCTGTTTGCAAACCTCCCACCTTCCTCATCTGGGCTCTCCTTTTCTCTTCAGCCTGCCTCAGTGCTCACCACACACCTAAGAAATCAGTGCAATGCATTACCTGCTCCGGGGATGCTGTCTCATCCTCACTCATTAGCTTTTTGCATGTTCTTGTCTGTTACAATGCACCTGTAGGAAACAAATCTCCTCTTGATACTGGAATTGGAATGTCACTTTCTGAGCAAGATGCAAGTCTTATTAAAAGCTTCTGACATGATTCAAAGTTACATGAAATGTGAGAAATAAAAAATATCAATACAGTTGATCCCACTTACACAACTCCAAGAGTGAACTTTACAGTATATTTGGTATTTTCCTGTCTTCACCCAACAATAAACCGTAACTGATAGAAGTAATTCCATCTCAGTTGCATTTCTGTGCCTCATAATAGAGATTTTCTTTTTTTCCTGTTTTTTTTTTTTTCTCTATTTGGTTTTGCCTAAACTCTTCCAGACTTCCAGTTTTGCTCTACTTTTGCTTCTCTGAGTAATTTTATTTTATCTTTTCTTTGCTTTTGAAGCTCTTCTGCTAGTGCCCTGCTTCATGATCTGAACAAAAATGACCTTTGAGGAGGCAAACAATCTTGCAGTCTTTGCTTAGTAAAGAACCGATTGAAAAGCAGTATCCCGTTTCCTCTGATTATGTCTGGGTTTTTTCCCTTACTAAGCTTTTGCCAAAAGAAGTGGAACCCTTCTTACATTTCTAGTACTTTCTCGATGTGTCTGTGCTGTCTGCTGCTGCCGCATCCAACCACTGATGAAGGATTTCATGTTATATACTAAAGAGAGAACCAGCAAATACAGTAACGGCTTCAAATATATTGAAACAGTAAAAGAAAAAAAAAAAAGCACAGAAGGAAATAATTACCACTTTATTCATGTTATTGGGCTAGATTGACACAGCCCCTTTCAGCAAGCCATCTGTCTTGGATTAAAATGGAAAGGTTTCTTATGAAATGATGCATCTGCAATGGGTTCACAGCTGCAGAACCAACCAGATCTTCTAACATCTGTTCAGTCCAAAGAGATCTGGACCTAAAGTGCCTTTGAATGAATATTCTTGAAATGGATGCTTTACTTCAGGTATTGCTCTTCTGTGGTCTCAGTGGTTAATAGCACTGTCACTGGTGAGCAGCATACTTTGTCGCTTGGAAAGGTCAGGAAGGAGGCTAATGTGAGCCTGGCCAGCTGCCTGGAAAAATAGCCTTTTAAAGTAAGGCCAGAATGATTGTGCATTACTTTTTTTGTGCTTTTGTTGTTCTAAATTTACCAATGGGGTTATCAAATAGGAGTGTGGGAAGAACCCCCAGTGGAGAGAGCAGGTTTGCATGACCTGAGAAGGCCTGCTGTCTGAATATCTCTGGGCTTTTTACTTTCCCAAGCCCCTTCCAGGTTTTCAAATCTATATGATGTGGGAGATTGAGATTTTTATAGCTGTAAGAAGACTATGACTGTGCACAGAGAAGGGCATTATGTGATCACTGACATCGCTTAGTCATGGGTCTTGCTTTGCTACCAGGCAATGACAAACAGCAGTAACAATCATGTTCAGCTGGTAATGAATGCATTTCAGACTACTGCAGTTTTGTTCTTGTCAAGTTTCCACTGTGTTTGTTCACCGAAGAGAATGATGAGTTTATTCTTACTTGAGCATTCATCTCAAATGTGTTTGTGTTTGGTAATATCTTTATTTGAAGCACAGGAAATGACTGGGTGCCAAAATAAAAGGGATTAAATATTTATATAGCAGTCCAGAAAGTTCATGGTGTTGTGCACAGGGATAAAGATAATTCATTTATGATCAACTGCCTTATTTAAACAGCCAAAAAAAAAAA